>CM045762.1:150941404-151403057 GCA_025200525.1 Camellia lanceoleosa | reverse complement strand
TGATATAGCTTTTTATCTAAATGTCAATTTTTAATAAAATTAATATTATTTAGTGAATCTTTGTCATCAAGATCTATAAAAACAAGATTTAGGTTAGATTATGAAATTCTTGAAAAAAATTATTGTTGTACTGATTCTAAACAATAAAATTTCTTACTAGTAAATGCCATTTCACAATGTTTTTTTGCAGAAAGGGAAATCCTCCCGCCTCCCAGAGGTCCAAGTGCGCCGCCCCATACTAAGAGGAGATCACTCACCGTGGTGTCCTCGTTGTCCGCCCGAGTAAGAGACTGAAATCTCTGAAACTTGTCCACCTCCCACAGTGCTGCCATTACAGTCAGTGACTCGCATCACGGGGAGTATTAAACTCAATACCAAGTAGCCGACAGGCACTTGGGCTCCATCCTCCTAACTAACAAGAAAGCTGCCTCAGAGATTGGGCCCCGGCATGTGAATTGAATCCTTCAGACTTGGGGCTTAACCCAACTGTCTTACCACAATGCCACACCTTTCTTGGGTTGCAAAAAAAGTTTATTGCTGATCGTTAAGTTTCTAATGAGGAAAAAATATTATATTTTTTTTATAAAAGAATTTTATAGGCAAATGGATCTTTTATTTAATAAATCTTGATCGAGAGGATTCCCTAAAATTATTAATTTTAATAAAACTAATATATAGGTAAAAAAAGTTATATTAATTTAAAATTCTAAAAATATAAAAGTAAATTACTAAAGATATGATTGTTTATAAAAATAACAGAAATAAATTTGTTTGTTCGAAAGAGGTGTTTCTTTCTATGAGACTTACAAATTTAAAAATTAGATTGTCCTTTTATTTTAAAAGGACCAATGATAGGCTTTTTAATCAAATATTAAAAAAAAAGAAAAGAAAAGAAAAAGAAAAGGGGATTCCCAAAGTAATACATTTGCATTTGCATACTACCAACAGGCGTTTCAGTCCCAAAATCAACAATGGTAGGTGATCACAAATTTTATGATTTTTGAATAGTTTGTAAAATTGTTAAAATAAACTTCGTTTTTAGATACAAACAAATTAAAACGATGTCATTTGACAATTAAAACAGTACCGTTGTATTGAAGGCACAGCGAGGCTGTCGTTTATTGCTTTTTGATTGATTGAATAGGTGGAGTAATGTGAATAAAGGGAATCGTAATAAATATAAATTGACGACTTTTTCAAAAAGAGTATTGATTGAAGTCAATTTTATATTTATAAAAAGAACTTATGTTGTTGATTATTTCTTCAAGCAACGGTCCTCGAAAGCATCTTGAAACTTCCTCGAATGATCCGGGCTGATTGGTTGATTCTTTCTCAACTCGCTTGGAATTAGTCAACTGCTCTTCCTGACTGGAATCGTTGATCTTGGATTGATTGGTTAGTAGAGATTGTTCATTCTTTGATTGGGCTTGGGCACGATCTACCGTGAGACCCAGGCCATCTCGAGCAAAATACCGATCACTAGTGGATCCAGAGTTTGAACAATGGGCCGCCGGTGAGGAGGGTGAAATGGGCTTAGCTTTGATTTGGATTTTGACTTGGGCTTTGGAATGGTAGTTCTTGTGTATCGTACGTCCGTCAGAACTATTGGAATTTTGGACTTTCCTTTGGATCTAATCTTGGATGATTTGGGCTTGGAGCCACTAGGACGAGTGGCCGCTAAGATTGACTGGCTAAGATCGGCTGACTTCCTGACCGATTGCAGCAAATCCAAGTCATTTTTAACAATTTCAAACCATTTCAAGTTACTGGTAAATTACGTCCACTTCAAACATTTTTTCGTTGAAATTAGCGTCAACTACTCTTAACCGCACACTATCATTTTTTGCCAAAAGGTTCTTTACTTCGGGTCCAAAAATATGGGTATTTGGCGTAATTTTAAATTCCAAATCACCGCTGGCGATCCACTCGAATCTGTTGCTCTTTGTCGTTTCGTCGTTTTGGCTTCAATTTTCCAAATTACTCTCCTTTTTCATTTTTTAATCCAATAATATTATATATATTAATTAATATATAATATATTAATAGATGATGTGAAATATAATTTTAAAAATTTTAAAAATTTATAATTTATATAATATGTAAGATCAATAATAATGTTATAATACTAATTAATACACTAATTTATATATTAATTAGTATATATAATACTACTTATTTTTAATCTTTTCTAAGAAAATAATTTTTTTTTAGCCATCAACAAATATTATTTTATATGTTATTTAGATTTATAATTCCTTAGTCCCCGTCCTAAAAGAATAAACTTATATAATTTTAATAATGAAATGATTAAAATGTGAAAGTTTTTAAATAAAAAAATAAAATAAAATGACATTTCGTAATAGTTATAGAATGAGATAAACTATTAATTTTCATAAAATTTTATTGAAAATAAATATTAATAAAATTGTCGTTAAAAATAATGTTTATATATATTGTTAAAAGTAACTTTTTTGTTACAATTTTTTATAAAATTTTTACTAAAATTTATAATTAATAATTTTTTTTGTGACGAATTTTTAAACTATCATTAAAATTTGAAAAGTAGTGATTTTTTTTGATAATTTTGTAAATCTGTCACTAAAAACTTTATAATTAGTGATTTTTGTGATAAAATTTTTAAACTGGTGAATTAAAATTTAAAAATTAATAATATTTTGATAAAAAATATCATTAATAATCATAACTGTAAAGTGGAATAATAAATCTATGGTAAAATTACAAATACACTCCTGAGGTTTGATTAAAAATACTAATCACTTTATTGGCGATTTTAAAATTAGATTTACCCTCTGAGATTTGTAATTTCATAGCAAATCGTCCATTTTATTAATAAATTATCAAGATCAATTAACAGTTTTTAATGATGTTAAAAATATGTTTCACTAATAATTCAAGTAATGTTGGTTATACATATATATGAGAGTAATTATAATTTTATTTTTTAGTTAATTCTATTAAATAAATTTTTTTAATAAAAATATTTATATAATTTTTTAAGTTATAAGTTAAACAATTTATATTTTAAATATTCTGAAGGATGTGTTTGTAATTTATTCTAAATCCAGATTAGGGACTCCCCTTATAGTGTTGATGTAATTAATCTAACGACCAAAAAAAAAGCAAAAAACAAAAAAAACGAGAGAACAATTCAGCACTAGTGTCACTTCTATCTCCAGTCGGTATTCCAAGGAAGGAGATAACACGCATTCTCTCTCTCTCTCTCTCTCTCTCCTCTCTCTCTCACTCACTCTCTGGTTCATGGTGTCTCTTTCTTTCTCTCTCTAAAAGTCTTCAAAGTCTGTTATATATGATCTCTGGATTTGCTTTCAAAGCAAAACCTAGCTAAATTTTCGAATCAAAGTTATTGGAGTGAGTTTAGTTTGATTAATTTGTCGTTGTGTTTATTATGATTCGCTTGTCTTCTTCGGAGATCAAGTATAAAGTTGAAGAAATCAAACTTGCATCTGATCGGCATTTCTTCAACAATGAAGTCTAGTACTCGTCTCGACTTCTGCCATTTTTCAGCTCACGCCTACTCGAACCAGGTGGCAATTTCTCCCCAATGTTCCTCCTTCACTGCTTCATGACTAACTCACTTTTTATTTTTTGCCAAGAGATCCGATTCGTGGTGTACGCTTGATTTCTGAAATTTGAAGCCGTGCGATAAAATTCTTGTTTCAAACGCATGATTTAGTACATGGTACACTTACATGATATCACATATAAACTTCTTCTCAAGCAATGGGTTAAGTTTTTTGAGTGATTGTATTTTTGGAGTTTTATTGTAAAAAAGGAAAGAATTTGGATTGATTTTGCGGGTAACTAATACAATTATTGGACTTTATGATGGAAAAGGAAATGGTGAACATTCTGTCTGGTGCAGAATTTGCTATATTCAATTTTTAACTGGGATTTGACTGCTTTTGTCTGGTGATCGGATATTGCTGCGCGTCATGTTTGATTAGGAATATTCTTACAACATTAAAGTTTGAGTGGGTTGAAAACTTAACCTTCTCAATTTAGTGACTAATGCTTTTCAGGTTATTCAGCTGTTTGGTTGGAACTATATTTGTATAAAAACAATTATCTCATCTATTATAGCGATCGTAATGTTATTCACTGGTGTGTGGGTTTGAGTCACGGGAGACTCCCAGCCTACGCCACAAAAAAGTGGGGGAGGCTGCTACCCATTACCTCTACCAAACCTTGTTGAATGTGCATTAGCTATGACCTTTTATATTTGTATTCCCCGTTATCTGCTTAAAAAAAAAAAAAAAACATTATGGTAGTGGATTTTGCATTCTCACATATCTTGCCTAAAGTGCAGCTATAAGGGCAACACCAGCTTTTATCATTGTAATTCTGTTAGATGACATTTAATGATTTTGACTTCAAACACAGCTTCAACTTCTGCTCTATTGTCAGGCATAAGTATGATTTGATTATCACTGTGAAATGGGAAAAGCGGAGAAAATTGCTTTCCAGGTTTGTTGAATCCTTTTCTTGCACCCACCTGAAGACTGCCCAAGATCAGATTGCCATCAAGGGAGGTTATTCCAATTTTGCTTCAACCTGAACCTGGTAGTGGAGCAACTTGGTTCACCAAGGGCTAACGCAGTCGAAATGTATGTGAAACTCCATAATGTTCTTGTGGAAATCTCAAATTCACACTGTTTAGTTGAGATTTATACTTTACAAGTCTTTTACTCAAAATTGACACAACTGGTTAACCTCTACATGTCTTTCTCAAAACTTTGAAGGCACTTTTGTTACTTTTAGATCAAAAGCTAAGAAACTATTGCAGTATTGATGTTGCTTGTCAATTTGAAGCTTTAAAGGAAATAGGATGTAGACTAATGTGTGTTTGTGCCGTCTAAAAAAGGAAAGGTAAGTACTAATTTGTGTTTGTTTCCCAAGGTTGTGTTCGTTTGCTTTAGAGCACTCCAGAGATATTGGAACGAGTTTACACCATTACAGAATCTGAGATCTTACAGATTGAGGAAGCAATTTCCATTTCAGGGCAACAGCCATATGGGTCTGAGCACTGTCGTTATGTGCAAACGAACTTTTATGTCCTGTCTGTTATGGAAAGGATATTCAGGTTTTACTCCTTGTGTTTGGCAGGTAGAAGACTGTCAAGCAAAACCTGTGGGAAGCAGTGAAGGTATGCATAAAATGGGAAAGAAAGTGTGTTCGTAAAATTTACATGATATCGCCAAATAGGGCTTCTTTTGGCATCTCTGGTTTTGGTCTTTTGGCATCTCTTTCACTAGTTCTCTTTGTATTTATTTTTATTTTCTATAATCTTATTATGGGAAAGATTCAATCATTATTTGCCAAATTTGAATTTCTTTTTTTTTTCTTGTGGTATTGATTTACACTCACAATTTTGAGCAGGCAGCAAACCTATGACTGATGGTAATGAGGAACAAGCAATTGTTCTTTTACAAGGTAACTGGGCGTCAAATATTTTTTCTTCATATGATGGACTTATCATATATTATCATAATATGGTTTCTTTTTCTGTCAGTCTGATGTACATCCACCTGAGGCAAATGGTTCAATCGCACAAGAAGGAAATTCAAAAGTATATTTCTGGTGCTAGCACGTGGTGATATAATTATTTGTTCCATTTATTTTATTACCAAGGGTTTAACATGAGGGTGTTTGCAATTTTTTCTAACAATTTCAAACCCTAATTTGTGCTGATATAGTAAGTAATAACTTAATTTGCTGGAGCACAGACAAGTTGAAACTAAATCTGGATGTAACCAAGGTCAAACGGTATCCATAACCACAATTTATATTGGTTTGAATGTATCGAAGGTTTAATGAGAGGATTTTTATGGGAAGGGAAGGATGAGGGCAAATGATTCACTTGGTTAGATGGGAGACTATTTTGTTGGCTAAGGATAAAGGGGGCTTGCATTAGGGAACATTGTAAAAGGAACCTTTGCTCTTCTCATGAAGTGATTATGGAGATTCCTTTGAGAGTGACTCATTATGACATTCTATTATTAAAAGCAAGTATGGGGTTCTTGATGATGGTAGGTCTATTCATGTGGTTTGAGGGTATTGTCGAGCTCCTTGAAGTTGATATCTCACATTTTTCCTCTTTTCTCTAGATTCCTTTCTCTAAGGGGTGGGAAATGGGAGTCAATTCAGTTTTGGGAGGATATTTGGGTGGAAATTCTTCTTTGCCAAGAATTTCCAGTCTTATAGAACACAAACTCTCGCATGGTCTCTCCATTGTGTCATTGGCATGTTCTAGTTTGGCTCTATTGCATGGAATCTTAGATTTGCTAGAAATCTCCTTCGATAGGGAGGTTATTGGTGATGTAGCCTTCTTGTTGTCTCACATTGATCATTTTGTCATTGGTTCCTTCCACAAGTGATAAATTGGTTTTGTTGTTGCATACTTCCGTGTTTTTTCTTGTAAATCCTTTTTTGGAAAAATCATTGAGAAACCCAATATCATGTTTTTTCCTCTTCACAAAAAAACTTGGAAATCTTTTACACCTCTCAAAGTGAAGTTTTTTATATGGTCTTTGGTTCATGGAAGTATTTTGACTAATGATGTCCTTCAGAAGAGGAGGCCTAATTGTTATCTTTTTCCTCAATGATGCATTATGTGTAAATCTTTTTTTGCATTGCCTAGTAGCAAGGAGTTTGGCGTAGAATTTTTTCGTAGGGTGGCCTTGCTTGGTGGCACCGAATCATGTAGTTCAATGCTCTCTATAGATTTTTGATTTTTGGGATCTAATAAAAAGGAAACGTATTGGGGCTTTGTTCAGTTTTTTGCCATTTTCTGGGTCATATGGTTGAAATGAATGCAAGGATCTTTGAGGATAAAGTATTGATGTCTTTTGGATGTGGGAGAAAAAATCAGGTTCATGGCATCTTTTGGGCTTCAGTAGCTCCCCATTTAGGAGAATTCTGCTTTTATTTTATTTATTATTTCTAGCGATTGGAAGTCTGTTAATGCGACCTGTTAGACGTTTTTTTTTTGCTTTTGAGGACTTCTTGTCAGCCTTTGTATTTTCCTTTCTTTTCCCCTTCATTTTTAATAAAATTCTTCTTTTGCTGATAATAAAATATATATATATTGGTTTGAATGTCAAAATACTACAAGAAGATTACCAAATTCTGCTTATATTGCGATGGGCATCCATATATACAAATAGACGTATGTGATGTTACAAATCTACTTTGTGTATTGGTTTTTCGTAATGTCACAAATCTACTTTGTGTTCAATGTCTTCTACTTGACTTTTAAACTACTTTTACCATATAACTAGGATTAGAAAAGAGGTGATTGTAACTCCTCTTTTTTTTTTTTTTTTGGTTCACAACAGAAACATGCAAAATTTAAATACATTGGTATGCATGTCCTAGTGTGTGTTTACTAAAAAGTCATTTATAAATCGCGCATGTTCCAGTCACTAGATTCTAGAGATTCGTTTTGTCTTTCTGTTTCCAAGTGCAAATAATTGTGTGTACCTGCAAGTATGGCTGTTAAGCTATCTGCATGAATTTAAGTGTAGTTATGGATAAGAACATTTCTATGGGCCCATCTATTCCATGTCAATTATTTTGCACTAGCCTAAGTATTGTCTTTGATAGTGGTTTAGTATCTTACACCTGCCTATATTGTGTTGGGAAAACCTAATGACATCAGGTGTACAAGTATATATGCTTGTGCACAGTCTCATGAACAATGATCATGTTGCATGAGCAAACCTGATAATTGTTTTCATTGGTTCTGCATCATCTGCTTTCACATTCATCCTCCTACTAAAATTGTGAAATGATGAAAAAATGTTTCTTGCTCAAGAATGAACTGGATTTCTTCAAAAAGAAATGTCACGTTTAAAGTTGTGATGGCTGCTGTCAGCTGCTTGTATGTCTAATGGGTGAAAATATTTGAGAATATTTTTAGGAGCCCTATTCTCATTGTATTTGATTTGCATATTTAATCAGAGTCCAGCTCTTTAAAAGTCCTGGAAACGCATAAAAACATGCTGCAGAAAGAACAAGGCATGGCCTTTTGCGTGCTGTAGCTGCTGGTTTTGACATTGATCACATGACACGTTGGTGTCATTTGCTGAATCTTTGGAGCCTCGCGCGTTTAATGTAAGCAGCAATTCCTTTCTGTTTTCTTCTTTCGTTGTCTTTTTTTCCTTTGGTAATTTATGTTTCCCTCTGCCTCCTCCCATTTTGATATTACATTCATTCGAGATTTTTACTCCCCCCCTGCTTTCCATAATTGCAGCCTACAACTTTTTATTTTTTCAGAAACATTTCCTTATGGTGTTAGATTTACCTGTGCAACAGAGATGCGTGTTAAGGTTCATTGATCTGTGGAAAGGAAAGCATGAAACTGGACAATGGCTTGAAATTGATGCAGCAGAAGCAATGACCAACCGATCAGGATTCTCTGCCATGGATGCATCAGGCATTATGCCTTCTAGTGTAGCTAACAAACAAAACGAATCGCATGGTGACTCAGCTTCAGAGAACAATAGAAAAGAAGGCATTGATTCAAGTGCAGGTATGAGCTCCAAGTTATAAATAAGTGGTTGTATCAACAAAAGATGTCATCCTTTAATCTTATCGAGAGGCACTAGACTCTTACCTCTGTCATCATCGCTTCCAAATTAATTGTTCCACTGTTTACACCTTCCATTACACATGCGTGCAGAAGATGCATGTTCAATTTGATGTGTGAGAGGCCAGTTTATATGCTTATCGAATGGAGACTCATGCTTTGCCTTATACACCAGTTTGGAAATTTTTAGATCTTTGAAGGAACGAGATTGATATTTTTCTTTCATAGTTAGACATGAAAAGAAGGCACAAAACCCTTTTAAGTGGTTATCACATAATAAACATAGTGATCGATTGCAATGGCAAATATCAAGGGCCTAGAATCTTGTCAATTTACCCACAGAATCATGGGAAGAACTTTATTTCTTTGTTCACCTCGTTTGGCTTTTCATACTACTTTATCCCTTTGTTTTTGGTAAATCCTTGGGTGTACTCTTAACCTTATTTAGTAAACCATTTTAGTTACATCCTGTCTGCTGATGCCTGAGGTTTATTTTATGAAATTAAAGAGAGAAATTAGGATTATTTTGTTTTGAATTTATTTTAAAAAACTTGAGAGAAGTGTTAGTGTACTTTTCCTAAAAAATGCGGTGAGGGTTTCATTATTTCATGGGTTCCTCTTATAATGCTACTCAATCTCTAAACTAACCTTATTGTTGTGTCCTTTTTATTTTACCTTTTGCATTTTGAATTTTTCCACTTCTCCAGTTAACTGTATCCACTTGTTGCCCAGATGAAAAGCGTCCCATGGATCACCAAGTCCCAGTAGGTCAACAACAATACATTCAAGGTCCATTTCCACATCCTATGTTTCCTCCCTGGCCTGTACATTCTCCACCTGGTACACTACCAGTCTATCAACCATATCCTGTGCAAGGAATACCCTACTATCCTAACTATCTAGGCAATGGCCCATTTTATCAGTCACCTTATCCACCGATGGAGGATTCTCGATTCAATGTTGGTCATAGAGCTGGACAGAAAAGGCACTCCATGGATAGTATAGACAGCAACATTGAATCAGAACAGGGTGATTTCGAGTTGGAGAAGGAAGCTTCACAAAGCCGGGGACCACGGAAGAGGGCCGGAAGATCAGATAAAAAGCAATCAGGCATGGTTGTCATTCGAAACATCAATTATGTCACTTCAAAAAGGAAGAATTCTTCAGGTAGTGAATCCCAATCAGCTTCTGACTCTGACACTGACAATGAAGCTGTGGATTTGCACAAGAGCTCTCTGTCCTTGAAAAGAAAAGGAAGTCAAGCAAAGTCGATGGATGAATCAAATTCACATGATAAGGAGGAAACTAGTTATGGGAAGGAGACAGATGGAGGACACTGGCAAGCATGTCAAAATTTTTTACTTAGAGACGCTGATGAACATAATCACGCTGCCAATCAAGGCATGTTTTCATCGGAAAAAAATGTTCAAATCAAGAGACGACTAAACACAGTTGGTGATGATCCTTTAACTGTTGTTGGGCGAGAACAAGCTGAAGTACAAGGAGGAGGATAACTGAATTTCATAAAGTTAATGGAAATGCGACTCGGATGTTGAGGACATCAAATGATGAGATTTTACCTTCCAGAGGAGAGGGTCATTATAGCAATGGTAGAGGATCCACAGATGAACAAATGGATGTACAATATACAGAAATAAATGGAAAGAAAGGTTGCATATAGAAGGGCTGCAAATGAAGATTTTATGATTGTTGAATGAAAGAACCCATTGTATTTTGTGAGTTCATCAGATCCTCTGGTTGTAAATGGATACATGCCACATACCACCATTAATTTGGATAGGAGTTTGCCTCAAGATATGACTGATGAATCCTTCATAGTTCCGTCCGTCAATGTCGCTAGATCAAGTTGGTCCTAATGACAGAACTGCTATTAACATGGATTCTGAGCTCCCTTCAACAATTCAAAAGCGGAAAACAGTTATAACAAGACTGGAAACCATGTTAGCTATGAGCCGGATGATTTGAGCTTGATGCCTGAACGCAGGACAGAAAAAGGACTATTGAATCTGACGCTGCTTTTAGACTATGATATGCAGGTTCGTGTAAGCAAGGGTTGAAGAAGTCGGACAAGGACCGGAAGTCAAAAACTTACTTCAGATGCTTCGGATAAAAAAGACCGTGGGACCAATATGGAAAGCAAAACCATCAAAATGAATCTTTCAGATGATGCTGCAGTAGCGTGCTGAGAAACTAAGAACTTTCAAAGCTGATCTCCAGAAAATGAAGAAAGAGCAGGTACTGCTTATTATACTTATACACAATTGTTGTCAAATCGCAAATTGAATCATAAATTGTTTTGCTAAAATAGTGAATTGTGAATCATAAGATTCACTTTAGTTAGCATAATATATTTATTCACATTTGTATATACATTTAAAAATACACATATAGTGCTTAAAATGAAATAAACACATTTGGGGTGGTTTGGCACCCTAATAAGTACACACTTTTATCTTTTTTTGGGTCACATCACCTCTACTTTTCTGCATATCTTCTCATAAAAGTCAAAAAGTGCACTTTATTTAGATCATCCTAAACTTTGTATAAAAGTATATATATATAACAACATAAATCAATATATTTGGTTTCTCTACTTTTTGTTTTGCAAGAACAGCACCGTTTATGCATTACATAAACAGAACTGAATCGTAATGAATTACAATGAATTGTAGTGAATTGCCATTGAATTGTAAGATTCAGTCAATTTAAGATTCATTTGCACAAATCGAATCATTTTTGCTTGAAACTTGTATGGAGTCGTGGAATCGTAAGATTCTAACTACCATGTTGTACACTTTGTGGTACAATGACAAGTTAGAACACTTGCGCCAAAATGGCCCATATGAATCCATGATCCTTTTGAGATCACCTCTTACCAATTTTGCATTGCTAGCCTTTAATGCTTCTGTTGCCAGCTATCATGTTGGGCATCTTCAAATTTCAATGGACTTTATATCTTCAAGTTATTTATTTGTTTTTCAGGAAAAGGAGGATTTGAAAGATTGGAAGCTTTGAAGATAGAAAGGCAAAAGAAATACAGCGAGAGGCAGTTCTACTGCTGCTACGTCACCATCACCACTGCAACCCAAAAAACAAATACCAACAAAACTTACCTTCAGCTCTCATAGAGGATCAAAGTTTAGTGATTCAGAGCCAGGATCATCATCTCCTCTACAGAGATCTAAGATAAGACCTGCTTCACTTGGATCCATTGAATCTCAGAAAGCCTCTAAAACCAGCAAATCAAGTAATGGAACCTCTTGTCAGAATAGGTTGACTAGATCAGCTTCATCATTGCCAGAGTCAAGGAAAGTTAGCAGTGGTGTTACTCCTGATTCAAAGACTTCCATGACCGAAATCAGAAGATTATCAGAGCCCTAAAACAGTTGGCAGTCCTGTTCTTCCAGTGAAAACACCAAGTGCGAATTAATATCAAAGAAAAGTGTCTAATGAACCTGAGAGCAAGAAAACACCAAGTGCGAATTAGTATCAAAAGCGAAAGGTGTCTAATAGGCCGAGAGCAAGAAAACACCAAGTGCTGAATTAGTATCAAAGCGAAAGCTGTCTAATGAGCCTGAGAGCAAGAAAACACCAAGTGCTGAATTAGTATCAAAGCGAAGGTGTCTAATGAGCCGAGAGCAAGAAAATATCGGCTATTATAGACCTTGATCGAATCAAGGCTGCAACCCTTCCTGAACTGAAGATCAGAACATCTAAAGGGCCTTCAGATGTAGGCCAGAACAAATCGGCACCCAAGGAGATGACACAGAATGTGAATGGGAAGAAGTCTTCTGAAACTTCTGGATGTACTGAATTAAATAAGTACAATGATAAACACACACATCAGAGTGATGTGGATGACAAGCCAATGTCGAGAAGACCGTTGTGATGCTTGAGTGTGAAAAGCCTTCTATTCCTGTGCATGCATCAGCAGAAAAGGTTAGGCGTCTGAAAGGAACATTATAACAATCGTGACAAAATAGAGAAAAAATGAGATGGTATCAGAGTATGCAGCTATTCAAGCACCGGCTTCAGCCATGGATGGAGTTGATGTAGAACCCATTCAGAGACAATTGGGAGCACAACCTGGGTCTTACGAGGTAAGATTGGTAGAATCAAAATTAATTTTTTTTATGGTTCATACATAATGAAAGAATGTGATTTGCATATTACAATCTCTACCAAGTGAAACTAATTAAATTTAAGTCATTGGGTGTTACAGTTCCATGATCCAAGAATGTGGGAAATGTTAAAACAATGAAAAAAGAAATTTTTCATAAGCACTTTATGCTATTTTATGCATTTCTCTAATAAATTATTAAACAAGTACAAAAACGAACCTATTACATGTATAAACCTCACTATTGGATTCAGAGGTTATTTGATTGCTAAATTAATGTTGGACCTCAATCAGTAAGAGAACATATTGCAAGCTCTATACTCTTTTGTCTTCCAAATTTGATTGTTTAGGCAAATAGTTGATACTCCTACTTAAGACAGTTTTGTTTCAGTAATTAAGCTTGATTTGACCACATGATTTTTAATGTAGATGCACTCTAAATCATAGTTTTATTTGTGGCAGTTGTGATGTAGGACAGCCAGATATAAAAACAATGTAACGAAAAGAACAAACCACACTGCTCCCAAATAAAAAGAAAATAAATCCTAATTCTCAATTCAATATTCAAGTCTCCATAACCCTAACACATAATGGCCTATTTATAGGCAGTCAAGCAACCATAATTAACAATTACCAAAAATAAAATGATACAAAAATGAAATCCTAATTATTTGATATAATTCCAAAAATTCTAAATTTTCAAAAAGTTATCGAATCTTTATCATCCAATGCCTTTGCTGTCCTCATCAAATTGACAGTCCCAAAGTCTGCTATAATATCTTAAAGATTTGTTACTTTCCTATTTCCAATTAAGCACTATTTGAACCTGTCTTTAAATGCTAATTTTTTTTTTTTCAATTGATTTATTTTTCTGAACTTTTCTGAAGGCAGCAAGTTAATTCTTTCCAATAAAGATAAACTCAATTCTTTGTTATGAAAAGGATATCCGTAGTTTGTTGCATTGGCAAGCAATCAAACTTTTGGTTCTATTTTTATGATATAATACTATGTGTTGGTCAGGTAACGACATGTCATCCAGAGAAGGAACCACCCAAGACTTCGAGCATCCATATAGCTGAAAAACCATACCAAGCCCCAAATGTTAAAACCTCTTCTGAAAATTCAAGTATGGCAAAGAACCTTCAACAAGCTTAGAGACAGTTACTTACAGGTGTGGAAAATACAAAAGCACAAGTATTATCTGGTTTTAGAAACCTGAAATTGGAAATGATTCCAGAAGCCGTGGAGAAGCCTCATGTGAAGGATTCACCAAAAGGGTTTAGACGGCTCTTGAAGTTTGGGAGGAAGAACCATAGTTCTGCTGGAAGTGAGCTCAGTGTGGAATCAGATCATGCGAGTGTCAATGGTTCAGAGGTAGATGACAATGCAACAAATGCAGCATCTTCTAGTGAAGGTAATATGCATTTTACTGCCTTTTACAATCTTATGGACGATGAAATATAAAATGCATGATTTGTCTACATTAGGACTTGAGTTAAGCTTATTAATAGGCTAAAATAATCACAAAAGTCAAAAAGTCATTATAAATTATCATATCACTCTCTCTACTTTTCTGCACACCTTTTTGTAAAAAATCAAAAAGCCAACTAAAATAATCAATTCCCAAACGAACCTTGAAAGAGTTTAAATCAACTCATTTATTTTATTCAAAACACGGGTAGTTCTAAGTTTTCAAGAAACACAAATAAAAAAGGATAATTTTGGTTTTCAATGAATGTTGGTGATTTGCTCCACCTAACACTTGTTTAGTATTATATTACGGTTTCAAGACTATTCTATTTCACCGGGTAATGGATAAGTTTGATATTAACTCCAGTCAGCCATAAAACTATATCGCAAGCTGACCTTATATTTTTTTTTATTCCCATTGTCAGTTCATACATTGAAGAATCTAATATCTCAAGATAAAACACCCGCTGGATCTACTTCCAAAAAGTGTAAGTGATTGCTACACTGCCTACATTTTATTTTCTGTCCTTGAATAAATGAAGATTTTATATCAATTTTTTTCTTTTGTTGGCTACAGCTTCGCGCCATTTCTCTCTTTTGTCACCCTTTCGTAGCAAGACCAGTGCAAAGAAGTTGATAACATGACAATGGGCATTTGAAAGTGAGGTTGCATCCTTAGCAGGTGTGACAAGTGAGAAATTTCATGTATCGATTTGCAGAGACATAATTATTTCATTGGTACTGTATTGTTGTAAAAATTGGTTGTTGTACATTCAAATCCTTTATTCATGCCCAAATGATAAAAGTTGGTTTACAGCTCCTTTCTAAGTTATTGAACAGAAGTTAGTTTATACTTCATTGAACCTTGTTTTCCACATTCAAAAATGTTATGACCACAGAACATACTACAGAACAGCCCTGGCAAGGGATTTGTAATCTATATATGTGAATAATTTTATGTTTGTTCGGTGATTGGTATTGGGGGCTGGTTTTGTGTCTATAATGGCCCTGTTTGGCACAGTTTATTCCAGCTTTCAACTTAATTTAAGCTATTTTGATGTGTTTGGTTTAGTTTATAGCTTATAGCTTATAGTTTTTTGGAAGTCAGAAATCAGTTTATTCTTTGAGTGGGGCAGGAGATGCTCTAAGAATAAGCTGGAAATCAGCTTAAGCTGAAAGTTATAAGCTATAAGCTGTTTAGGCATAAGCTATAAGTAGTTTCCCACAGCTCTACCAAACAGGGCCAATATTATGTGTATCTTGGATTTTGGGTTTGGAGGCAATAGGAAGGTCAAAACATTGTGTCCTGCATTGTCTTTGCTATTTTTTGGACCATTTGGTTGAAGAGAAATGCAAGGATTTTTGATGATAAGGAATCAAGTGGAAGCTATGTGGGATAAGGCAGGCATTTGGCTTCATTTTGGACTTTTGTATGTCTCCTTCAAAGGAACTCCTATGTTTTTGATTTTTAGGGATTGGGTTGTTTGCAGGAACTCCTCTTTTTGATTTCTAGGATTGGGTTGTTGTTTACCATCCTTAGTGGTGGAATGTTTTATTTTCCGTGAACCTTAGCTTTTCCTTTTCATTGCTTGAGGACTTCTTGTCGTCTCCTTGTTTTTATCTTTTTCTCAATAAAATTTTATCGTTGCTGCTGCTAAAAAAAAAAATAGAATGACTGAAAATACATGCAAAGCGTGAGCAACATAGAAAAAGAGAATAATTTCTCTCAAATTTTATTACCCAAAACAACTTGATAGCTTTAAAGGTTTACAACTCAATTTATAGTGAACAATGCTAGGTGATCAAATCACAATCTACGTCGCAGACCGAGTCAAAATTACATAAAGTCGAAAAAAAAAAAAAAAAAAAAGAAGAAAAGGAACCTCCTGTACTTGTCCCTGTGCCTCTTGTGTTGATTTTCGCATATTCGGAGGATTGAAGAGAGTCAAAATAGTCTTGTGCTGTCTTTGTAGCTTTTTCGGTTCTATGGATGGAGAGAGATGAGAAGTTGTTTGAAGATAAGTTTAGGGAGGTAGGCTATTTGTGGGATCACGTTTGTGGCTTAATTTCTTTTTGAGTGTAGGAAACTCTTTATTTAAGGAGTCTCACTTTTTTGTTAGTTAGAAACTAGTTGGCGGTGTATGCAATGTAGGCTTTTTGCCGATGTTTAGCTTGTTAGAAATTATTTTGTTTTTGTTTTGTATTCTCATTGTCCTGTTGTGAGAGGTTGTCTTATCCTCTCTTCCTTTTTTTGATTTATCAATAAAGCTTTGTTGTTGATCCAAAAAAAAAAAAAAAATAATGGTTGAGCTTCTCCTATGAGAAACTAGAAATTGGTCATGCCCTGTGGCACAGAATTCTATATTTGAGTCAGAATCAAATCTAACATCAAGAATATAAAAAAACTTGTTATAGATGTTTTGGGCTTGATGCAACGATCTTGGAAAGTAAGCAAAATTACTGTTCTGTTAAACTGCTCCATAAGCTTGTTAGTAATCATTATTGGATCAGATGACCCACAAAATGATCTATCCTCACCAAACTGGGTGAAGAAATTTACATCTAGCATGATGTGTAGTATCCCCACCAAATGCTATGTTCTTGTTAGTAGTTGGTTTATCTACATTTGACTTTAAAGAATGGACATTAATGATGCAGGAACTTTCTACTGTTTTGGTTGAACCTGAACAGGTCAAGATAGCTATGGAAGTGTTATTAGAAATAAGCCATTCTCAGTAAGGTCAGTTTGGATATTTCATTTATTTAGGAAAAGCTGGTTTAATTAAGAATTATCAAAGAGGCCCCCAAGTAACCAATTCGTGAAGTGGGAGTGATAGCGAAAGCACGATAGTGTGTATACATATATTTTTTATTGAATAATTTTTATGGAATTAATTCAAGCCAAAGTTAAACCTTCAAGGTTCTTTTACCTTAATGAAGATTTCTTTTATGCTGTGTTTGGTTGGGGGATTTGAGGAGGGATTTGGAAAGGAAAATGAAAAATGTAAGTGAAATGTGAATAAAACATGCCTAAATTTCACCTAATTTCACACACCTGTTCCTTTTCCATTTCCAAATCCCTCCCCCAAATTCCTCAACCAAACACAGCATTAGTGATACTATAGTGTCAAGCGAAGAACCAATTAAAGAGAAACTTTTACACATAAATTAAAGAAAAAGAAAGACGATTGCGATTGATTGAATGACAACAGAATTACAAGGAAGAAAGAAGACCCGTAGAAATATTTAGTGAAAAAAATTCAAGACATTGTAAAAGATTCATTTAACTGTTTTGGTAACTCTTAACACCACCCAAAGGAGTACATATCACTGATGTCAGTAAGAGAAGCCTAAACATAAATGAAAATTGTAGTCAGTCAAACCGAATGACCAAACAGGATATATTGGTTTTGGTTCTCCTAGCTAAGGCCTCTTTTGCTAAACACTCTGCTTCTTGTGGATCTTCCATGTGCCTGATGAGATTCACAGCCTCTTGATGCTGCATCACCTAGAGAGAGAGAGAGAGAGAGAGTACAAAACCAAGGAGAATCATGTTGTATTACTATAAAAATAAGGACTTATTTGGTGCAATTCATTGGAATGCATGAATCTTCAATGCAGCTTTTGCTTATTGCTTATGAGGGTGATGGGTACTTTTAATTTTTACTTTTTGATTACCAACTTCTAGTCTAAAAGAAAGTTGCACCAAGCAAGTCTTAAGTCTATATGCACAAAATTAAACTATAAAAAAATACTAAGAATATACATATCAAGGACCATCTCTAGTGTAAATATAGATACACAAATTTTCTTAGTGCATCCAAGAATGTCTCATATGGTATGCTATCGTAAGGGGAGGGGGAAGAGGGTGATGGGGTTTCAAACCCCAACTAGATAAGCAAGGAAGTGAAGGCCCAACCATTGTGCTATCCCCGTTCGCTCAATTACATATACAAAATTAAATCATATAAAAATATTTAAAATGTAAATATCAACATAGTGAGGATAGGTTAAGTGGACGGACTTGAGATTTAGAAGTTTTTTAGAATTGAATTTGAGATGGTTAGACCATGCCTGATATTGGGATGTGGCAGGCTTGGGATAACATTTATGTCTTTATTATGCTGTGCGTAACCCGGCTTGGCCTGTTTGATGCCTACCCTAAGCGAAGCCCATCTTTAGTGTAAATAATGAAGATACCAGCGAATGGAGATATCTTTTTAGACCTACGAACTGACATGTATATTTTTAGTACTTTTCTATAATTTAATTATGTACATAACCTTGTAAAACCATTGGGGATAGTTTAACTTGGAAGGTTATTGTTGAAATGTGAAGCATGATTGAAAAAAACAAGGTTAAAATGAAACACTCAAGAAAAGATGTTTGGTGAAGCCTAATGGTTCAATGAAATGAACTGTACCTCCCAGATGCCAGTACTTGCTAAGATGACAAGCTCTGTATCAGAGTCTATCCTTTCTTCTCCAACCATGAGTTCTGAGCTTTTAGATGATTTGTTGGTTGCTGTGTTGCCAGAGTCGCATGCTAATATACGCACTTTAGGAATGCGTAAAACACCTGAGATTTAATGACAATCACAAAGACCCCCAAAAAACACAATAACATCAGAGATTACAGTAGTTATTATTGAACTCAAAACAGAGTTCTTATCAATTAGATGCAGAACTACGAAGAGAAACTGGTTTGCAAGTTTGGATAGATGATGCACATGAATTGGGCAACTCAATTCATTGTCTCTTTGTGAATTTGGGTTAAATCCTCTTTACCCAATGATGTTTTTAGCCTGCAAAGTGTCTTCACATAGTTTTAGATCATTTTAAACTTTCAAAAAGTTTAGTTACATAGAACTAGACATGTAAAAAGGTTATATTGGTTCTGTAATTGATTTCTATACAAGTAGAAGAACTATTGAACGTTACCTCCACTATTATTACTAGTTTCATTCAAATTGGTGGAAATTGTGTGACACTCTTATTTTTGAGGGTCAAGGATTCTCTGTCCCAAAATTTCTTAGTCCCCTGTCCCAATGCACTCTCAACTATTGAATCATGTAAGAATATCGAGGCATGTGAATCTTAAGACATGATTTACTACTTAGCGATGAATTGAGGCAGAGGGGAGAGAATTTATGACTAGAGAATCCGTGTCTATTTTAAGAGTTGGTGTGAACAAAGTTTAAACAGTCAAATTTCAATGCAAAAAGATAATTATGCCCTTTTTTCCTTCATCTTTTTTCCTATTTGAAAACCCTAACCCACTCATCACAATCTCCACAATCTCCCCTCCCCCTTCCGCGCCTAATAAACAATCAATTGTTCATCCTCTTAGAGATAAATATATATTTATATATATATGGTGTGATGGGGTTGAATATGGCAGTGGGGGTTGTGACATAGTGAAGAAGGGTTACAGTGGTGAGAGGAAGAAGACAATAACACAATAAGAAGTTTTTTTTTTGCAATTTTCATTAATAGAGTTAATTGTGCATTTTGGTCTTAAATCACGTGAAAGTAAATCGCATATTTTCAAATGACGATGAGTTGAACTACTTTGGTAGCAAACCACATGGAATAATGACAATTTTACCCTTCTGAATTTAAGCTTTAGGGTCTAGAACTATTTTATTTAAAAAAATTAGATATTTGTACAGTGCTTGCCTGGAATGAATTTCCTAGACCAATGTCTTTTGGTCCCTTGATGATGATGTTGCCTTCTACTGATTTGATGAGCCTCACCATCTCTGCAAACAACAGCTCTGTAATCACCCATGTTTGCTATCACAAGCTTCTCTCCATGGATCACTAATGCTGATGCCGAACCTATCTTCTTTGACTCCTCTGATACTTGCTCTGCCTCTCTCACCTTGGCTCTTGCACTTAGATATGCCTTCCTCATTGTTTCTTTGCTCTTCTTCGTTAGCTGACCCTGCAAATATATATGATTGCTCATTCTTGTTTCGGTAAAAAAATATTTTTTTACATTTTCAGAAACTTGTTACATTGAAAAACAAAAGTAAATGGAAATTAGTTGATTTGGACCCCCCCTCCTTTTTTTTTTTTTTTTTGGGTGGACAACATTTTTTAGTCCAGAGTATTACTATAACATTACCACCACTGCGACCTTTTATCACCATCATTGCTGATATTACCTCCTAATGACCAGACTACTATCATAATCCTTTGCCATGGTGTACCACCACCACCCTACCATTGCCATTGTCACCACTATCAAACTACCACCGTTGCCATGACCACCACCACCTACAACCACTAGTTGTTAACACTATCATTTTTAAGAATGCAACTAAAAAAGTACACTCAATTTAGTCGCTAAAAAACATACACTATCATTTTTAAGGGCAAATTAGGTACACTTCAAGTTTGAACCAGTAAATATGAAAACGTTTTTTATGGAAAACATTTTCTGAAAAATAATTTCGATTTAAACAAATGGATATAAAATTGATGCACATTGCATGTCAAATGGTAAGTCAAGCAGCTTGACCTAAGCCCCGTTTGGCTTGAGCTAATTAAGTCAAAAGTAAAAATTTATTTGTTTTTGATTAAAAAAGCTTAAAAAACTGAACTTTCTCACCAACCCAAAAAAAAAAAAAAAAAAAAAAAAAAAAGGGTTAACTTTTATAACAATTATGCCTTCGTTTGGGAAGGCAAGATTGAGGCTTTTTTTTTTTTTTTATTTTATTTTAGTTACAAAAAATAAAATAATTTTTTTAGCCTAATAAAATAAAACATGACATCTAATTTATAATCATTATATTTTTTCTCTCACAAAAAAACTAAAAAAATAAAAAAAAAAGCCAAAAACTCTACTCAAATTAAACTTTTTAGCCCCAGGTTAAAATAACTAAAAAATCAAAAATTAAAAAGCCAACCACTTTCCAATCAAAGTCGTTAGCTTTTCTGAATTCTAAAAAATAAAAATAAATAAATAGCCAAACCTCACCTTCTTATATATTTGTCTTATATACAATTGGGGTTAATTAAATTAAGATGACTAAACAAGAAAGAACAAGATTAAAAGGAATCACCTCTTTAGGTTTCATATCAAAAGATGGGACTGCAAGTACTTGGTAACTCCGTCTCCAATTCTATCATCGAAAACTCCAAAAAACCATAACTCTAGTTCTTCAATTTGCTCTCTCTGCACCACAACTGAGTCTGAGTTTGAGTCCAAGTCTGACTCACTGTTCAACTCGCCTCTATCATCAACAACTTGATACCCATGTGTTACTGGCACCATCCATGAAGGCCTCCTCCCAAACTCAGTCTCACTCTTCTTCTTCCCAACGCCTCCGGTGAGAAATTTTCTCAGTTGAAATGCCTATCAAATTCAAGATAATCACAAAATTTTGAAATTTTGTTATGATTTTAAAATTGTCCCACATTGATAAGGTGTGGCGAATGAAAATTCTCCTATGTCAAGGTCGATACTGGGTCAAGATACGAAATTTCAAAGACTTGGGTATGGTCAAGAGATGAGAGAAGTATTGGAAAAGAAAAAAATTGATCCAAGAAAAAAGAAAGAGGCTTTGTTTATCGGGATCCATATCAATATACAAGATCATATATTAGTTGATATTGCCAAAGTTTAAAATCCTGATGAGTATAGGCACCCTCTCTTTGCAAGTTGATTTTGAAGAGCGAGTTTTACTCGAGGTTTCTATCAAATTGTTATACTGAAAAGATTGGAACTCATAAATTGTATCCCAGAATTTACCTAGAAAATAAATATATGGTGTAGATTAAAATTTGATGTATTTTGGGCTATGCCAATAATGAATCTAGTCCGCCCAATTTAAACTATGGATAATTTTTTTGGGCATGCAGTATTGTTGATTTCTATATGTATGTAGTAACTTAATTATCATTATTATCAACAATCAAGGAAGAAGAACTTTCAGGAAATGAGTGATCAAACAGTGAAAACATATGACAGAAATGAGTTTGTTTTTGTTGTCTTCCTTCTTTTTTTTTTTTTTTTTTTTTTTTTTTTTTCTCTATCAAATATATAGTCTTGAAGAAGCTCAAAACTTTTGATCCCAAAACACAGAATACTATGTGTGTGTGGAGAGAGAGAGAGAGAGAGAGAGAGAGAGAGAGAGAGAGTTACCTTGAGCTTGAGATGAAGATCCTTAAACCCCATGTTTCTGGTGAAAGTTGATATGCGGCTTCAAATGAATATCTGCTATTTGAGAGGAAGATTTGGTAAAACAGTTAGATTTTCAAATCAAAATATGCGAGAGAGAGAGAGAGTTATCTATGCAACAGAAATAGTTTATATTGTTTTTCTTATATATATATATATATATATGAAGATATATATATTTAAGGATAAATTATAAGGAAAAAGACCCGGGCCCCCTTTTCTCCCACCCCTTCACCCTCTCTCTCTCTCTCTCATTGGTTATATTTTTTTTTTTTCCTTCTCCTCCAATCACCACCCGTCACGTGTGTGTGTTAGGGGGTTAGTGGGGTAGTGATTAGAGGGGTCTCTATCAAAGCCCAAATTATAAATATATTCTGTTAAATTTGTTTAAAATACAAATTGCTCCTAGTAGTTTTGAAAATTACAAATATCACCTTGTCAAAACTTGTCATTTAATAGAATTAATAAAGAACTATATAATTATTCTCTTATACAATAATGAAATTATTAGAACTATTAATTAAAATGTATTATTGAATTCATTAAAATTGTTAATTAACTTAATAATTCATTAATATAAAAATTTATTTATTACATAATTAAAAATTTTGAGAGACATAATATATTTTAATAATTACAGAGAACAATTAATATTTAAACAAGTATCATAATATATTTATAATTTATCCAATATATTTAATAAGGTGTTTCAAGTAAATCAGGAGTCTAGTTAAAAGTAATTTCAATGCACTTCCTATATATATATGTTTAGCAAAAATGAATTTATCTATATTTTTTTAATATATGGAGAAAATTTCCATAGAATTATTGCAAATTTATGAAATTTTTTTTTTTTATAATTTTAATTATTGGTATTTATAAAGTTTACATCTTAATTGTAATTATTTTTTAAAACTTACACTAAATTGAAATTAATATCTTTATATATGTATATATATATATATATATATATGTGTGTGTATGTATTGAGGTGAGCATTTTATTTATGTGGGTGTGTTTGACATTGACAATTACAAATCTGTAGATATAGTTGAATCAGCAATGATATATCCTCTAAATCAATGAGCTCTAATGACATGAAAAGTCAAAAAAAAAAAAAAAAAAACACAAATATCGCTATCACAGTGAGACCCATACTCCATTAGGGTTATTAGAACTTCTTTATTGAAGTTTCAAAACAATTTTGATAGTTGAATTTAGCAATTGCAGTGGTGGTTAGAGAATGGCATATTTGAGAAGCAAAAGCTGTGACATTTACACCATGTTGAGTTTTATTTTATATGTTAGTGTATATCTACTAAGAAGGTGTGCACATTTATATAGGTGTATTTGAAATTTACAATTATACATCTATAGATATGATTGAATTTAGTAGTTGCAGTGACAATTACGGAAGGACATTTTTATAAAACAAAAACTATGACATTCATATCAAATTCAGTGTTTACTTTATATATTAATATATATATTTTTTTGTTAGTGGATCCTCTTTCTACCCAAAATAATAATAGATATGTTCTTCCAATTTTTCTGCGTAAGAGAAATGTTGTTAATCATTGGATTTATTGTACCTATTATTTTACGTAATTCATAAAAGCCATGTATAACTACTCTACTTATATTTTTTAATTGGTATAGGTACTCTATATAAAACCACATAAAGTGAAAATTTGTAATATAGCTTTAGACTCAACTAATTTTAATCCATGTTAATTAATTTGTCATGGTTTTTTTAACAAGTGAATATTTTCTTAAATGTATAAAGTCCTTTTATATTTATTTCTTATGGATTAAGAACATAAAAAACATATCTTTTTTTATTTTAGACGATTTTGCCTATTTTATATTTCATTACTTCTTTTTTCTCATTCCAATCATCAACGTAATAGACTCTCTCTCTCTCTCTCTCTCTCTCTCTCTCTCTCTCTCTCCTCATATATATATATAGTCGTCAACATTCTAAGTTGAAAATTTTTACAAAATTGAAGAGATAGTTCTACAATCAAGTTGTAGTATTTTGATGATTGCTATATTTTGAACCTTAATTGCTATAGTTTGATGATTGTTTACTTGAGATTGAGCTGCATAATAAGAGATGTACATTTCGTTTGTTTGTTTGATGAAAGAGTGAATAATTGTTGAAGGTTTTTTCAATTGAGATTGGAGATTGAACAATGTGCATTTTGTTTGTTGTAGCACTTGTGTCCTTTAAACTATTGGAGAATGTATTTAATTCATTTATTTTCATTTTGAGAGTCTTTGGAGTTATTGTATTTTGATTTTGGAGGAGTATGATTCGATTTGGACTTGTTGTGATTGTTCGTTTGCGCTTATTTACATTGAAAATTTCTTTGGAAACTTGGAAAATTTGTTATAGGGTCGACACTCGCCTTTTTGGGGGTCGACACCACCTTCCGCCTCTGTCCTAATATCTTTCTTTGGGTTTATAGAATTCGACACGAGGGCTCTAAGGGTCGACTCTTCCCTTGCTGTGTTGTTCTGGGTTACATTTTGAAATTTAGGGTTGACACCACTAGTTCCAAGGGTCAACCCTTGCTCTCTGCACAAATTAGTGTCTCAGCTTTTCTTCCAAAGGGTCGACACCTCTGTCTGAAAGGTCGACCCCTGTGAGTAAAATTCTAAATTTTTGGTTCAATTTTGGGGCTCTACTTTTGGAGATTTGAATTCTTCTTTTCTTTGACTTTAGGGCTATTATTCTACCATTATAAGTAAACTCCAAACACACTTTTCTCATTCACTCTCTCTTCTCTCTTTAAACCGTGAATCCCTCTCTCTCTCTCTCTCTCTCTCTCTCTCTTAGAAACTCATATTTTTTCCACTTAGATCTCTAGATCTACTCGCATAAAGGCATCTTTTCACCTTGGTCCTTTGAGAAAGATTGTAAATCTCATTAAGGGCTTTCTTTTGATCCAAGAGTTTCGTGGTTTCTTCGACTTTGGTTCTCTTTGAGTTATGTTTTTCACTTGAAGAGGTAGGGTTTATTTCTTAGACTCGATATGAGTTCGGTAGCATTTTGTGACCTATTTTGTTATGTATGTTTGGTAGTCATTTGATATGATTTCTACCCTTGTTATTTGTTATTTCAAAAGATCTATAAATTTGGGTGTTTTGGGTTAAACTTGGGGTTTGGATTTCAAATGTAAAAGAGAGATTTTCAAATGAGTTCTTGAATCAGGTGATGATCTTGTATTGGTGTTGAGATATGTTGACATGGTGGCTTTCATTTACTCAAAAGTGATTTTCAAAGAAAATGAAGTTTTATTCTAAAATCATGGATTTTGGCTTGTGTTGGAAAATAATGAAAAATGATGATGATTTTGTATGAGATGGAAAGAAAAAGGTTGTGGGATTTTGGAATATGTTTTAACAAGATATTTACTGTTGTTTAGCGATATATTCGCATTGATTTAGCAATGTATTTGCTTTGGTTGGTATTGAGATACTAGGATTGGTTTTGAAAAGGAATTTTATATCAAAGATGATTTGAACTCATAAAACGCTTTTGATTAAACATAAGGTTTTGGTAATTGGAAACAAATGATTTTGTTGAGTAATCAAATAGATTTTGGAAATGCATTTGGGCATATTGTATATATATATATTGCATCATGATCATTTATGCTGGTGGAGCATGTTTAGTTTTTGAAATATTCGCTGCTAGGCTTTATGCTTACCCTACGTGGCTGAAATGTTTTTCAGGTGTACATATGTGGATACGGACTGTGATGTGAAGTTATGTTTGAACCGTGTAGGGTGGTTCAGTTATTTGTAGGCCATTGACCATTTATGTTATTTATTAGCTGTGTGTCATTCTTGTAAGGGTTACACCCTTGTGTATGATGTAAGCCTCAGGGCGTTTAATTTGATTTTATAACATCTGGACACGTTTTAGTCACAAAACATCCATTTGACCTAGATTTTGTATCTAGGAATGTATAAAATTAGAAAAACACATGTATTGTGTGTCTATATGTAATATTCATTTGCATGAAAGTTGTTATCTATTGTTCATCATCGGGTGATTTATTTACCTGAGCCAGACCTTCTCAATTCGGGCTGTGACAACTTGTTATTAGAGCTAACGGGTTTGAAAACCTTAGGCTCGTGGGAAGTGGTTAGCCATTGTGGGTTTACCATGCTCGGTGAGGACATTTATATGTTGTGTGCTAAGTGATAACATGCTTATGTGTTGCATTTTGTGTGGGTATGGTGTTGGGACTCATAGATATTATTAGTCTAATCGACTAACTTGGAGGTCTTGTTGGAAACACGCTTGATCAATGTTGTTTCTAATGGGAAATCTAAGCGAGCGCTGGAACGGATAACTATCTTTGTAGACTTAGTATGGTTATGTGTTATGTGTTTTGTGATGTGTGATTTGAGTGGAGCTTCAATGTGGTTGTTCGAATAATCGTTATGTCATTGATTTAGTATTTTGGGAAAAGATACTACTGTTATGTATCCTAGGTTGTAGGTGTCACGATCCAAACCCGCCCTGATAAATTTAGTGTTATAACTGGCCAGTAATCCGAGATTACCAAAGGCCTTCTTGTGCAATTAACAATAATCAGGGCTAGCGGAAGCATTATACAAAAATACCAATGGTCTAACGAGTTGTGCATCTATATAAACAAATATGAACAAACACATACACATATAAATGTTAATTTACCCACATATCGATGCATACGATTTACACGTATCAAAAGTGTACATCAAGGTTAAAAGCTTGACAACGGCCGTCCAGGCCTAGGCCCAACTCAGAGGCACTCAAAACAACTTGGTAGGCTTCAAACGGTGGCTTGGCTAAAGACCCCTTCTAGACTTGCCCTCCAGAATGCTTATCTATACATATATATAAAAACAGTGAGCTAAAGCCTAGTGAATAACAACAAGGTAAATGGTTAATGAATGAAGTCCCAAATCGTTAATTCAAACAGTTCAGGTCATCAGTGATTCTTGAATCAGAACTTTATGGCATATCTTATCAGGTCATGTAAATAGTTATACCACTACTTGTAGACAGTCATGTCAGTACTTATAAACAGTTATGTCAGTACTTCTCTTAGCACAACAGTACGGTGGTTCCAGTACATCCATGTCAGAGATTTCTATGCACATATAGCCATGGTATTGTTACCCCTAGGCGAGGGCCACGTGAACATAAGCTACGATATTGTTACCCCCGAGTAAGGGCCACATGAACATAGGGTACGGTATTGTTACCCCCGAGTAAGGGACACGTGAACATAGGATGAGGTATTGTTACCCCCGAGTAAGGGCCACGTGAACATATAAACATAAACCATGGTATTGTTATCCTCGGGTAAGGGTCATGTGAACATAAGGAAGTCACATTACATTTCAGAAGAATAGACAATCGTTCATTTATTTTAGGAAAGAACGTTTAACAGAGCATATCATATCAATTAGAATTACATAAAAGTTGTTACTCACAATGGTTTCTACAAACGATTGTGCCATCCTCGACTCGCGACCTACAATCACAATGCGCACAGCATAACACATATCTTCTCATTATACATATTCAAGTGACTAACATGGCTTGGCGTTTCTTACATTAACTCTTTTTCATTCAATCGGTTCTATTCAATTTTCCGTTACTCATTCGTTTGCTTCCTTTAATTTCTATCATGCTTATGAGATGCTAGTGGATGTAAATTTCATGTGAAAACCTTGTAAATGAAGGCTCGGAAGTCAGAAAATGGAAAGAAAACAAAACTAGAAAAAGTGCCTTGTTTAGCCGCATGTGCGGTGGTTTGGCCGCTCATGCGGTGGCTTAGGCCGCACGTGCGGGCGAGCTGCAGTGTGCAACTTTGGCCAAACCAGGCCGCTCAAGCGGTCTGGGTGCAATTCCAGTCTGAAAATCTGCTCAAGTGTTGAAACTTCTTCTTTTACAAAACTAACTCCAAATTCATGAAAATTAAGGCCCAAAACACTTGAAAACAACTTGAATTTCTCATTTCTAACTTTAAATAAAAATCATGACTTCAAAACAAAATTCAAATGTCCATGTAAAAGCTCACAACTTGCTTTAAGTTGGTAAAAAGCATAAACATGCATATAAGAGTTCCATTTCTCAAATCCATGGAGTTGCCTCCCCAAATAAGACAATCATGCAATAAACATGATTTATAAATATGAATTTCATAACTTCATGCCATGCATGTCATACATATGAACCAATTTTCTCAATTCTTGCCATGTATGCTCATATGATTTCTAGGTTAAAATACAATACAACACTCTCAATTAGACATGATTTCCTCTTAATTCAACTTCACTACTATGAGATCATAAGTGTATCAACCCTCTTTTAAGACATTTGAGGAAGATTCTTACCTTAGAGAGTTGGTTTATGGAAATCTTGCTTGTCTTCCTCCTTTTTTTTTTCTTCTTTTTTTTGAACTCTCTCTCTCTCTCTCTCACAGATATTTGATCTCAAATGATAATGATGAGCTCAATATGTATCACATGCCATATAAATCTACTTAGGCCAACCAAACATAACTTAACGAATCAGATGAAATTAATTTTCAATTAAACTTCCCAAATGGCTCTAAAAATTCTCATTAGCATATCCACGTGCTCAATTTCGGTTTTTGAACCCATTAAGGTCATCAATTTCAATTCCTAAGTCGTAGCCCCAACAGATATTCTCAAATTAATTCATATTAATGCATAATTAAATAAAGTTAATTGTGACATGCATTTTGGGGCCGTTACAGTAGGTATTCTCTCCTTTATAGAGACGTATGGAAAGAAGTAGTGAACTCGGAGTGGGTACCTCGGTGTGTGCTATACCGGTTATGTATTAGTGTTGGTTGTGAGTTGGCATTGGTTGCCTTGGTGGCAGTTGGTACGTCTTTGAAAGACGGTAGTGTTTTCGAGTCCTTTGTGACGACATGTGAGGGTTGAGTTCTGATGCTCACTTGGGTTGTATCGTGTATGTTTGGTATTGGTTGGTAATCTTTAGACTAGTATGGTTTTGGAGTTAGTCATGACCTTGGTCGATCAGGTGTACGAGATGTAGTGTTGTGGTTTGACTTTCCTCGGGATTGGTGAAGTTAGTTGGGCCATTTAGGCCATGAGTTGTTCATTGTAGATGATGTATGATTGGTTAGAATATGAGTGGTTGTTTTTTATAGTTGGGTAAGGCAATTGGTTGAATACCAAGTGGAGTTATCGTTGTTGTAGGCAATTCGGTAAGGCACAAAGTGTGTTAGGAGATCATGGATGGTGTGATTGGTCTTGAGTTGGTGTATGGGTGACAAGTTGACATGCTGGAATGGTCTAGGATTGACCTAGTCAATTGGTACGGTGTAGTGTAGGAATGTACGCAAAGGTGCAGTATTCCTTTATCACGGGTATAGAGACTTAGGCCTCGTTAGGAAGTGATCGGTTTAGCCAAAAGTCAAAAGTTACTAAAAAGCCAAAAAGTCAACAACTCATACCAAAAGTCAAAGATTTTCTTTTCTTTCTACTTTTTGCACATCTTTTCGTAAAAAGTAAAAAAGTCATCCCAAACATACTAATTTTTTTTTAGCTCATATTTTAGCTAAATAGCCAAAAAGATACTAAATTAGCCTGTTCCCAAACAAGGCCTTAGGATTACTTGTGTTTTGAGTATAGCGTATGGTTTTATTGGGTATAGACTTGTACCTTAATGGTAGGTAATGTTAGCGGATCTTGGTATTACCTGGTTGGTCATTTCTTGTGAAGGGATGTTAAGTCCCTTATTGTAGTATTGGTTGTTAGTGTTTGGTAGATGGTGTGTTCTGAACACCTTATGTTGTATTTCCGGTAGTAGTACTACGGACGTTTCCTAAGTTCTAGAATTCATTTATTGTGCTTGGGTGCGAGAAATGTGTACCTCAATTCTGGTTAAGTTAAGAGATGTTTTCGGAAGGGTTGGTCGGGTATGTAACCTGTGGTTAGTGTGTGACCTATGTGTAGGGTCACAGTGATTTAGTGTTTATTGATTGAGGTTTGGAATGACGGTGAGGAGGTGATTGTTTTCGGAGACGGGCCGCATTTTGGCTCACATAGCGTTCTAGGTTGGTTGAGAGAGTAGTTGGGAATAAAGTGTTCTATAACTCGGGTGGAGGAGGTTGAGAACTTCTTATGTTCTTCTATGGAGTTAGGATGGTATGATTTTGAAAGCCTTGTAAGTGTTGTGTGTATGCGTCGGGGTTTGGTTGAGGGTAATTGTTCGGTGAGTATTAGCAACTAGTTGATTGAGTAGGAGACTTAGTGTTTTGGTTGTACTTGTGTAATGGGTGATAAGAAGGAATATGGATTAAAGAGTTGACTTTATTGGTCACTGAAGGAGGGAGTTGTTGTGTTTACTTATTGTTTGATTTGAATTGTTATATGTTAATGGTGGTGTTGTAGCGTGGTAGGCTCTTGTGAGTTGGCTTAGAGAGAGAGGATAAATATATGAAACTCGTTGTTGTGAACTTGGTCAGGATTGTGAATACCTTGGCAGAGTGAGGGCATTAGTGTTAAGATAACCCATTTGGGGTTTAGGGTGAGATGTTGCACATCAAGTAATGGGTTTTGTTTGTGTGGTGTGTACCAATGCATGGTTGAGGGTTGTACGATAGTGTATCGAAGGGGATTGGTCATGGGACTATCCTAGGAGGTTGTCTTGGTGTGACAATAGTGTGTCTAGTTTGTTGTTAAGAATGGTCTAATATTTAATAGTGCTGGGTCATTTTGGTGTGGTGTTTGTTGTTTGGTTTGGATAGTGGAACTCCAAGTGAAGTAATAAGAATGTGTAGAGTGATTGGTGCGCTCCGTCAGAGTTGTTTTGACCTTATCGGTCCTTGGGTGCATAGTGTGAAAGGTTGGAGAATGCGTTGACTTGAGGGGGTGTGTTGTATTTTAACTTGAGAAGTCCATTTCGGACTTAAATGTGGAGTGAGAATGTGCATGCCACATAAGCATATGTATGATGGGTGAGTTGAGAACCAGAGTACTGTAGATTAACTTTGAGGAATCTAAAAGGATTCAATGAGCATGTAAAGTTGTGTATGGAACTCCATTTCAGAGTTAATGAGATTGGGCAAGGTGTTGGTGTTGATGTTGGATTATGTGAAGTTAAGTGATATGTCGGTGTTTAGAGATTGATCACGGGATAGTGGTGTTGGATTGTTGATTGATTAGTGTTTGGGTTGGTTAACATATAGTCACCTCGGAAACAAGTTGGAATTGAGGGATGTGTAATTGAATGTAAGTCCTGTATGGACAATTAGGGTGTTGTTTTGAGCTTGTAGTAACCGGTTTGGGGTTACGATTGGGAACTTTGGTCTTATGCTATGATTTTGCATGACTATGATCAATGGGTGTGAAATTTCTTTCTCTTGTGTTATTGTGTTGTTGGCACTTAAGAAATTTTCCCAGGGATTTTTTTTATCGTGAAAATTAGTGCTCATTTTGTGGCGTCATAGGTGTGATGGATTGTATTGGGTGACTGTCTTGTGAGTCACCAGAGGAATGAAAAGGAATGATTATGAGGAAAACAAAAATCTTCTTTTAATGTTGTGGCCTTGGATGGTCCTTTTAAACTAAATCGGTTTTGGTTGGAAATGTAAGTTTTTGGTTTAATAAAAAGCTGAATTCAACCAATCAACAAAAAAGAAAAAAGAAAGAGAGAGAGATAAAACAAAAGAATATTTTGAAAATGAAAATTGCTTGTGTTATAAACAACATCTATGGTTTCGGAAAGACGTTTTGAAATCTTTGGATTCTGTTGTGAACGGTTGAAAATGTATTTGGATTGTGATGATTCGAGTTGGAACACTTTTTGGAAAAGCAAAGTGTTTTGAAACAAATGGGAAAAAACAAGGAATTTTCTTTAACCTGAATGGATTGTGTTTTATCTTGTATTTGAGAGACTTGTTTTGCTCTAGCCTGACTTGCTAGCTATGTGGTATTTGTTTATTTTGCATGAGCTTGAAATTGTTGGGCATTAAGGTGCCATAATGTTGTTAGGATTAATCATGTTTTGTTTTCTCGTGCTACGAGAGAGTTGATTGGGAACTTTGTGTGCTAGTAGCTTTCTTATTCTCCTTGTTCGAGCGTGGAGCACTTGGTAGCTATTTGAGTATTGTCGGGGGTTGAGGCGTAGAGCATATCTTTGAGTCCGAGGAGTTCTTGTTGTGGTAGCTGTTGTTCCTAGTCTCGTAGATCACAGCAAATTATGTGGATCGAAAGGTCATCAGTGAAGTTTTCTTACCATTCTTGGTGTTCGGGTCTCTGCAGAACATCGAAGCGTTGGACGAGACGTATCCCCAGATAGATCTTAGCTTGGGTTGGCATTGTGCTTCTTTTATAGATTGAATAGCCTTTTTGGTTTTGGTGTTTCTCAAATTTCGGGGACGAAATTTCCTAAGGTGGGAAGCTTGTAGCACTTGTGTCCTTTAAACTATTGGAGAGTGTATTTAATTCATTTATTTTCATTTTGGGAGTCTTTGAAGTTATTATATTTTGGTTTTTAAAGAGTATGATTTAATTTAGACTTGTTGGGATTGTTCATTCGCGCTTGTTTATGTTGAAAATTTCTTTGGAAATTTGGAAAATTTGTTATAGGGTCGACACTAGCCTTCCTGGGGGTCGACACCACCTTGCTGCCCTATCCTTAATATCTTTGCTGGTTTATAGGGTCGACACCAGCGGCTCTAAGGATCGACCCTTCCCTTGTTGTGTTGTTCTGGGTTACATTTTGAAATTAAGGGTCGACACCACTGGTTCCAAGGGTCGACCCTTGCCCTTTACACACATTAGTGTCTCAGTTTTTTTTCCTAAGGGTCAATACCTCTGTCTGAAGGATCGACCCCTGTGAGTAAAATTCTAAATTTTTGGTTCGATTTTGGGGCTCTACTTTTGGGGATTTGACTTATTCTTTTCTTTGACTTTAGGGCTATCATTCTACCATTATAAATGAACTCCAAACACACTTTTCTCATTCACATTTTCTTTCTCTCTCTCTTTCCTCTTTAAATCGTGAATCCCTCTTTCTCTCTTAGAAACTCACCTTTTTTCCACTTAGATCTCTAGATCTACTCGTGTAAAGGCATTTTTTCACCTTTGTCCTTTGAGAAAGATTATAGATCTCGTTAAGGTCTTTCTTTTGATCCAAGAGTTTCACAGTTTTTTCGACTTTGGTTCTCTTCGAGTTTTGTTTTTCACTTGAAGAGGTAGGGTTTATTTCTTAAACTCAATATGAGTTTGGTAGCATATTTGTGACCTATTTTGTTATGTATATTTGGTAGTCATTTGATATGATTTCTACCCTTGTTATTTGTTATTTCAAAAAATCTATGGATTTGGGTGTTTTGGGTTAAACTTGGGGTTTGGATTTCAGATGTAAAAAAGAGATTTTCAAATGAGTTCTTGAATCAGGTGATGATCTTGTATTGGTGTTGAGATATGTTGACATGGTGGCTTTCATTTACTCAAAAGTGATTTTCAAAGAAAATGAAGTTTTACTTTAAAACCATGGATTTTGGCTTGTGTTGGAAAATAAAGAAAAAAGATGATGATTTTGTATGAGATGGAAAGAAAAAGGTTATGGGATTTTAGAATATGTTTTAACAAGATATTTGCTGTTATTTAGCGATGTATTCACATTTGATTTAGTATTGTATTTGCTGGTTGGTATTGAGATACCAGGATTGGTTTTTGGAAAGGAATTTTATATCAAACAGATGATTTGAAGTCAGAAAACGTTTTGATTAAACGTAAGGTTTTGATAATTGTAAAGAAATAATTTTTTGAGTAATCAAATAGATTTTGGAAATGCATTTGGGCATATTGTATATATATATTGCATCATGATTATTTTGTGAGAATATATATTGTACATATGATATATTAGGAATTAGGTAATTTTAGGCAATTCCTTTTTCTTTGTATATCCTTTTTCTGTCATAGATTAGGGCTATATAACTGATGCACTCTTTGTAAACATACACAATTAAATATACAGTTTCATTCAGAAAACTTACATGGTATCAGAGCCACATTCAAAACCCTAGTTCTCTGGTTCGTGGCCGTCGATCGTACCTTTCTCCATCGCAGTTGTGGTCGATTCACTCTTTGGTTCTGGAGTCACGACATCGTGAGCTTTGAAGCTTCCTCTATCGTGAGCTTCGAAGCTTTCTCCACTGTGAGCTTCGAAACTTCCTTTGATCTTCTTCGACTGTTGTTTTTTCTCTCTGTGGCTCTCTCTCGGTTTATCGTGATTGTGTCTCTCTCAGTGCTTGTCGACTTCATTTGATCATCACGACTCTTAGATCTTGGTTCTCTCTGTCTTTGTCATTGTAACTATCAATACCGTTGTACCCTTATTATATTTTGACGAGAATTACATTTATTCTTGTTGGCTCACTTGTTAAGTTATTATTATAGTTTGACCCCTCAGATTTTGATTATTACACTTGAACCCCTGGTTTGGCTACTTTGTTTGATTGTACTGGAACCCTTTAATCTTCCGAGTATTACGATGTCTCTGGCTTTTGATGAGTGTGCCTTCTGCCATCAGAGGGGCCATTGGAATTACCACTATCCCAAGAAGGGACGTCTACCTACCTCATCTTTTTAGCAATCTCAGAACCTATTACAGGCTCCTCTTGCTGCGTATACTGCATTTACTCCGGCTCCTGATCCTGACTTGGCTTCCTTGACTGCTCAGATTAGTTAGCTTCAACATATATTGTCTACCTTGGTTTCCTTGACTGCTTAGATTAGTCAGCTTCAACATATATTGTCTACTTTCCAGCCATCCCCATCTACCTCCATTATTTCCTCTCTTCATTTAGGTTTGCTTGGATCTTCTTCACGTATTTCTTCGTCTATCTGGATTTTTGACTCTGGCGCCTTTCATCATATGACTCCCCATCTCTCCTTACTTTAAAATTGTACTCCTCATTCCCCTTATAATACTGTCAATGCTGCTAATGGGTTTGGTATGTTTGTTATATCTGTTGGGTTTGTCCTATCGTCTGCTCTGTTTGCTGTCTCTATTTCATCTGTTTTTTTTATGTTCCTCAGTTATCTATCAATTTATTATCTATCAGTCAGCTTGATACTTTTAGTTTTGATGTTTTCTTTTCTTCTTATGTTTGTTCTGTGCAGGATTGGATCTTTAAATAGCAAATTAGGACTGGCTGTATAGTTAGAGACCTCTATGTGGTGGAAAGTTTGCATCTGCCTATGACTACCTTTCCGACTGCCTTTTATTCTTTTCAATTAGATTCTCTGTCTAGTCCTTTCTATTTGTGGCATTCCAGATTAAGGCATTTATCTGCTGACTACTTACGGTCTTTAGCTCAGTCAGGTATATTGGGTAAAGTTTTTCCTACTTAACTTACCGAGTGTCGGGGGTGTAAACTAGGGGTGGGCGCGGGTCGATTGCGGCCACGGAACCTCCAATCCGCTATCCGTCCGCCAGATTGACGGATTGGAGAAAATCAATCCGCATCCGTCCGCCAATCCAGCGGATGTGGATTGAGCGGATTGGCGGTTTGGCGGATGGATGCGAATTGGTTTGGCGGTTTAAGATTTTATAAATTTTTAACATAATTCAACTTGTGCACTTCCTTAAAAAAAAAAAAAAAAAGTATTACAGTCAACGACTTAAAAAACTATTACAATCACTGTATGTCTCATCCAAAAAAAGAAAGTTTGAAATTTTAGAATATCACAATCACTGCATGGCTCATCCATATATTACAATAACAGTATGATTCATCCACATAAAGTATTACAATCTGTGATTCTTAACATATAATAACAATTCAAACCATCAAAACCATGAACAGGGCAGTAGTAGAGATTGTATGTCTCTGTATTGTTACATCTATATATGTTTTTGAAAATAAAAACCAACTAACATATATCATATTTTCTATTTATTATTTTTAAAGTTAAATTTAAAAACAAAAAAATATAGATAAACAATACGTTTATTTTTTTCAATTCAAAAAATATATTCAAGTTGAAATTTTTTTTTCAACTGAATATTTAAACTCTTTTTCAATTGAAAACACAAACAAAATATTTAAACAAATTGAAAACATAAAGTCTTATAAATTATTAGGGGTGTTCGCAGTTTGGTGGTTCGGTTGCGGCCAAAGAAATCTCAAATCCGCCATCCGTCCGCCAAATTGGCGGATCGGAAAAAATCAATCATAGAATCGTCTCGTCATTATAACGCATCCGTCCAAAATGTGGCGGATCGGTTCGGTTCGGTCGGTTTTGACGGATCGGTATATCCACTGCTCGCTCGATCAAAGATTGGCCTCTACTAACCATGATATCTAGTTTTGAAAACATTATGCATTCTTATTCCAATTAATTAGCTAATCTTATTATGTGATGCGCACAACATAAAAGTATAGATTAGGTCGCCTAATTTGGAACAAAGCATTGCATATCCACTTGTTTGAAAGACCGTTTGAAATTTGCTACTGGTAAGTAGATTAAAACACGGATTTCAACGAGTTGTTCCAACTCAAGCAATCCAACCTCCACCCACAGGCATCCAGGCAGTAAATCAACTAAGCAGTTAGCCTCATGGCAAGCATGCTTTCATGTTAACATTCACACTCATGCGAGATGCTAAAGCATAAACACTCACCTAGTACTCCAAGCCAAAACAAGGAACATGTTAGTAATCAAATGTATGATCCAAGTCCATGTTAAGATGGCTAATGCATCGCTAGCAAAATGCAGCTAGAATAGGCTCGGCTAATCTATGGATGGCATGTGAAATACAACTTGACATGTATTCAAGATAGATTTGAAATACTATGCAATTAGTATGATGCGCCGAGCCCGGTGCATGCAATACTGATAAATGATGCATACATGCATAGCATAAGGATGCTAATTGAAATATGCCATAATACTAACCATCAAAAGCAGGTAAGTAAAAGGGAGAAAGAAGTGGGGGTTGGAAGACATGCATCGCACACACGCACACTTATTACACAATTCTCCTTCGCTCGGAGGGACCGAAAGAATAATACAATTTAATCAACTAACAAGCTAATTAAATAGTTACAAACCAATTAACTAGTTAAGCACATTAACTAAGCTAATAAAGCGATAAAACAACCTTGGGAAGAGGGTCCAATGCATGCGTGCTCGACTCCGTTCGGAAATCCACCACCATGCACAAGTCGCCTCTGAAATTTGCACAAGTCCCAAGGAGCACTCTCTGAACACTGTGGGGTGCCATCAGCCATGAGGAATGGTCACCGGCCACGGGGAAGTGGTCATCGACCACAAATGAAGATCTCGGCCAAATATGGATAGCCGGCCGGCACTGAAGATGGCCGACCGGCCATCCTTTCCTGCAGAATCCTGTTTTGACAACAGCAGAGGGCAAACAAGGCATGGCAATGTATTTTAAGCAAATGTTTGCACCACCAACCTCCCCATCATGTTATGGACTCAAGGGAATTTGGTCTTCGACCCTTGGGCCATCAATCACGCATTTCCATGCATAATGGCCCAAAAAGCCAAGTTGTGCATTTTGATGTCAAATGTAATGCACATAAACACACAAGGGACCCAACCTCTATCATGGTAATTCAACAGGCAAGGCGTGCATGCAAAATGCAACCTAAGCATGCGAGCTAAGTACGCAACATGAGCATGGGGACAAACATGCAAACATGCAAGCATGTGACAACCTATCAAACATGTGAACAAGCAATGTATACTAGGCACACAACCTAAGCGAACAAGCATGTACCAAGTATGCGAGTTAATCAAGCATGCAAGATGCAATGTAAACATATAAGTATGCAAGACATGTAACATGTTAAGCAACTTAATCAAGGAAGTGCATGCCAAATGCAATGTGATTCAAGCATGCAACAATATGTGATAGGCCGAGCATGCAACAACACGCAAGGTGAGCATGCAACAACATGCGAACAATGGACTTATACCAATTTGGGCAGCTCTCAAATAGGCCTAAAATAATGGCCAAATGCCAAGGAAATGAAGGCAAATGCACATATAAACATGCATGCAAACATGGTCTAACACTTGGGCATCAAAGAGCAACTTTTAAGCACACTTAAAAGGGACAAAACATGGACAAATGGAAAACATTATAAACTTTGAAAATCATGTTAAGGATGGTGCCAAACGAACTAAACAAAGCAATCAAGGCATGTAACAAAGTCCAAGGACTTAAACTATGGTCATGTGACACATGAAGCAAATGACCAAAGTAAACCAAAACAGTCCTAATCATGCTAAAGTAAGCCCCAAAAACCACTTAGATGGCATCTAAATGACCTAATCCTAGAGGCATTCAAAAAGGTCTAAACATGGAACATAAGACATCAACCTTTTAAAGCATTAAAGGAGCATCAAATGCAAGCATACAAGCATACCATATGGACTAAAATGACATGGTAAGTGGTTCTAAACCACTGAAATGATGCAAGGAGAGCATGCTAAAGGGGCCAACACTCAAGGCTTATAAGGGAGATTACATGGTAGCTATACAAAGCAAGTCATGAACGACCCAAATAACCAAAATCAGACCTCAAGCACATCAAAACATGCATAAAAGCTTCACTAAGCTAAGCCAAAATCATGCTAGAAACAAGGCTCAAAGCACAAAACATGTTAAGGCAATTTCATGGCATTACAAGACAAGTATGCAAAGCATGCATGGTGTGTCTAAACCAACTTAAAATAGTGCTAAATCATGGCGTAATAAGCACAAATACCAACTAAGACATGGCCAATATGGACTTAAACAAAGTGCTCACACATGAGGCTAAAATGGCAAGTATTGAAGACAATAAGGAGAGGGGATGGCCCTCTCCTTCTTAGGACCTTAAAACTCCATCCCCATCACTGAAATCCCTCTGGATTTCAGTGGTGGGAAGGCCAAGACAAGGTGGTCCCGGAGCTCACCAAAAATGCACAAAAATGCATAAAAATGAGGCCAAACAAGGCCTAAGAGGGGTCAAACAACCCCAAACACCAAAACAACCTCAACAATTATTTTAAGCACTCAAAATCAGAACTTTTATTAGTTATACACAAAGCTTAAAAACAGATGCAATGATAGCTAAAAGCCTATGCAAAAATGGGAAATAAAGGGGTAAAGTTCTTACCCTTGAAGACCTCTTCAAGAATAATGCTCCGGCTGGTCTCTCTAAGCTTAGATCAACTCAAGAACTCTGAAAATCACTCCTTAGCACCTCAGTGGCCAAAGGAAAGTGTAATACTAGGTGTTTGTATGCAAAACTATGAACAAAACACCTTAATACACACAAAATATGGAAGAGGGGGAGATATAGAGATAGAATAGATACACAATCCTCTAACCCCAATCTCAGAGCTCTAGAATTTTTTTGAAACCCTTGAGAAGGGAGGAGGAGCCCTCCCTTTATAGAGATTCACTCTTGCAAAGCTTACAAAACAAGCTAAGCAAGAGGAAAATCCCTCCATACACGTGTATGGAGGAGGGGAAAGTGGGTGCCAGTTGTGCCAGATGGCACAAAATATCTGCCAAAAGCAGATGAACAGTGGTCGACCAACAAAAATGGCCATTTTACCAACAAAGGTGGCCAACTGACCACCAAGAGTGCCGACCGGCCATCACCAATGGCCGGTGGCAAGAAAATATGGCCGGTGGCCTCAAGCTATGGCCGGTGAGGTGTGGGGATGGCCAACAAGCTATTTCCCACCCTCAAAAGCAAAACAACAAGTGTTTGGTGCAAAACCAAACACAAAAACAAACAAGTTGAGAGATCCTAAGGCAGGGCACGTAGCCGAGACCTTCGAGAACTCAAAACGAACACAAACATAAATGATCACCGAGTGTTCAAACGGTGACGTCCAAGTCTTGAGGACGGTCAAAAATGGGGTGTCTACACTATACCATTTTCTTTAGTTCATACTGATGTCTGGGGCCCTTCTCATATCCCCACCAAGGGGGGTTCTACATACTATGTGTCATTTATTGATGATTGCACCCGTTACACTTGGGTTTATCTTATAACTCATAAGTCCGATTTCTATCAGATATATCGTAACTTTCAGTCTATGATTACTACTCAGTTTGGGTTTACCATTAAAGTATTACGGTCTGACTTGGATGGAGAATATTTTAAAAATGAGTTCTGTGAGTATTTGGCCAATTTGGGTACCATTCACCAAACTTTCTGTACAGATACACCTACCCAAAATGGTTGAGCCGAGCGTAAACATTGTTATCTCCTTGAGACAACTAGGTCTCTTTTTCTCTCTGCCTTCATTCTGACTCCATTCTGGGAGGAGGCAGTTCTTATTGCTTTTTTTCTTCTCAATCGCATGCCTACTCCCATTCTTTCTGGTCGGTCTCCTTATGAGGTTTTGTTCTCCCAAATTCCTAACTACTTTCTTCTTCATGTGTTTGGGTCTGCCTGTTTTGTCCTTCTTCCCTGCAAAGATAAGACCAAACTTAGTGCTCGGTCTGTTCTCTGTGTCTTTTTAGGTTACAGTCTTACTTAAAAAGGTTACCGCTATTATGATCCTGTCTCTCGTTGCCTTTATGTCTCTCGTCATATTGCCTTTCTCGAACGTTTATCTTACTTTCAGCTTTCCCTTCTCACTACAATTTTCAAAGAGGATTTGGTTCACATTGACCCCTTTCTTTTTGAGGTCCTTTCTGATGAGTACATCTCCACTGTTTCTTTTGAGCCTATTTCTACTTCTCCATTTGCGTCACCTATGGCTTCTTCTCCTCTTTCGATTTCTTCTTCCCCTCTGTTGTTGGTCTATTCTCGTTGCCAGGCTCCTCCACCACCAATTGTCTCTACTCCTGTTGCTGCTCTTTCTACTCTGATGACTCTGATCCTGCTGCACACCGATATCCTACTTGTGAGCATCGTCCTCCAAACAAAATGGGTTGGTCTAATACATATTTTTCTGCTTTCTATCGTAATTTTTTGTCTGTTATTCACTCTTTTTCAGAACCGCAGTCTTACGCGAAGGCCTGTCAGGATCCTAATTGGGTTCAAGTTATAGAGGATGAGTTGTTTGCTTTACAGAAGCCTAACACTTGGGAGTTGGTTCCTTTGCCTACTAGCAAGAATCTGGTTGGTTGCAAATGGGTCTATAAAGTCAAGACTTATTCTGATGGTTCTCTCAAGCGCTACAAAGCTCACTTGTTTGCCAAGGATTTTTCACAGGAGTATGGTATTGATTATGAGGAGACCTTTGCCTCTGTTGCCAAGATGACTACTGTCCGTACCTTGATTTCTGTTGCTGTTATTTAACATTGGCCTCTTTATCAAATGGACGTTAAGAATGATTTTCTTAACGGTTATCTCACTAAAGAGGTCTACATGCATCATCTTCTCCAAAGGACTATTTTCTATCTTAGGCCAAGTATGCTAATGAGTTATTCACCTTGCCGGTTTTACTGATACTAAGGTTTCTGATACACCTATTGAGTTTAATGTGAAGCTCAATTCTACTGATGGTGTCCTTCTGGATGATCTCACGGTCTATCGCAAGCTGGTAGGTTGTTTAGTTTATTTGACTGTCACTCACCGTGATCTTACTTATGTTGTTCATGTGGTTAGTCACTTCATTTCTGCTCCTCACTCTACCCATTGGGCTACTTTGGTTTGCATTCTTCGCTATCTCGGGAGTACCATCTTTCAGGGCTTGCTATTGTCGTCTACTTTCTCTTTAGACTTGGTGGCCTATGCTGATTCTGATTGGGCTGGTGATGTTACTAATCGCAAGTCCACCTTTGGTTTCTGTATTTTTGTTGGCGATTCCTTGATCTCTTGGAAAAGCAAGAAACAAACTATTATTGCTCGCTCTACTGTCGAAGCTGAGTACCGTGCTATGGCTCATGCTACTGCTGAGCTTGTTTGGCTTCGTTGTCTTCTCTCTGATTTGGGTGTACCTCAATTTTCTCCGACCTTCCTCTATCATGACAACCGTAGTACTATTCAGATTGCCCACAATACTGTCTTTCATGAACGGACAAAACACATTGAGATTGATTGTCACTTTGTATGACAACATCTGTAGTCTGGCTCTATCTCGCATCCTTTTGTCTCCTCGGTTTTGCAAATTGCAGACTTTTTCACCAAGACTCACATTACGGCTCAGTTTCAATTTCTTTTTAGCAAATTCCCAGTATTTTCTGCTAAAACACCTTGAGTTTGAGTGGGGGTGTGAGAATATATATTGTACATATGGTACATTAGGAATTAGGCAATTTTAGGCAATTTTCTTTTTTTTTTTTTTGGTCATAGATTAGGGCTATATAACTAATGCACTCTTTGTAAACATGCACAATTGAATATAAAGTTTCATTTAGAAAAACTTACACATTTATGCTGGTGGAGCAAGTTTAGTTTTTGAAATATTCTCTACTAGGCTTTATGCTCACCCTATGTGGCTGAAATGTTTTTCAGGTGTACATATGTGGATGCGGACTGTGATGCGAAGTTACGTTTGAACTGTTGTAGACGTCCCCAAACGCCCCAGGGGGATGAACCCACCGTTCTGTTCATATTAGGCTTACTACAGTTCGGACTCAAATTGTCACGGTTCTTAATCTTGAACCAAAGAGTCCAAATCTGGCAAATCGTTTTAAGAAAACAGATTTTTGAAAAGAAGTGCCAAACATGGACTGCTTTGCCAGATACAAAGTCGCCACCTAAATATTTTATTTTGGAAAATTTAGGAAACCCTGACTCGGTGCCAAAGGCCACGTGTCCGTCATCACCAAAGTTGCCTTGGCTCGGGAGCTTGGGTACGATTGGGAAGGTCACTAGAGCACTTCGCCTTCCCAAGACCGGCCTCTACTAACCGTGATATCCGTTTTTGAAAACGTTTATGTGTTCTTATTCCGGTTATTAGCCTAGAATCACTATGTTATGCGCACAGCAAACAAGTATAGACTAGATCGCCTAATTTGGAAACAAGCATTGCATATCTGTTTGTTTTAGAAAATGCTTTGGGATTTGCTACTCGCAAGTAGACTAAAAGACGGATTTCAATGAGTTGTTCCAACTCAGGCAATCCAGCCTTCACCTACAGGCATTCAAGCAGTTTATCTCACATAAGCATCTAGCCACATGGTAAGCATGCTGTCATGATAGCACTCACACGCATGCGGTATGCTAAAGCATGAAAATACTTACATCGTACTTCGTGCCAAAACAATAAACTAGTTAGCAGATATGCATGGTCCTAGTTCATGTCAAATTGACTAATGCAACACATACATAATGCAATTAGGGTAGGCTCGGCTAACCTAAACATGTCATGTGAAATGCAATCAATTGACGCATGTATTCAATTTGGAATTGAAGTACAAATGCAGTTAGCGTGATGCGCCGAGCCCGGTGCATGCAAGACAAATGTATGGATACACGCATGCATAGCATAAGGTATGCTAATTTAAACATGCCCTAATTTACCATCATAAGCGGGTAAATAAAAGGGAAGAAAGAAGTGAAAATTGGAAGACATGCACACACACGCACCCACACTTATTACAGATTCGCTCTCGTCCGGAGGGACCAAATAAATATACAAATTAATTAACCTACAAGCTAATTAATTATTACAGACCACTTAATTAATTTACAAATTAACTAAGCTAAGGAAAGCAGTAAAGTCCTCAGGAAGCGGGTCCAATGCAATGCATGCTCGGGTCCTACTCGGAAGCACACTGCCATGCATAGACTGCCTCTGTTTTCCCTGCTCTGCCCCTCTGAAGACTGCCAAAGTCTTAGAATTGCTTTCCTGGACATTGGAAGACACCACCGGCTGAGTAAAATTGCCACCGACAGTGGGATGTGGTCATCGGCAGAGAGTGAAGCTATCGGCCACCAATTGATTGCCGGTCGGCACTCTGTGCAGTCGATCGGCAATAAATTCCTGCAGAACCTGTTTGATAGCAGCAGAGGACAGAGCCTTGCATGGCAATGCAATTCAAGCAATATATGCACCAACCAAGCCTCTTATCATGTTTATGACTCAAAGGGACATGGTCCTTGGTTCTTGGACCACCAATCAAGCATTTCCATGCATGATGGCCCAAAGAACCAAGTTGTGTACATTGATTTCAAATGCAATGCAAACCAAACAAACAAAGGCCCACTCCTTGTCACTTGATCAAGGGACAAGGCATGCATGCTAGATGGAATGCAACCTAGGCATGTTGACATAGTATGCAACCATGGCAATACAAATAAGCATACAAGCTAACAAGCATACAAGACATGAAACATCAATGTTAACCAACAAGCATGCAAGATGCAATGTAGATGTCCAAGCATGCAAACAAGCATGTGACTTCATTCAATCATGCAAGTTCCAACATGCAACAACTTACCAATATGCTACAACACACAAGGAGCATAGGCAACCAATGAAGGGATGGACTTAAACATGATTTAGGCAGCTCTAAATAGGCCTAAAACAGTGGCCAAAAATGTTAAGTACATGAAGGCAAATGTTCATGCAAACATGCATAGATACATGGTTCAAGATTTAAGCATAATGAAACAACTTTTAAACACATTTAAAAGGGACAAACATGGACAAAGATGTCATTTTGACAAAATTTACTGCCGACCTGCAACAAAGAATGCCGACCGGCAACATACATTGCCAATGGCATAAAACCCTGGCCGGTGGCCTCTAGCCACGGCCGGTGATGTGTGGGGATGCCTCACAAGGCATTCCCTGCCCCTCCAAGGCAAAACACAAGTGTTTGGTGCAAAACCAGACACTAAACGGTCGAGTTCGGAGATCCTGAAGCAAGGCGCGTAGCCGAGATCTCCAGGAACTCCAAACGAACACAAACATGGATAATCACCGGGTGTTCAAACGGTGACGTCCAAGTCTTGAGGACGGTTAAAAATGGGATGTCTACAGTTGCCCCTCTTTGACAGAACTCGAAAGTCATAACAATGACGGGAGTGAATGTCAAAACCCAGAGACGACCCATTTTTGACAAGGCCGAAGACTTAGACAAACATGCAAGACAAATAAGGTATGCGCTCGAAGGCAGGGGCAAAATGCAAGACAATGCACGAAGTCGAGCATAACTTATGATTATGCAAAGAAAAGCTGTAACGAAGCACACATGCAATAGTTTTAAGCTAGCATATACCAAACTACACTACAATGCAGAAAGGATGTAAGAGAATTATGCAATTCTCGAGACGTCTCACTTGGAGGATACAATACCTGTGCGGTTCGTTTGGTTCCACCAGCGGTAAATGAACCGTACATACAATATCGTGCTTGCAAAGAAAACAACTTAACAGGTATGATATTGTTAGCAATATGCATGACAATGCAAGAATGAATGCAAAATGATATGCAATATATACGAAACAATGTATGAATAATGCAAATGAAAATGCAAACTATATGTAAAGAAATTGAATCATGATCCAATCATGAGCGGTTCAAAACCACACAAATGTCAAATAGATTGATGGAGGTAACAAGTCCGTCTACCATAGAACGATCAACTGAACTATGAGTAATGTAGACGGACATAAGAACGAGTATTGGTGGAATGACATAAGTGGGGTAACTACCCGCTGGGGAAAGGACAATGATCCTAATGCCGGATGCAAAAAAATTATACTACAATGTAATATCTACAATGGATATGGCATGCAACCAAACCAAATCTTGCCTAGGAAAGGCATGTACGCAAACAAGCCGTGGCTAACATAGAACGGTCTACTAAACTATGCTTTGACACGAGAAGTATGGGCACATACCAGACCAAGCTCAACATGGAAAGTCGCAAGCCATAGATGGAGGAGGTGATGCAATGGATGCATGCAATCTACAATGCAATGGAAATGGATACAATGGATATGGCACGCGGGCCAAACCAAATCTTGCCTAGGAAAGACATGTACACAAACAAGCCATGTCTAACACAGAAAAGGTGCCGCAACCCTCAAACCAACATACCAGCGTGGAATAGGCGCGTACACATGCAGAACTGTGCTTTAACGTGAAAAGTAAGGGCACATACCAGACCAAGCTTAACAAGGAAAGGTGCAAGCCATAGGTGGAAGTGATGCAATGAATGCATACAAGCTACAATGCAATATCTACAAATATGCAATGGAATGGATATTTACAATGGACATGGCACGCGGGCCAAACCAAATCTTGCCTAGGAAAGGCATGTACGCATACGAGCCGCGGCTAACATAGAACGGTCTACTGAACTATATTTCGACGTGAAAAGTATGGGCACATGCCAGACCAAGCTCAACATGGAAAGGCGCAAGCCATAGATGGAAGTGATGCAATGAATGCATGCAATCTACAATGCAAATGCATGACAATGCATGTTTATTTTCTACAATGCATGGCAATGCAATATTTACTATGTATGCATGACAATGCACTACTTACAATGGATGCATGACAATGCACTATGATGCAACGGCTATGATTGTAGCTTTCCCTATCCTACCAATAGGGCGATATACTAGGTTGGTTCAATATCCAGAATTGAGGCGCAGACATGCTGCCTCAACCTGTGGGGCTTCCATACAGATTTTAAGCCGAGGATACATCCCTGGGTATTTAAACCAGACTTTAGTCTCGGAACTCCCGAACCTTTGCGTTCTAGGCATAAGCCGTTCGAACTCTAGTTTCCACCGTCCCAGTTGGTCTTCTAGGAACTCACCGCAAACACAGGCAGGTGGCTTTACCAGACCACCGAAAGTCGTTCGGGCACGACAAACACTAAAGGAATTGCACTTTAGAGGATTTAAGGTCTCCTAGACTGGGATGCAAAAAAAAAAAAAAGTATGCATGACAATGCATGTTGCATGGAATGCATGACAACGTAAGTCACTCGAAATGCATGACAATGCATGATTTTTGATGCACGGCAACGCGTGGCTTAAGATACATGAAAATGCAAGTGAGCTTGAAATGCGCAGCGACGTGCGGCTTAAGATATGCATGACAATGCATGTTGATGCAAGTGCGAAACAACGCATGTCTTTTGAAATGCAAGACAATGCAACTGAGCGGATTTTAAGGTCTCGCCAGACCGTGCGTGTTTTCGGTCCCGCTGGACCGTGCGTGTTTAAGGTCTCGCTAGACCGGTTTTAGGGCAATGCATGAATTGAGATGCGGTGCACAAGACAGTGCGATGCGCAACATCGCGCGATGGAATACATGCCAAATGCAATGAGATGTGCAAAACAGCGCGGTGCGTTTAGACAACGCGAGTGAAGGTCTTGCACCTCCCGAGGATTTTAGGTCTCCTAGACCGTGCGTGTTTAAGGTCTCGTCAGACCGTGCGTGTTTAAGGTCTCACCAGACCGTGCGTGTTTAAGGTCTCGCCAGACCGGCAAACAAGACAATGCGATTGAAATGCAATGCAAAAAACAGTGCGATTTAAATGCGATGCACATGGGGCAACTTTTGAGTCTTGTAAAACCCAAAAGGATACGAGAAGGATACACCCTGTACGAATTCGAGCGCCACGCGTAGAAGACACAATCCAAGGCCAAAACGGAGGCCGGTTTAGCGTCGGAGAGGCACTATTTTGCACTGTTTTAAGAAATGAAGGCTCTGGACCACTCATATAACCCAAGGAAAGGTGTAGGAGGCTCAAAAACCACTGTGAGAGACCATCGGTTGTCCACCGGCCATCATAATGCATCACCGGCCATCAATCGGCCATAAAACAGTTCCATCAGCACAATATATTGCCAACTGGCAAAGAATGTGGCCGACCGGCAAAATGTTCCTGTATCGGGGCAGTTTTGACATTTTGCCACGGGTCTTTTAAAATAGGGTTTCTAACCCTATTTTCTCACTTCCTCCTTGCTCGAAAATCCTTCCTCCCTCTCCCTAGGGTGTTTTCGTCCTTCGATCCTCTCATTTTCTTGCGTTCTAGCCTTGATTTCGTCATTCGATTCGTGTTCACCCTTGCGTTTCGAACGTTTTGAACCGATTGAAATTTTATTTCGGTGTTTCTTTCTTGATTTTCGCCACTCGGGGCTTGTTTCCCTCGAGTATTTCTTGATATCTGTGACTTTTCCGCACTCTGGCTTTCCCGGCCATTTCCGACCCTCTCGGGGTTGACTTTTTGTTGACTCTTCGTATTCTTTCCTATTTTTCCCTCTTCCGGCCATTTTCACATTCTCTTCGAGATGGCGGATGATCTTCCAGAGGGTGGGGCTCCTCCAGAGCTTGAGATGGGCCCCGAGGCCGAGCCTTTGCCACTCCGCATCCGGCCGTTCGATCCAGAGACCTACAGGCCATCAGTCTACATGATGCTCCCTGATGGGCTACGCCAATTTCGGAGCTTCGAGAGGGGCGCGGCACGCGAGCTACTACTTCGTGAGCCAGAGTCACACTTGTCCTTCGGCGTTTCCGAGGTAACTTTCTTTCTCTGCTTTACTTTCTGCAATGTAGGATACAAAACTGCCGTAGCTGGTTATGCTTTTTAACTGTTTTAGCTCAGATACCCTGACATATTGTAGTTGATCGCAAACAAACTTGCAACTGATATCTGTTTAAGACTGGCACATACACACACAGTGCACTGACCTCGAGTCATTCAAACCATCGGCACACACCGTATCTTACTGCAAACTCAACGACACCCGGAACCTGTTTGAATCTAAAAAAACTTGCACACATGCTACGTTTGCACTGAACCTACTTGAAGACGCTGACGCATCACACGTTGTAGTTCACTGTAAGCACACCGGCACCCGGTATCTGTTTGAATCTGAAAACATGCATACATGTTATATTTGCCCTGAACCACCCAAACACATTGACGCATCATATGCTGTAGTTCTCTGCTAGTACACTAACACCTAATGTCTGCTTGAATCTGAAAGACGTGCACACACACTACATCTGTACTGAATTGTTCAACACACTGACATATCATATGCTGTAGTTCCCTGTTAGCACACTGACACCCAATGCCGGCTTTTCATTTGAGAATGCGCGCACACACACTACATCTGTACTGAATCGTTCAACATACTGACATATCATATGCTGTAGTTCCTTGTTAGCACACTGACACCCAATGCCGGCTTTTCATTTGAGAATGTGCGCACACACACTAAATCTGTACTGAATCGTTCAACACACTGACATATCATATGCTGTAGTTCCCTGTTAGCACACTGACACCCAATGCCGGCTTTTCATTTGAGAATGCGCGCACACACACTATATCTGTATGCTTCTTAAAACTGTATCTTGAATATTGCTTCGCAATTATTGTTTTTGATTACAGGGGGACTCCCATACCATCCGCGGGTATAGGAATGTCGTTGCCCGAGACTGGTATGCAGAGTTGCCAGACGCGGTTCTCCAGATCGTCGACGAGGCGGGTTTCGGCATCTTCTGCAGGGGGCTCTCCCAGCTTACTACCTGCAGGCCCTTGTTCCCTGCTTTAGTGGAGAGGTGGTGGGATACCACTAACTCCTTCCACTTCTCCGTCGCAGGGGACATGACGATGACTCCTTATGACTTCTCAATGCTTACTGGCATCGGGGTAGGGGGGGATCCGATTCCCTTCGACACGGATATGGATGAGTGGGACGCCGCCCAGCTGTACCTGCTCGGCGCTCAGCCTCCCCTTGCTCGAGTAGGGTTTGTCAGATACTCGTGGTTTGAGATTTAGTTCCGGACTCAGCGAGCCTTGGAGGAGGAGGCGCAGATGACCCCAGAGGAGGTAGATCAGTATGCGCGGGGCTTTATCATGTTTCTGCTTGGGACGACCCTATTCGCCGACCGGGAAAACACCGTGCCTCTATGCCTGTTGAGCGCACTAGTAGATGTCAGGCGGATCCGCCGCTATGACTGGGGTGGTGCAGGCTTAGCCACTTTGTATGGTTACATGAGTTCTTCTTCCCGCCTCAGCGGACAGCTCCTTGGCGGATACTGGCGAGCTTGGGAGGTACATCTTTTTCCCCTTTTACGCTTCGCTTTACATTTTCAGATACGTACCGCTGACGGTCTATCTCTCACCGACTATATATCGCACACGCAGACACATATATACTGCTTTACCTTGTTGTACCGCACACACATTGTACACTTTGCACAATACACTGCACAACACACGGCTCTGCCATTTCGCTTATTCAGATTCATTTTATCCGATAGTCATCTCGATACTTACTGCAGATTGGGTCTATGCCTACTTTCGAGCTTGCCCGAAGACCGATGTGGAGATCCTGTTTGACGTCCCATTTTCTCATCGTTTTGACGTGCGGTGTGTGCGGAGACCCTGAGAGTCTTTTATCTTCTTCCGCCGCTACTTTGACACCATCACCGCCGCGGAGGTATGTTCAACTGTAGAGTTTGCTTAAGCTTCGCATAGCACTGTATTTTTGATAACAGATAGATGACAAACTGCATTTGTATCCGCAGATCACCTGGCAGCCTTGGGCCCCGTTGCCGGCCGTGGTGAGAGACCACTACGAGAGTGCTGAGGAGATTGCCCATCTCCGGATTTTGTTGGAGGGCCGGTCTGTCGGGCTTGGTACCTGGGGGAGCGCTTCTTGCTTCAGACCCTAGGTTTACCGGAGCAGATAGTTCCGGGTCCGCCTCCTGCACACATGAGGCATACAGAGAGGTTTTCCCTCGTGCACCTGAGAGGGTATACCGCTGGTTGGGGCGCGAAACGTCACAGAGGTGAGGGCGACTACGCCGAGTACGTCCAGACCTACATTATGCGACCTTTGAGCAGTGGTCGGCGAGCTGAGGCGAGGCAATGCCAGTGCCTGACAGTTGAGCCAGGCAATGGCCGGCACTGGAGCGGAGCATCGAGGAGAGCTCGAGTCCGTGGTAGAGGCGGAGTTCAGAGAGGCCGGGACCGGTTGGCTCACTGCACTTCCTTGACTTCAGAGGCGAGGTGGGGCGATCTACCAGATCCCTTTTGCTCCTCCGCTGGCTGATCACGAGTTGGTCGGTGTCCCCGACTTGCCTCCGGTATGTATTACTTCATTTCGCATCTTGTACTGTTATTTCATTTCAGTTTATGTTGATATTCCACAGAATATTGATGTATCTGATATTTTTGCAGGCTTCCTCCGAGTACACCCAGCAGTCATTGGAGATGAATGCCTCCATGATGGGGATGCTACAGCGGACCTTCGACCTCCTGGCCCTTTACAATATTCCGGTATGTTCTTCCTGACCACAGTCTCAAACCCTACATAAACTGCTTCACATAATCTGATACACAACACAACACCTAATAAACTGCTCACAGCATTCATACACTATATTCACATCTGCATTACATCGCGCACTCAGACTGCTTTACACGGCACTTTAGATCAGACTATACATCAGATTCTCGTGACGCGATTCACGGCCACGCAGCACTTCACAAACTCAGACTATACTAATCAGATTCTCGTGACCGATTCACGGCTCACGGCATTCTGATGCATTTGCTTTTTATGCTTTTCAGCCTCCTTTCCAGATCCTTCCGGTGGGTGGTGCTCCAGCTGGGCCCTTTATTTCTGCTCGAGGAGGGCGAGGAGATACTATACATCCTCGTACCAGGGCAGGGCGTGCTCATGTCGGGAGTAGCTCTCGGGCACCCATTCCTGATGATGAGGATGATGAGTCCGAGTCCGAGGCAGAGGCAGAGGCAGAGGCGGGATCATCTGAGGAGGAGACCGGAGACGGTTTAGACTCAGGTTTAGATGATGGTGCCGACGACGATGCTCCTGGACCTTTGTCCAAGAAGAGGACTAGGACAGACTGATAGCCCCGGAGCCATCTTTGACATTCGATACAGATTTTTGCTTCTTTTTTCTTCTTTCTTCTTTTGTTTGTTCTGTTCTTTTCTGCACTTTCCCCTTTTTGTTGGTAGTTAGGGTACTTTGTACTGCCGCAGGCAGATTTTGTTTCCAAAACTTATGTACTTGAAAAGATTATGAAATGAAACAAACTTTTTATCTAAAAGTTGTTACATTTGTGTATCTCATGCATTGCATAGCATTACATCATATTATATTACATCTCAATGTAAATGAAATTGGTCTGTTGTCTGAAAATTGAACACTTGCACTGTAATAATCAGATAACTAACCACCCAGCAGCAAAACAACCCAAGCAACCCACTGCCTGATTTTGAACACACAGCCCTTACTCTACTGGGGACTAATTTGCATATAGCCCATAACACAGTATTTGGTTCATTCTACACACAAACCACGAACAAACGACCCCTGTCGACAAGGCGGACTACTGAAAGCAGTTGCAGTTGAAACACATTCGGATGCCCCAAATTTTCCCTTTTCTTCTTTTGTTTCGCATACAATGTAGAGAATGTCACAGCACTCTGAGTATAAACGATTTCACCTTTTGAAGAGGGGTTCTGCAACCAGGGTATCGAGCCTAAAACCGAATATAGCAGGAAAGACTCAAACAAAAGGTGAGCAGCCTGGACACAACGAGGCACGCTCGGAAAAGACTCAAGACGAAAGTTGAGGTAAACAAGACAAAAGACGCGACACAAGGACGTGTTTATAAAAACAAAAGACCTCAGATCTCGAGGAGCCAGTTCCTCCGGGTATATTCCCACCCTTTTCTGATTTGTGATTCTCACATCGCTCGGCCCTCAGGCTCGGTTTTTCTCTCAAAACCCTCTTGCTCACTTCTCTTTCCGCTTACACCTCTCTATTCTTTATTCTCTCATTTTTTCATCCCTCCCCAGGGTGATTGATGAATGAATAGGGAATTGCAGGTTCATGCCCAACACCATTAGCCCACGGCTATTTCTTCTGGCGGATAGAGTGCCTTTCTGGCAAGTATGTTGACGGCGGGGAAAAGACAGAAGACCTGACTCAATTGCGCCCCTAGTTCATCACTTTGGCCATTTTTTTTTTTCTTCCTAAAACAGTTTTGACCAAAATGAGAGTTGGATTAACATACTTGTCCGATTTTTGATTTGAAAATCATGCAAGTTAGGCTGTGAGCACTGAAAATTTTCCTTTTTGGGTTCCAAGAAAATGGTCCGGTTTTGGAAAATGAAATAGTTTTCGAGAAAATAGTCAAATTCAGTAAAAATTTTCAAAAACTATTTTTTTGTAAACAGTCAATGCTCAACGAGCACGACACTGACCCTCGAGATGTGCAACCTCGGATCGGAGGCAATGGAAAATTGCCCCTTGCTTAAAGGGGGGACATGGCAACGGAAAGTTGCCCCTGGTTTGGATGATAACTTGCGGCAACGGAAAGTTGCCCCTTGTCTGGATGGTGCCGCAAAGACATCTTTGTCAAAGCGCTTTTATCAATGAGGACTGAACTCCGAAGACGACGGTCTGAACCAATATATGGACACAGTCACTGTAAGAGCAATGGTGGCTGGACTTCAAGATGAAGTTGCCTACGTATCTCAAACATGGGAATCAAGCCTACGTAGTTCACGGTTGTTACAACCGAGTTGTCGGATGCAGAGGAAGCAAGGATGATCAAAACCATTACATGGACTGGGGCGCTGTGAAAGCGTCGGGGGCTGGACTTCAAGATGAAATTGCCTACGTATCCCAAATATGGGAATCAAGCCTCACGTAGTTCTGGTTAAGGTACACTCGGGTATTAACCTTCACTTTTCTGGCTCTAACTTTTGCCAAGGTGCTCGATGCGGGTTTTCGACCTTGCGAGCTTCTTTTCTTTTTCTCTTTTTTTTCATTTTTTTCATTTTTTTCACTTCTTTTCTTCCTTCTTTTCTTTTTCTTCAATTTTTTTGTATTTTTTTCATCATTTTTTTTCTTTCCTTTTTTATTTTGCCTTGCCCTAACTTTTGCCTGGGTCGCCCTTTCGGGTTTTCGGCCCAGCGAGCCTCTCAAAGGGTGAAAGTGTAACAAGTCCATGGCAAATGGTTTTGAAATTGAAACCTTCTGTATTCGGGAGAGTGATTACTGTGTTGATTTGCAGAAGAATCCATCACGGTTGCTTCACGAGCTTTTTCCAGTGAGACCTGACCTTCTTGATGTGATTTTGGTGCCTCTTGCTCGATGGCAGCTTCAAATTGGGCCTCACAGGCCTTTCATGGCAATTAGCTGTTGAACGTTTTGAACGGATTCCAGGTTTGCAATAGATAGGTTGAATCTCGAGGCTGAGAGCGATCCTAGGCTGCACAATCTCAAGAGCAATTCCACACATGTCTTCACAGGACCGCGCAAAACATTTTGTTTTTGAAAGTTTTTAAGAAAGCGACAAATCGCTCGTGCTGAAGATAGTGTGGAACCAGTCTGGATCAAACCAGGATCCTTCTCAGTACTCACACTGACAGACATGATTATAAAAAGGTTTAGCATGCCTCTCTTTCTCTCAAAAAATGATCAAAGTTTTGCAAAACCCGAGGAATTGCTTCCTTTTCGTTTTTATCACCGCAGTGTTCGAAAAGGGTTTTTTGAAAAGCTTAGGTCATTACAACGATGTTCAAGGCACAAGAGAGTAGGTAGAATGTACTGTCGTTCCATTCACATCCTCTGGCATAACTAGCTTAAACAGCAACAAGTACAGAAACGTGATAGCCGCAGCTGTTTCATTCAGATTCCCTGATTGTGACTGGCTCCTCAACCGAGACAGACTTAAAAGGAAAAACAAAAGGATAATTACAAAACGGTGTTCGAGGCAACAACCCCAGAATCACCTAACATTCTATACAAAGGGGACTGACTCGCTATAACAAGACAGACTCGTGAGCAAAAAGGACTGACTCAAGACAATGAGACAGACTCAAAATAAAACAAAGACTGACTCGACACTCAAGCCAGATTTTACAAAACTAGCATTCGCAAATGCTCAAAAATGTGTGCCAGACGCCACATCAAAAACACTGGGCGCCACTCACAAATGGTCCAACCCTGATCACATACTTACAGTATCCGCATCCTCAAAATCCAATAGCTGGGTAGTAACGGACTTGGCTGAGGTGGGCGGGAGGATAACCTCATTGTCAATCAAATCTTGCACCTCATGACGGAGGCGGAAACAATTGTCGGTAGCATGGCCTGTCTGCTGGTGGTACGCGCAGTACTGAGCAAGGTCATGAGTAGCAGGGAGGTTTTTCGGGAGAGGCCGAGGCTCCAAGGGCTTAAGGTGTCCCCTCTCGGTAAGGATCTAAAGTGCCTTGGACAATGGCATGTAGAGACTATGGAACACCCTGCGCCCTCGGGGCAGGTATTTCGAAGGTTGAGTATTCTTGCTAGACGCACTAGCAAACGGGTCGGCAGGCGTGGCCTTGGGTTTCTGATTCTTCCCGGATACAGGGTTGGGAGCGGGAAGAACTGTTTTGGCATGACGGGGCCTATCCCGACTTTCTGACTGACTTGAACTACCCTTATGTGGAGCGGGGAAAGCGTCCTCCACAGCTTTTGCCATAACTGCAGATATCTGTTGCTTGTTCATCCCCCCGGCTTTCAAAGCCTCAACTGCCCACAACAGTTGTTCGATAGGATCGGCATCTACCTTCATTTTGCCTTTGTTTCTAGCCTCAGCCTAATCTAGGATTTGGGTTAGTATGTCGTTGCCATAGCTGGAGGCCATCTCCGGTTGGCTAAGTTCAATCACAATCCGTCCCAACAGCGGGGGCTCCTGGGGTACAAAACTCCCGGCATATGGTGCGGCTGGTGGCGAAGCTGACATCCCGTAAGCGAGATCTGCCACGGACCTTTGAAGATCATCTATTATCCCCATTAACTCGAATGTGGTGGGCTCGCGAGCCTGATATAGCTTGGGGGTCCAGACCGGGTGCGCAACCGGCAATCTGGATGGATGCGGCACATTGACATTGGTCTCACTTTGCAGAGTGATCCCTTGATCTAATGCAGCTGTCATAACCACTATCTCTTCCGAATTCTGCGTCATCGTAAGTCCTGCTTCAGCAAAGGGGGAACACTGACTATTCTGGAACTCTCTGAACCCTTGAAAGGAAAAAAAAAGCAAGCAGCATTTCAGCCCAAACGGATCAAACACAGGTGCAGCCAAACAACTGTACTCTATTACTGATCGCTGTTCCCCAGAAATTACTGTCCAAAACACTGAATCGGATACCCTCAGATATAACTGATTCTATCAAATACTGACATTGGTGCCCTCGGGCCTGATACTCAAACTTTGCAAATTGATATGTGCGTTCCTGCAAAGATACACTCTAAAAGCACATAACAAGTAGAGAGAGCAAAAACACCCCTATGTTGGGGTAGGGTTTCTCTGTCCTATTTTGTCAGGAGCTAGGGTTTCACTACGCACACAGCGGTTTCAAACAACCTAACATCGGGTAAGCAACCTGTCCTAGTTTGGAATGGTCACTATGGATTCTGAATATGTACTAGGTCGAATGGTCAAAAAGGGTGCCCCGGTAAAACCGGGGTTTGTGTTCCCATACTGGCAGAACCCACAACCGGTTAGCCTTATGGCATGCTTTGACAAAGTCATGCCTCCGGCAAACCGCTCAGGAATAGCAGATGGCCAACACGGTGTCCTAGGCGCACCAATGCACATGCAATGCAAAGAGACACATAAATGAAATCAAAACAGGATATCACAAGTTCGAGTCAAGCTCTCTAAACTCCCCAGCAGAGTCGCCAGAAACTGTAGACGTCCCCGAACGCCCCGGGGGGATGAACCCCCGTTCTGTTCATATTGGGCTTACTACAGTTCGGACTCAAATTGTCACGGTTCTTAATCTTGAACCAAAGAGTCCAAATCTGGCAAATCGTTTTGAGAAAATAGATTTTTGAAAAGAAGTGCCAAACATAGACTGCTTTGCCAGATACAGAGTCGCCACCTAAATATTTTATTTTGGGAAATTTAGGAAACCCTGACTCGGTGCCAAAGGCCACGTGTCCGTCATCACCAAAGTTGCCTCGGCTCGGGAGCTTGGGTACGATTGGGGAAGGTCACCTATGAGCACCCCCTCTCGCCCGGTCCGAAGATCGGCCTCTACTAACCATGATATCCGTTTTTGAAAACATTTATGTGTTCTTATTCCGGTTATTAGCCTAGAATTACTATGTTATGCGCACAGCAAACAAGTATAGACTAGATCGCCTAATTTGGAAACAAGCATTGCATATTTGTTTGTTTTAGAAAATGCTTTGGGATTTGCTACTCGCAAGTAGGCTAAAAGACGAATTTCAATGAGTTGTTCCAACTCAAGCAATCCAGCCTTCACCCACAGGCATTCAGGCAGTTTATCTCACATAAGCATCTAGCCACATGGTAAGCATGCTGTCATGATAGCACTCACACGCATGCGGTATGCTAAAGCATGAAAATACTTACATCGTACTCCGTGCCAAAACAATAAACTAGTTAGCAGATATGCATGGTCCTAGTTCATGTCAAATTGACTAATGCAACACATACAGAATGCAATTAGGGTAGGCTCGGCTAACCTAAACATGTCATGTGAAATGCAATCGATTGACGCACGTATTCAATTTGGAATTGAAGTACAAATGCAGTTAGCGTGATACGCCGAGCCCGGTGCATGCAAGACAAATGTATGGATACACGCATGCATAGCATAAGGTATGCTAATTTAAACATGCCCTAATCTACCATCATAAGCGGGTAAATAAAAGAGAAGAAAGAAGTGGGGATTGGAAGATATGCACACACACGCACCCACACTTATTACAGATTCGCCCTCGCCCAGAGGGACCAAATAAATATACAAATTAATTAACCTACAAGCTAATTAATTATTACAGACCACTTAATTAATTTACAAATTAACTAAGCTAAGGAAAGTAGTAAAGTCCTCAGGAAGCGGGTCCAATGCAATGCATGCTCGGGTCCTGCTCGGAAGCACACTGCCATGCATAGACTGCCTCTGTTTTCCCTGCTTTGCCCCTCTGAAGACTGCCAAAGTCTTAGAATTGCTTTCCTGGACATTGGAAGACACCACCGGCTGAGTAGAATTGCCACCGGCAGTGGGATATGGTCATCGGCAGAGAGTGAAGCTATCATCCACCAATTGATTGCCGGTCGGCACTCTGTGCAGTCGATCGACAATAAATTCCTGCATAACCTATTTGACAGCAGCAGAGGACAGAGCCTTGCATGGCAATGCAATTCAAGCAATATATGCACCAACCAAGCCTCTTATCATGTTTATGACTCAAAGGGACATGGTCCTTGGTTCTTGGACCACCAATCAAGCATTTCCGTGCATGATGGCCCAAAGAACCAAGTTGTGCACATTGATTTCAAATGCAATGCAAACCAAACAAACAAAGGCCCACTCCCTGTCACTTGATCAAGGGACAAGGCATGCATGCTAGATGGAATGCAACCCAGGCATGTTGACATAATATGCAACCATGGCAATGCAAATAAGCATACAAGCTAATAAGCATACAAGCTAACAAGCATACAAGACATGAAACATCAATGTTAACCAACAAGCATGCAAGATGCAATGTGGATGTCCAAGTATGCAAACAAGCATATGACTTCATTCAATCATGCAAGTTCCAACATGCAACAACTTACCAATATGCTACAACACACAAGGAGCATAGGCAATCAACGAAGGGATGGACTTAAACATGATTTAGGCAGCTTTAAATAGGCCTAAAACAGTGGCAAAAAATGCTAAGTACATGAAGGCAAATGTTCATGCAAACATGCATAGATACATGGTTCAAGATTTAAGCATAATGAAGCAACTTTTAAACACATTTAAAAGGGACAAACATGGATTAATGGCATGCAAACTAAGCTCTGAAATCATGTTATAAAATGATGCCAAGTCAATTTAAACAAGATAACAAAACATGCCACAAAGGCCTAAGTACTTAAGACAAGCCATGGAGGCTTAATCCAAGGTCAAGTCCACCAAGCCTCACAAGGCTAAGGGGACTTGAAACAAGTCAAAGGCAGACTTAAATAAAGCCAAGGGTGCACCTAGATGACATCTAAGTGGCTCAAGTTCGAAGCATGCACGATGGCCAAAACATGGAGCATTCAACACAAGCTTTCAAAGCATTAAAGAGATGTCCAAAGCAAGCATACAAGCATATCTTAGGGACTGAAATGATGTTACAAATGGTGCCAAACCACTTAAACCGAAGCAAGTAATGCAAGCTACACACTTACACACTTAAGGCCAACAAACCAAAAATGCAAAGGGGCCACACAAAGCATGCCAAGATCGACCCAAACAACTATGGGCAAACCTTAAACATGGTGAAATAAACACAAAAGCTTCACAAGACCAAGCCTAAAACATGCTAGAATAAGGGTTTACAACCTAAGACATGTTAAGGCATCAAAGTGGCATTACATGGCATGTATGTTAAACTAACATGGTGTACCAAAACCAACACACAACAATGTTATATCATGGCATAATAAGCATAAAAAGCAGCTATGGCATGATCAACAAACACTCAAACATGATGCTCCCTCAAGAGGCCAAAAAGTGCCCTTTTCAAGGACAACAAGGAGAGGGGGTGGCCTTCTCCTTCTTGGGACTTCAAGGTACCATCCTTACCACTGAAATCCCTCAAGATTTCAGTGGTGAGGAGGCCCAAACACCAAAGTCCCGGAGCTCACTCAAAATAGCACAAAAAGTGGCCTCTCAAGGCTTAAGAGGGGTCAAACACCTCCAAACCACAAAACACTCTAAACAAACTATTTAGAGGGCCCAAAAACAGAACTTTTATGTATTAAACACTAAGCTTGAAAACAGTTCTAAGATGGTCAAAAATACAATGCAAAAGTGGGGTAAAAAGGGACTAGTGTCTTACCTTTGTAGACCACCTTCAAAATGGTGGACCAGCAGCCCCTTGAGCTCCAAACCAGCTTTAAAGCTCCAAAAACAAGCCTTAAGAACCTCAGTTCCAAGAGGATGGTGTGATGGTAGGTGTTTGTGCACAAAACTAAGCCTAAAACACACACAATGGCAAGAGAGGGAGAGATATAGATATAGGTTAGATACACTAACTTAAACCCTAAAACCAGAGTCTTCTCCAACTTCTCTGACCTTAGAACAAGGGAGAGAGGGTCTCCTCTTATAGAGGAGCCAATCTGGTAAAGCTTACAAGGTAAGCTAACAAGAGGACCATCCCTCTATACACGTGTATGCAGGGGAAGCAAATGCAAGACAACTGTGCTAAAATGTCTGCAAAAGCAGATGCACAGTAGTCGGCTGGCCAAAGATGTCATTTTGACAAAATTTACTGCCGACCGGCAACAAAGAATGCCGATCGGCAACATACATTGCCGATGGCATAAAACCCTGGCCAGTGGCCTGTAGCCACGACCGGTGATGTGTGGAGATGCCTCACAAGGCATTCCCTGTCCCTCCAAAGCAAAACACAAGTGTTTGGTGCAAAACCAGACACTAAACGGTCGAGTTCGGAGATCCTGAGGCAAGGCGCGTAGCCGAGATCTCCTGGAACTCCAAACGAACACAAACATGGATAATCACCGGGTGGTCAAACGGTGACGTCCAAGTCTTGAGGACGGTCAAAAATGGGGTGTCTACAACTGTGTAGGGTGGTTCAGTTATTTGTAGGCCAAGGACCATTTATGTTATTTATTGGCCGTGTGCCATTCTTATAAGGGTTACAACCTTGTGCATGATGTAAGCCTTAGGGCATTTAATTTGATTTTATAATATCTGTACATGTTTTAGTCATAGAACATCCATTCGATCTAGATCTTGTATCTAGGAATGTATAAAATTAGAAAAACACATGTATTGTGTGTTTATATATAATATTCATTTGCATAAGAGTTGTTATCTATTGTTCATCATCGGATGATTTATTCACGTGAGCCGGACCTTGTTAATTCGGGGCGTGACATTTGTTATGATTTTTTTTTATTAAATTTGATTAAATAATAATTTTTTTGTTTGCTGTTAGATTAACTTTATTTTAATTTGCTCTTATAATATGTGGTTTATGTTTTGTTTGTTGATACTCCATTTAAAAGTGACAATAAAATTTTGTTCTGATTTACTATAGTAATATGTAATTTGTATTTTGTTTGCCAATACTCTGTTAACATTATCGTTCCGTTGTTTTAATAAAAATTTTAATTAATATTTCTACTCAAGGCAATAATAGTTATATTTATTATGGTGTTTAGTGATAATGATGATATTTTACTATTTAAATCCTAAAATTTTACCATAATTTTTACAGTGAATTACATTAAAATTTTACTGTTAATGATAGTTTTGACATTAAAAATTTTACTATTTTTTTAAAAATAATTTTATAGCCAATATAAATCATATTTGATTTAAAAATATTAATTTTATTAAAAATTGATATTTAAATCAAAAATTATAACATTTAAATTTGAAATATAAAATTAATTAATAAAAATATTTTGATAATAATAATGTGTCTTTGCATTTTCAAGTCAAAATTTGTGGTTATCATTAAAAGAATTTGACATGAGGAAACTTTTTGACTAAATTTTTCGTTTTTGTTAAGACATGGTTAATGCTACAATAACAACATTTTATACCATTGACAATTACATCTATAATTATTATAACATTATTCATTTGAAAAAATATTAAAAAATATTGCAAATCGATATCGGAAACATAACTTGTACATTATTAATTAACAATTACTTTAATATTTTCAAATTTTCTCTATTCTCTATTTTTCTTTTGAGTGACAATACAGAAATAGAAAATTCATACAAAATTTGTATACATTATGATATAAGTCAATATGAACTGACTTTTAATTTTTTTTTAATTAAAAATGCCTTTTATTTATGAAATAACATTATTACATCATGTTGTTTTCTGTTATTTTTATGTTTTAAATGAAGATTAATAATGTGTATAGGGTGAATTACACTGACAGTCTTTATAGTTTGGAATTTGTGTCACTTTGGTTTATGACTTTTCAATTGTGATACATTTGACTCTGAATTTTAAATCTTGTTTCAAATAAGAATAATTGAAGATACCATTACTTAATTTAATAAAATATAAACTAATTTGACAAAAATAAATGTCATTTTTTTAAAAATTTTAAAAAATTATTTCTACCCACTAAAGATAAAATTATGTAAAATTGATAAATCTTTTAGATATTTATTTATTTATTTTACCAAATAATTTTTTATTATGTGTTTGAATGATGATCATGTAATGGGTGGCTTTTTTAGTTCATTAAATTAATTTTTTATTTTTTCAAAAGTAAAATATTACGATAATTTTGATATTATTATTAAACCAATCCATTAAATCAAAAAAATACAAAACTAAAAACATTTCATAATCGATTACACATTAAAATCCTAACAACTACCCATTACATGATTATCATCTAAACACATAATAAAAATTAATTTGGCAAAAATAAATAAATAAATATCTAAAACGATTTATTAATTTTACATAATTTTATCTTTGGTGGGTAAAAGTAATTTTTAAAAATTTTAAAATATTTTTTTGACATTTATTTTTGTCAAATTAGTTTATATTTGATCAAATTGATGATGTTACCCTTGCAATTAAGTAATGGTATATTCAATTGTCCTTATTTGGAATATGATTTAAAATTCATAATTAAATGTGTCATAATTAAAAAGTCAGAAATCAAAGTAACACGAATTTCAAACTATAAAAATTATTAATATAATTCACCAATGTATATAAAACATTGTACTCTTCTCCAACAAATTGTTACCTCATAAGTTCCCTTGAGTACCCAAAATGTTAAGAGGGAACCTAAATGCCACTTAAGCATAAATTAATGCTATTTAAGAGTATATTTATTAGTTAATGTTAAATGGTGACATGTGAACAGCTCATTTCCTCTTGGCGTTGGTACCAGCTAGCTAGCATAGCTCATGAAGTTCGTTGATGTTGTACCAGGGACCTAGGATCCAATCTGCCTTCACCCAGCTGGTAGAGGTTATGGGTTAGGGAAGATAGTAGATCACCATTATTGGAAAAGAAAAAAAAGAACTCTTTGTCTACTATAGTTTTAGTTTTTACTTTTTATATGCTAATATTGGCAATGCTTGTCTCTAGCATGGAAGTTTGAGGGCAAGATGGAAATTTAAATATCTGTCACTGCTGAATCTCTCGTTTAAAATAAGTTTATGTTCTTCTCATAATTTTAAAAATAGTCAACACCATAACGTAAACATATAGACAATTATTATTATTTGCTACAATAATTATAGCGGTGTAATTGAATTTCACAGTTAATGTATGGGAAGTTGGGCTCAATTGGATTAACTAGTACACTTGCCACCTGTAAATATCCAAAACCACTCAAGGCATGGTAAACAATTCTATTGATAACACGGAGAGAATTTGAAAGTGAAGATTGGATCTAACTTATTAATCATTAGAAAGCCTTTGGCCAACACTACACCGATGTTCCTAGGGTTCTGTTTTTTTGTAGGTTCTCAAGAGTTTGGATCAACCATAGGAGAAGTGTTTCTTCATATTTGGCGTCGTTTGTGAAAATCGAACCTACGACCATAAGAAAGTAAGACATCCAGACTGATTGCCCAATATTGTACTAGTCCCAAAGTCGAATGGAAAATGGAGGGTCTACATCAAAACTTGTCCATGAGGTTGATTGAATGGAATTGAGACTAGGGCTGGTTTGACATACTTTAAAAAAGTCAAAAAGTTACTAAAAAAGTTAAAAAGTTATCATTATTCATAAAAAAAATATATAAAAAAATAAATTTTACAAAAAAAAAGTATAACTCACGTCACGTGAGTTGTACTTTACCTACCTACCGTTTGTACAAAGGGAACAGGCGGAGAAGCAAACAAGACAATGTTGTTCGGCCCGTGAGGGCCCATCACGGGTCCCGTTTTTATAATTTGAACCGTTCAATGTGTAGAACTCGTTGAGTAATATATGTCTGTAAAAAATTACGTAGATTGGATATCGCTAATTACATGACCAAATTAGTTTTGTATAAAAAATAGATGGTGTTATAATAAACGGTTGACAAAAAAACTAATCCGATCATATAGTAATCGATATCTGATTAACTTGATTTTTTACTTGCGTATAGTACTCAACAAGTTCTACACATTTTACGATTCCAATTAGCAAAACGGGACCCGTGGTGAGCCCCCATGGGCCGAACAGCACCGTCCAATTCAATGTCCGAAAATGAGGCATGCTTTTCCTATACACTACTCAGCCTATTGTACTGCCTACTCTTCCCAAGCTTCTCATATACACTAATTTATACAATTTTTTAATACACATTTTTTCATAAAAAGTCAAAAAATTATCCAAAACAATCATATTTTTTTTTCAACTTTTTAGTCCAAAAATTTTAAAAATGCATGTATTTAGAACACCCTAAATAACCCCTAAAGATGGAGTTGGACCCAACTTCCCATACACTAACAACTATTATAATGACTGTCATTGTTACATAACGACATGTTACATTTAAAAATTAATTTTTTTTTACTTATTTTATTTTTTTCCTATTTCTATAATTTTATCTAAGTTTTACTTTGAGCCCTATTGTTTAAAATTGAATATAATTTAGTTTCTATATTGCAAATTTGGTTTTAGTTTGGTCATTCTATTCAAATTAAAAGTTAAAATTAACGATTTTGAGACACTTATTAGTCTCTTAAAGTGTACACATAGAAAAAATCAACTAAATTTTATATACATAATGATCAAATTAACATTGACTTAAAGTACATAGATTAAATTGTTCAAATTAAAAATTATAAAAACTAAAATAAAATTTGAATTAAATTATAAGAGTGAAAATTATAATTATTTCATAAATATATATAAACAAATGTGGTGATGATAATTCAAAATTTGAACTTGAGCACACTAGACTTCAATGGTGATAGTTACATATTGAAAATGTTGGGAAGCTTCTTTTTTCAAAAGACCTTTCTTCCTCTACTAGTGGATTCAATAAAAGTCATCTTCATTCAACAACTTCTCACACACTGCATAGATGATCAAATTGGAGTGCCCCAAGTCAACTTCGAATATTTCCAAGTCAACTTACGTAATAACCAATCAACAAATCGTGTAATTTGGGAGAGAAATAGATGTGAAATATCATGTGATATGGGTGTTTGGAAAGTAAGATAGAGGTTAAAATAATTAATAAAAATAAAATAGACTAAAATAATTAATAAGATAAAATGTCATATTTAAATTATAATTATTTTACTTTTTATTTCACAATCATCTAATCAACTACAAAAAAAGAAAAAAAAGAAAAAATGAAGAAGAGTCAACTAACTTTCTAAATACAACTTTTTAAGCCAAAAATAGCAAAAAACTAATTAAAATGGCTAACTTTCCAAATAAGACCATTGTTATATAATTTTCAACTTATTGACACAGGAAATTTTTCCGAGTGCAATAATGTTGTCACACTTTATCAGGTGATTACAAGATAATAGATAATACCTAATATGTTTTTTTTTTTTTTTTTGTGGTTCCTGATTTATTAGGAAAGAAAATGATTATCACTTGTTCATTAATAAATTGGAAAGATGTTATTGGGACTCATGAGTCACACCATATATTTTATTTTGATGATAGCAAATTACTCACAAGTCTTTTTTGAAAGAGGTGTGTTGTATTTAATCTTAAAACTTTTTCGGTAGATCTAAAGGTCTTGTGCAACTTCCTTCTTCTCTTTATCTTTCTTTTTGATATTTAGCGACCATTCCTTCTTTCTTAGCTTTCTCTTTCTGATATATAATTATCTACGACTACCATCGATTAGGGTTTACCAACAACTACCGACTACCGACTCCTTACTTCGCCCTCACCAATGGCAAAAGAGATTAGTTTTCGACGCAGAAAATCAGTTGACCTACATGGGATCTGAGTAAATTTACATCAAATCTGGCTAGATCAGAATCAAAAATAGTTCTCAGAGTACAATTCCCTCTATATTTGTTTCTCACTTTCAATCTCTCATTTTTTTCTACTTTTTCTCTGCTACAAACTTTTATTTTCCTGTTCTAACTGCAAAATTTTACAGTTTCAACATGCTTTTTATTGTAAAATTTGGTAATTTCATAATATGTTTTTCAGATTAATTAGTAAGAATAAATGCTTGATAGAATCATGTTTTGAAATTGTAATAATTTTTTAGTTTCAAAACTTTCTTTTCAATTCGATTAGTATTGAAAATTATTTGCTTAAATCCTACAACAATAAAAAAATGACATGTTTTTTTTTTCCAATTGTTGATGTTTGTTATTGTTATGTTTTTTTTTTCCCTTTCAGTTTATTAATATTTAGCACATTTTGTTATGCTTTTTCTTTCTAATTTATCTATTTTTTTTATTCTTTTGACAATATTTTAGACATTCTAATAAGTCTCTGATGATATTTTTGACGTTCAGCAAACATTTTGTCATTCTAGTGACTTGCAATGACGTTTAGAGCACTCCAACAATACTTTGGAAACTTCCCAATGATAATGAACATCCTTCAATGATCGTTTGATAGAAGTTTGGTAGTGGTAAAATATAATAGCATCATCAAATTTTTTTAAGAAAAAAAAAAATAAAAATTTTGATAACAATTAAAAATATATAAAATTAATTGGTATAAATATTTTATTTTGGGACTAAATATATTTTGAATTTTGTATATAGAATCTACTGATATAGTTTATGCGTAGGACAAGTGGATGCAGCTTAAAAGCACTTGGTCCATATTATAAGTAGGCATATAAATTTCTCCAACTCAGCCTTACTAGTTTAAACCATAATATCAAACCCTATAAATTATGAGCGGGCTCGAATAAGCTTAGCGGGCCATCGGGTCCATGTCTACCCTTACCTAGGCTCAAAGAATGACATTACCACAAGCCATGTAGCCCGACCATGGACCTCCATAAGCTCAGCCCGCTTGGTCCTACAAGCAAGGTGGCCCAGCTCCATCCGACCCAATTTGGTATGGGCTAATGTTTCTGGGCATTCAAATTGGACTTGTTCCCAAAATCTTTTCCTCAACAGTGGAGTTTTGGGCCAAGTTTTGTTTTGTTTTTTTTTTTTATTTATAGATCTATGGGCCCAAATAATTGCATTACTTTTGTTTACAAAATATGAATTATTTCATTTTAAATTAACTAAATCAAAGTTAACAAATTTATAAATAAGTTAATTCATGAATTCAAAAAAAAAAAAAAAAAAAAAACATTTATCAAAGAAAACTCAAAATGAAGGTTCAGGAAAAAAAAAAAAAAAAATCATTTATCAAAGAAAACATTTATCAATGAAGGTTCTAACATCTTGGCCAAGAAAAAAAAAAATCATAAATTCAAAAGGCATTGAGTAGAAAAGATTCAGAATATCATAATTTTAGATCAAAGAGCATTTATCAAAGAAAATTCAATGTTTTATTAATCTTAGAATTTTTTTCTGCAAAAAAAAGGAAAGACTATAGTTTATATATAATTATTCATTAGAACTCGTTTGATTGTGTTTTTTTTTTTTTTTTTCATTTTTATTTGTTGTGTTTTCTTACAAAAAATAAAAAGTTAGAAAATTCTCACCATTTTCACATTATTTTTATTTTCGTACTTAGTGTTCAAAAATAGAAAGACAAGTTTTGGTGTTTCAAAAAGATGAAAATAAAATAAAAAGTGAAAATACATTTTAAAATTGCTTGGTCTAGACTATTTTTCTGAAAATTGAGTTGTTATTTTTTGTATTTTTTGTTTTCAGCAATTTTTTAAATATTTTATGCAGGTTTTTTACTTTTTAGATACACATAATATAAAAACACTTAAAAATATAATATTTGTGAACAAATATAAAATTTTTAATAAATACACAAGAATACAAAAAAATGCATAAAGTTTGAGACATTTTCGTATTCTTCTGTATTTATTAAGTTTTAAAAATATTTTCTTACAAACATTTTACTTTTTAGGTACATATAGATTATGTGCATCTAAACCCTAAAAAAAATTATTTAAAATATTAACAAAATTTATTGAAAACAAAAAAAAAAATACTAAAAACAGAGAAATTACAACCAAAAAAAAAACTCAGGGTTTGCACATTGTAACAAAATAAATTTTTAATTTTGTCAATTTAAATCGTAAACTTTTGATTTGTTTTCAATTTAAATCATTTATCATTTTTATTAAGTAAAATAGATAGAAAAATAGGTATTTTAATTATTAAAATTTATAAATAAAAAAAATATTTTAGACGTATGCTTACATCAAATTTAATGACTAAAATACTCTATTTTCGCTAATTTTACTTAATAAAAATAGATAAATTGTTTAAATTAAAAAAATCAAAATATTATAGTTTAGATTGATAAAATTAAAATTTTATTTTGTTAAAGGGTTAAAACCTTTGAGTTTTTTTTTTTTTTTTAATTGTCCACAAAAAAGAAAAAAACAAAAACAAAAACAAAAAAGCTGTTACCTTAAACCTAAGGTTATAAACGAGCAGAGTTTTATTATGTGTTTTGACTTGTTTATTAAGATTTTAACGAGTTCAAACTCATGGTTGAACTCAATGAAAATTTAATTAACTGAGCTCGAACCAAATTGGCTTAAGTTTGACTTGAATTTGAGTTTGTTCAAGAACCTTAACAAGGCAAAAAAATATATAGATTCATATTTACATATGAGATTAGAGTTACAATAGAAACTTTAATTATATAATTATATATACAATATATATATATATAAACATATTTAAAAAGTCAATATTTTATTAAAATAATAATATCTGCCACTATTATTATATAAATATATTATATATACTTAGCTATTAATATATATAATATTTATTTTATTTTTTATACATATTTCTATATTATTTAATATATATAAATAATAAAAAGGGGATTTTTTTTAGGGCCCTGGTATTAAAATTTTATAATATAAAGGACATCCAATATTTTCATAATGTCTAAGGTCCCTTAACATCGATCTAGAGAAAATTCGATCTAGAGAATATCTTAGGACTTTCCAGAGAATTTCTCTCTCGAAATTTCTCTAGAATTCTTAGAGAAATTCTGGAAAGACCAGAGAATTTCTTTGGATTCAAGTCTAGAGATTTTCTCTAGATTTCTAGAAAATTTCTTTGATTTTCGTAATAATTTTTCTGGGTTTAAATCACAAAATTTCTCTGCCTTCCTAATATCGATGTGTAATATACAAATCGATCACCCAAATAAGTAGCAACAATAGCCATTATACACACACACACACATATATATATATATATAGAGAGAGAGAGATAGAGACAGAGACTTACTGAAAAGAGAATTTCTCCAAGTTCAAACCAGAGAAATCCAGATAAAATTGAAATTTCTTTAGCTTTGTTCACAAATTTCTCTGTGTTTGTTCACAATTTTAAACTAGAGAAAATTGTTTTAACTAACTCAGAGAAATTTTAGCACAATGATTTTCACTGGCCAAACTAGAACTTCATCACAAATATAGGTGAATTTCATTTCATCATCTAGCTTGTTTTTCTACTAAACATGCCTTCAAATTAACTTGCTGTTTCACTAGAAATCTATAGAGTTCATAAACTACAAATCAATTTGTCTGAAATAGATGAACAATCCATAACAGGTTCAATGAAGGAAATCAAGAATCAGATGCAAAAATCAAAAATCAAAATTAGTAAAGAAGCTGAATAGTCCAATTAAAATCAGAGAATCCAATTAGAAGGAACATAATCAACAACAAAATTTAAAGAAAGCTAATCCTAAAAAGCCAAGAACAAGAAAAACCAGGATTATAGTTTGGATAGGAAAAAAACAGAGGGATAAAAGAAACCAAATTGATTGTAGAGAAATGTGAGATGAAATAAGAGAGAGTAACATATGACAAAGGAAATGCATACATGGCAGAAAAAATTAAATATGGCAGAGAAAATTAAACATAGCAGAGAAAATTACACATACGAGAGTGTTAAGTAGCAATTCTCTCTTCTCCTTTAACTTCACTCCTCATCTTTCCCAAATTTTTTAGTTTGCTCATAATTTTCTCTGTGTTTTGATCAAACCAGAGAAAATTGTGTTTTGACTCAACCAGAAAAAAAATTGATCAAAAAGCCAACACAAAACGATTTCAACACATAGAAATTTGTGTTGCACTAGTACTGCAACTCTTGTTTGTCACATTGATTCGTCAAAAATCAAAATTGTTGTTGAAATCAATGACTTACTTTGAACAAACTTCACATAAATCCATGGCACTGAACCACTCACAAATTACCCAACATTGTTGTACTTTTAGTGATCAAATTAGTTTGGAGCTAGGAAAATTCAATATAGCATCAAAGCCATACAAGACTTTTGCAGCCTTATCATAAGAAAGTGCAGCATCAACAGCATTAGAGAAAGTTCCTAATTAGAGAAATTTGCTCAATTTCTTTGATTTTCTTTATATTTTTAAATTTTCTCTGTATTTTCAGATTTATCTGGTTTGAAATTTCTTTAATTTACTCGCAAATTCTCTATGTTTTGACCAATTTTTTTTGATTTGCTCATAACTTTCTATGTGTTTTAACCAAGCCAGAGAAAATTATGTCTTTTCACAGAGAATTTCAAGCAACCTGCAACAAACACATACACAAAAAGAGATTGAAAATTGAAAATGTTCTTACTCAAATTTATATTTGAATCTGAGTTCGTCCATTAAGTAGTCAATTGAGTATACTGACAAACTCATATGAACAAATATATATATATATATATATGCATGGCTCTATTTGAGGAATATGAATATATATATATATATATATGCATAGCTCTATTTGAGGAATATAGATAACAAACTCATAAGAACAAATCTGTGTGAGGAATATAAATAACAAACTCATATGAACAATCGTTCCAAAAAAAAAAAAAAAAAACTCATAAGAACAAATATATATATATATATTGCATAGACCTCTTCGTTGAGCTTGAAGGTCTAAGTGAGCTCTCGGGGAGGGATTAATGAACCAAAATGACATTGATGAACTCTGATACAGGTTTGGAACCACGATTGTCGGCCATGAGTCTGTGAAACTCCAAGTTGATCTTGCCTAGGGTTTTCATCGAAGAAGCTTCCATCAGAGAGATTGTGATAGTCATGATCTAGGTTTGGTGCATCTGGTTATGAAGAGAGAGAATAGAAAGAGTGGGAGAGAGAAAAAGAGAGAGGATGATGATAAAGAGAGAGAGAGAGAGAGAGAGAGAGAGAGAGAGTGTGTGTGTGTGTGTGTGTGTGTGTGTGTGTGTGGATTTAGAAAAAATGAGAGAAACACTACCTATTACGGGTGAGGGACCTAAGGGACCTTAGGCTAAAAAAAATATATATATTATGGATCTCTTCTATTATCAAAAGTCAAAGAGAGATGTTAGACTAATAACCCTTAATAAATATTAAACAAGCTGATTAACAAATTGGCTTTTGATATATTTAGATTTATTTATTAAAATTTTAATCAATTTGAATCCGAGCTTGAATATAATAATAATAATAATAATAATAATAATAATTAGTGTTTTTGGTTTCCGTTTTTCTGAAAATTGAGTTTTTTATTTTTCGTATTTTTTATTTTTAGTGAATATTTTTAAAATTTTAAGCAATTTTTTTACTTTTTTAGATACACCTTACTTAGATATGTCTAAATAGTAAAATAGTTATGAAAAAATATTTTTAAAAATTAATAAATATACAAAAATATGAAAAATTTATTGAATTTTCGTATTTTTTTTTTTTTTACATTTTTTGGTATTTAGTGTATTTTTTAAATATTTTTTTCACAAATATTATACTTTTTAAATATATTTATGTTAGGTGTATCTAAAAATATATAAAAAAAATTACTTAAAATATTAAAAAAAATCATTAAAAACATTAAAATACGAAAAATAAAAAGTAAAGAAATTTTGAAAACTATTTTTTTTTTGAAAACCAGAACCAACAAAGTGAATGAATTCGAACTATTTCTCTTTTCGTTAGAGAGAGGAAGGGTTGCAAAACTTCCCTTAAACCCAAGTTTTTTGATGAGCTTTCCAAAATTAAAGAAGGCACTATGGTAAAAAATCTCAATGGATAAGGAGAGATCAAGGAAGTAAATAAAGTGGGTGGAGGGTTTCTAAAGAGAGATGCGAGAAAGGAGAGTGCGAGTTAATGTAGAGAGAGTGTGTGAAGTAAAAAGTGAAGAAAAAGTGTGTAAAGCTCAACTTTTGAGTGATTAGACACATTTTTTTGAAGTAGACTACGGACAGACTGCTCGAGTGACCAATCTTGCACTCAAGCGAACAATTCAAATTTGAGTACTTCTTGAGCGAATAAATTCTATATTTTTGCTCTTTCCTTTCAATGTTTATTGGAAAACAAAAAAAGTCCAAAGTAATTGTTGCTATCAAGCTGTTACTTTCTTTGGTTGCCTTCTTTGTACAATGTTTTTTTTTTATTTTTAATGTGTTTGTGTTTTCCTATATGTTCAAGAAACTGATATGGGTTTGAAATTGGACTCCATTTTTCTTGATATGTGTATGCAGTTGGAAAACAAACAAAAAGGTTCAAAGGTCAAAATGGTTTATATTCATTTTATTATTTGGTTTCTCTTAAATGGTTTATATTTTGCTGCTCCAAGATACAAAACACAATATGCTTGAATAAATTGTGCCCTTTATGTTTCTAAACTTCATTGACCTTTTGACATTCTAATGCAGCTTGGGTTTGTTGTATCATCTATATAACAAGGGAAGCCTATAGATGGGACACTTGTCCTAGATGTCACCATGGATGATTGAGATTAGTTCTAGAGTAGAAATTGATATTATTCTACTTTAGATCTAATGGTAGTGGTCCATTTTTATCAACAATTTACCATTTACATGTACACTATGCCAACCAAATTACCTCTCACAAATATTTGAATTTCAAAATTTGAAACTCCGTCTACATAGAACCCCAACTAGATTATTCTATCAATATCTCTTTCCCTCATCAGAACGCTAACTAGAAACCCAAATAGATTGTTCGAATGACTTGAATTTGATTTGAATGTTACCATAAATAATCGAAACTTTTAATTTTTTTTTAATCTAGTTTTCTCACCTCTATGACATTGTTGATCTTATATCGATTTTAAATAATTCGTCTCTCTGATTAAATTCAGCTCAAATTACCTAATTTTGGCTTGAATCTATGAAATTGTTTCTTTTTGTGATTCGAATAATCTATTCACGAGGCTAAATCTAAAAAGCATGTAGGTGATTTGATCAGAACCAAATTGGCCCTCAAAATTGTTTTGAACTAGAGTAAGTTGATGGTGTCAACTTTGTACTCTAGTCCTGTATGAATTCTTATCTCTGTCTCATAAATTTCATTCAATTATTTTACTTCTCACATTTGATTTGTTATTGTTTTATTTGATATTTGGTGATTCAACATATATAGATCTGTATATTTGGATCAAAGCCTTTTGTTCTATTTGACTATGATTCTGTTTTTGAGATACAAAAGTTTCTTTTGGTTCTAACTAAATTAGACTTTCTTTGTAAGTTTCCTAATTTGGCAATTATCAATTAGACACTCTCCCTCTCTTTGTTTCTCTTACTGTTGCGTGTAGGCACTTTCTATGGAGATTTAAGCTTTTATGCGATGTTTGGTGAACTAGAATGAAATACTTATTCAATCATAATGTTGATTTAAGCATTAGACACTCTCCTTTTATTTGTGTAAAATCTAGAGATTGCAACTTGGTCTCTTTGATTAGATGACTAAATTTGATGTTGTTAAGACCAACAGGTTTGTACTGTTAGCATAGTTGACATTTCAATAACTCTTCTTTAGTTCCTATTCTATTTTAGAGTTGAAGAAGTTGAAAAGATAATTAGGATATCAAATGATGGTAGCAGAGGGGCAATTATATATGTGCTATTATTGCAATTTTTAATTAAATATTTGTTGTTTTGCTGATCAAAACAAAATTGACTCAAGGTTAATAATTATTCATAAATTACTAAGTGCTTTTAGATAGAGTTGAGCATAAACCTTATCATAGCCATATGTAGGAAATTAATATAAAATTATTTTTACTGTATAGACTTTGAGAACAAGTTTAGAGACCGACATATCACACATTTTCCAATTACAATATAAGTAATGATATATAAATAGATATTTTATATAAAAATTTTATATGTGAAAATTAAGCAAAGTACTTTAAAATTGTAATTAAATAGAGGCTGGAAGTTTTAAAGTGAACTATAACCGGACAACTCAACCCTTGGCCCCCTCTCCGTTGGATTTTCCCTTAATCCACCTCTTGATCTTTACATTGTTATGTGGCATAGCCTATATATAGTTCTTTCTAATGTAGTAAATTTTAGTGTTCCTAATTAATATAATTACAACTTTTATTATTTATTTAGCCTCTTTCTGTATTGGTGTTAAAAAGTCTTCCAATTTGGCAATATAATTTCAATGGGTTTAACTCAATTTCTATGTTTGATTAGTCGGCTCCGTTTGGCAAGGGCTCATTGGACTCATGAGCTACAAAAGACAAAATAGGTTCATGAGCCACAACAGACAAAACATCACATCCAACCCCATAATCATTACACTCTTCTCTCACAAAAAAAGCCAAAAAAGCCAAAAAGTCAAGAGCCCTTCCCAAACCAAACTTTTGAGCCCAAGCTTATATAGCCAAAAAAGCCAAAAAGCCAAAGAGCCAGCCCACTTCCCAAACGGAGGCATAGCTACATTGAAAATTAGGGCAAAGTTAGAGAAATCAATTGAAAATCTATGGCTTCTTCATATGTTGTTCTCTTCCTCTTTGAGATTGTATACATGTGAATTTCCATGTTTGTAGATGTCACTAATTGGGTTAAGGTTTGCATGTCCTATTGGGTTAAAACAGCTAAAAACATATTAGTAGTTTGCGTCAATGACTTGCTATTTAATATTCATCAAAAAATTAATTTATTTTATGTGAAAATGGGGATAGAGTAATCAATTTATTAATTTTTCATTTAGAAGCAGGTGCACCTTGAGGTTGAAAGCACTCGATGAAAGATTAAGCTCTATGACTATATTGTAGATGCGTGGCCATTCTCTTCTCTCAAGTGCATAATTTTTAAGATTTTTTATTTAACACTTAAATTAATGAATTTTATAGCTTGTTTGGCTTGAGACTTGTCTGTTATTGAATTGCAACCTCACCAATTTTCTGCTGTTGTTTTGGATTATGCACATGATTGGTATTGCCTTGGGTGCCAACATAGTTGGGATGTGTGGCTTTGAAAATGATGCAATTTAAATAAAAAAATATTATCTTTTTCCCATCAACAAATTCTCTTTTACTGATTAAAAAAAAAAAAGTAACAAAAAAATATGTTAACTATTCAATTTTTATTCTTCTTTCATATGTGCCATTACCAAGAAATTATTTTGTAGTCAAGGTGCATGAAACATAATAATCACATTATCTTAATTATTTTGATCCAACACACATCTTTGTGAATTTCTTGTCTTTATTTTGCCTTTAGCTCAAAATTATTTCTAAAGAAAAGGCAAATTTTGCCTCTGAATTAATTTGTGTAATCATTTTTCGGGTCAGAAATTGTTTGGAGAGATGTAAAATATGATCAAAAAATTCAAAGACTTTGTGCTTTAAGTTTTTTCATTTTTTTTAACATATGTAATCACAATTTTTTTTTTTTATTAATTTCTTTGTATATACGTTTGAACATTCAAGTTTTATTTATGAAATATATGATATTATTCTATTCAATATGTGGTTGTGATCCAAAAAATAGTATATAGTGTGTATTATATTCTTCAAATGCGTATAAAAATAATTTTGATTATTCTTCAAATATGTTGAATCTTTTTTTTATCACACGCATTAACTGTAATGAGAAATGCATATAACGTGTGATCTTATCTCATTATTAATCACATGTTTTATTAAATATTAATCACGCTTAAAATATGTGATCTAAATGTTTATTATCACAAGTTTTATTACTTATACATCACATGTTAAAAGTGTGATGTAAATATTTATTATCACACTTAAAAAGTGTGATTTAAATATTTATTATCACATGCATAACGTGTGATGAAATCATCTTTTTAATGATACTCAAAACGTGTGATTAAAAATGACTCTTTTTAATCACACTCCCAAATATCACATTTGACAAAACTTAAAAAAGTGTGATTAAATAACATATATCACACATAAAAAATGTGATCTATTTATGATTTTATAGTAGTGAAATTTGTAACCTTTCCAATCACACTGTCGCTCATTGCTATCATTGCTTCGATCGGAACATGTCTCCTCATGCTCATGTCACTACCTATGGCCATGGTTCTCCGTCATTAGATTCGTTTCTGGATACCGGCGCCAATCATCATGTCACCCCAGATCTTGCCAGCCTATCTAATGCTGAGGAATACATTGGTTCTTTGCAAATCTGCGTCAATAACGGTATGGGTATTCCTATTTCTCATATCGGTTCTGCATCTCTTCATTCTCCCTTAACTTCCTTCCATCTTTCTAATGTTCTTCATGCTCCTACATTTTACCAAATCATTACTTTATGTTCAACAATTTACCAAAGAAAATAATGTTTTCTTTGAGTTTCACCCATCTCATTTTTTGGTTAAGGATCAACACTCCAAGAAAACGGTGCTCCATGGCAAGACTAATGGGGTTCTTTATCAGTTCCATGATTCACCACCTTCTCCTCTCTCCGCGTCACCTTCTGCACTTGCTACTTGTGTCTCTCTTGATCACTGGCACATGCGTCTTGGTCATCCTCATACTCAAGTTCTTAGTCAAATTTTGCGTTCCAGTCACATTCTGGTTTCCTCAAATAAAATGTATTCTAGTACAATTTGTCATGCTTGTCAACTTGGCAAATCATCTAGACTTTCCTTACGTTTTTCTTCCAATAAAAGTGTTGGTCCTTTTAGTTTGATTTTTAGCAATGTATGGGGCCCATCTCCAGTTATTTCTAGTGATGGCTACAAGTATTTTGTTATTTTTTTGGATGATTATTCGAAATATATTTGGTATTAACCGATGGCAAATAAATCTGATGTTTTCACAATTTTTCCACAATTTCAAGCCATGGTTGAACGCCAATTTTCACGCAAAATTAAATCTGTCCAAACTGATTGGGGGGTGAATTTTGCAAACTCCATCCGTATTTTCAAAAATTCAGTGTCCTACATTGCTTGCCTTGTCCTCATACTCATAAGCAAAATGGGTCTGTCAAATGTCGACATTGCCTTGTTGAAACTGGACTCACCCTACTTGCTCATGGTTTGGTTCCTTATCGATTTTGGAATCTTGCATTTGAAACTGCTGTTTATCTCATTAATCATATGCCATTCCCCCTTCTAGTGCCTCTTTCACAAACCTCCCGACTATACCTTTTTGCATTTTTTTTTATTGTCTTTGCTTTCCATTTCTACGCCCATGTAACAAACGTAAAATTTATTTTCGCTCTGCTCCATATCTTTTCCTCGGGTATAGTCCTTCTCATTTGGGTTATTGTTGTCTGTCGCATTTACATTCACTACAACAAAAAAAGGTTTTTACGACGCGCAATGCACGTCGTAAAAATCCTTCTACGACGTGCAGGTGCGCGTCATATTATGACCAATCATGAAAAGTCATTCACTTTCAACAACATGCTTCGTATGCCGTTAAAAACTATTTAACGACAGATTTTGTGCGTCGTTGTTACTTTTTCTACGACATGCTAAAGTACGCCATTAAAAACTATTTGATGGCAGATTTTGTGCGTCATTGTTACTTTTTCTACGACATGCTAAGGTACGCCATTAAAAACTATTTGACGGCAGATTTTGTGTCGTCGTTACTTTTTCTACGACTATTTTTGCACGCCGTTAATTAGTAAGACAAATAACGAAGCTACTTGCGCGCCGTAAAATATGTAATACAGCGATTTATTATGCCTGCCGTAGAATATGCAATTTTTTTATTATTTTAATTCAGCAGGTCCTATTTGATCAATTTTGTACAATCTAACAAATATTACAAATAAGCATCACAAAATGTCATGGCCTACGCAATAGACATGTCGTGGTTGGAAAAGTATTTACGACGTGCAAAAAAAGCAAGTCGTAAAAGTGAGAAACTACGGCGTACATTTATTGTATGTCGTTGATATGGTGTCGTAAAAAGTCAATTTTGTTGTAGTGATTGCGGGTCATGTTGGCTTTGATAAACAATCATTTCCCTTTTCCCATCGTTCTTCTCTCTCAGTTCTACCCTCTTCCGTTGCTCTATCTACTGCTCCTTATGCTTCATTTCCACTTATTTTACCAACCTCTGCCCCACCACCAACTCACCCATCTTCAACCTTATCACCGACGGTCCTACAACCTGTTTCGCCGTCTCCCCTCAGCTCACATTCCCCTATTTTTCGTTCTAGCCCTTCCGTCCTGCTACCTACCTCTTCGCCTTTCCTAGTTTCCTTTTCTCAATCTATTCGATCTTTCCCGGGCCTGAATCTTATTGTTGATTTACACTCTTCCTCTCGCATTCCTCACCGGACTCATCCTATGGTCCTTCGTCATATGTCTTCCAAACCGCTTGTATTACTCGCCTACTCCTCCTCTATTTCTCTTACTGAAATTGAACCCAGTTGCTTTTCCACAGCTAACAAATCACCCGTTTGGTGTCAAGCCATGACCGAGGAAATCAATGCTCTCATCTGTAATAACACTTAGAATCTATGTCCTCCTTCTTCTGGTCAAAATGTTGTTGGTTGTAAATGAGTTTTTTGAATTAAAAGGCGTGTCGATGGCACAATTCAACGTTACAAGGCACGTTTGGTGGCCAATGGGTTTCATCAACAAGAAGGGCACGATTACTTTGAAATCTTTAGTCCTGTCGTTAAACCCACCACCATCCGAACTATTTTCTCTTTATCCATTCTCATAGTTGGCCTGTTCGACAACTTGATGTTCATAATGCCTTTCTTCATGGGTTTCGTCAAGAGGATGTTTACATGCATCAACCACCTGGTTTTGTCGACCTCTATCATTCTGATTTTATCTGTAAACTCAACAAATCTCTCTATGGGCTCAAGCAAGCACCACGTGCTTGGTTTTCTCGTCTCACCGGATTTTTGCAACGCCTTTATTTTCATCCTTCTCGTTCCAGTAACTCCTTATTCATCAATGTTGGGATGGTCATAGCATTTATATTCTTATTTATGTGGATAATATCCTTATTACTTGCAATTCTCCTTCATAACTCCAACACATTGTCAACACTCTCGGTATTGAATTTGTTATTAAAGACCTTGGTCCACTTACATATTTCTTGGGTATTGAAGCCCACTCATGTTCTATTAGTCTTATTCTATCCCATAGAAAGTATATTGTGGATCTTTTATGCAAATCTGGTATGACAAATTCTAAGCCTGTGAAGACTCCTCTTCCTTCCCATTTCCAGCTCACTAAATCTGGTGGTAAACCCATGTCCGTCGCGAGTTTATATCGCACTATTGTCGACTCTCTTCAATAACTTACACTCACTCGACCCGACATTGCCTTTGCCGTCAATCGTGTGTGTCAATACATGCATTCTCCCACCGAAGAGAATTGGCATATTGTGAAACGTATTCTTCAGTATCTCAACCATACCAAGGACCATGGATTTTAATCCTCATCTTCAAGCCTTCATTGACGCTGATTGGACCGGTTGTGTTAATGACCGCAAATCCTGCGGTGGGTATGCTATCTTTCTTGGCTCGAATTTGGTCTCTTGCTCATCTCGAAAACAATGAGCAGTCAGCACGATCCTTTACCAAAGCAGAGTATAAAGCCCTTGCTGATGTTGGTGCTGAAATTTCTTGGCTTCAGTCCTTCTTATCTGAACTTGGTGTTCCTCTCTCTCAACCTCTAATTTTGTGGTGTGATAACCTTGGTGCAACATACTTGTCTTCCAATCTGGTCTTTCATGGACATACTAAGCATGTGGAAATTGATTTCCACTTTGTTTGTGAAAAGGTTGCCCGTCATGAGCTTCAAGTTCAATTCATCTCCCAAGGACCAAATTGCTGATATTCTAACAAAAATCTTATCGTTACAGTCCTTTCAATTATTTCGAGACAAGCTGCAAATTCGCTCATTGGAATGTTCATCTTGCGGGGGCCTGTTGAGATAATATATTTAGTTATTTGGCCCATGTTTATCTATTTGTATAGCAAATCATATCAAGTTGTTATTCTTGCTTATCATTGATGCTTATCAACATGTTGTATATATCAGCCTGTAATAATTTCATTATAAATATGAATTGCCTCAGCACATTGGAGGCAGGGTGGTATTTTATTGCATACAAATTGTTCTCAAACTTATAGAAAGATAAATACTTTCACAATGTTGAGAGCAGGCCTATCGATGGCTTTTGTGATTGAGAACAGGCGAACACCTTCAAATACGTTGCCTCCACCTCCCTGAGATCTACTCAAATGTTAAGAGTTATTCTACATTTTTGTTATTTTTTATCATTTTGTTTCCATGTAATAATAAATGTGGCCAATAATTGTAACGCCCTCAAAATAAACTCATAAAATCAACCAACAATAGCTTGCTCATATATAAGAAAATAAAGCATAATTGTATTCCATCAGAGTAATCTTTACAAAATGTATTACATGTTGACATTAAAAGTAAATATCCTAAGGGCTTACAACTTTCCAAGTCAACACTTGGTTACAAAAAGAGAGTGCTAACTCTAAACAAAGAAAGCCCTTGGCTTGATATACATGTAATACAACCAAAAATACAAAATAGTCCAACAGTCCCAAGCCTCCCAAGCTACATCCTTGGAGGTGGTATGCTACATGTACCTGAAAATGATGTCCCATATAGGGTGAGCTACGGCCCAGTAGAAATATACTAAACCAATTATAAACAATGACTAAAATAATAGCATTCAACAAATGGTCCATACTTATATTCCAACTCATGCTATATTACCGTTTCATGACAATCATAACCATATTATATTTCACTTTCCATTTTTCATTCAATTTTGAGTTTGAAAACAAGGCTCAAAATCTGGCCAAATAATGTAATGAGATTATAACTCATTTCTAAAACACTTTTGAAATTCACGACGGATACACATTTTGGTGTTGTATCAATAACACATAAATCACTTCCTTACTTCACAAGTGATACACATTTTGGAGCTATGTCAATATAACATAGAAACACTTTTATACTTCACAATTGATAATGATATACATTTTAGTACTATATCAAATCAATAAACACTTCCATATTTCACCATGATACACATTGTAGTATTGTATCAATATCTCACAGATTCTGGTTTAGAGGTCCATTCCCTATCTTCCCCTAAACCGTGGAGTACATCCCCTATCTTCTCTCACACAACACAATGTATATAAACACAGATCATATATAATCAATCCATACATAAAGTTAATATATTTTTCAACCGTCATATTCGATGACACTTCCCATTGATTAGTTTTAGTTTGTCTAATCATCATGCATTGTCTACAACAATCAAGACTATCCTCTACCGATAGCCCAAAGCAGTTATTTCTAAACAGGAAATAAATACACCAAGGGGATAAAATATCAACATTCATCTAGGTGAGCGATAAATCAATCCAACTACACCCTTTAATCCCAAACCTTTCCAATTTGAATATTTTTTATTCAATTTCTCATTTCCGAAAATTAATTATACAAATTAATTTATCAACAGTTAGGGTTTTTTCCCAAAATTACAATACCAACCCTAAGGTTCCATTTTCCTCAATAATCCCACACCAAATCCACTTTCCTATGTATTACATACATAAAGGTTTTAAACTTTGAAAACCCCTCTTTTGAAAATTACACAATGACCCCAAACTTTCTCGAAATTACCCCACAACTCCCAACATATCGAAATACTAAAATTTAAAGACAAAGCTTATAAGATGGAGTAAGAAATCCCTACCTCGAAGTTAGAGCTCAAATGGAGAAGAAGACCAAAACCAAAGTGCTCTGAACTCTAAAATTTTTGGATCAAAACGAAGCTCTCGACGATCAACACACTTTTTACAAAGGCCGAAGGAAAGGAGAACACTCTAACTAGATCAAACCCTAGAGAGAAGGGAGATTTTAGAGAGAGAAGCTCTCAAAATCGAGTTTGGGAAAGTAAGAGAGAGGGAAGAAAGTGAAAAGTGATTCAAAAATGCCCAACTGCCATCTGATATACGACAGGTCCGCTCGAGTGGAGAACAGGACGCTCGAGCATCAAGAACAAAAAACTGGACCCGCTTGAGCGTAATAAGGCCCGCTCGAGCGGCAAGACACAAGAATAAAGTATATCCGCTCGAGCGTAGATTTCCCTCTCCCAGAACTTTCACAGACAAAGCACTACCCACTCGAGCTCCAAAAGGTTCGCTCGAGCGCAACCCGGTCGAGCGTAAGAAAACCTGCTCGAGCGTGAAAAACACACCTGCAGAAGTTTTGCAGAGGCACAAAATACTGGGAGTGTGTAAACCCCGCTCGAGCACAAGAAGGCCCGCTCGAGCGGACAACCAAAAACCAAACTCCGCTCGAGCGCAGAATGACCCGCTCAAGCGTGACACAAAAACTCTGGGCAACAACACTTGAGACCAAAACTCAACCTACCTGTTCGAAACACGCCCAACACATTCTAAAATTCAAACATAGGAAATTAAAGGATGATAACAGGATATACAACTACCAACTCCACGGAACCCAAGTCCGAAATGCAACAATTACAGAAAAGGAGAACCGGGATCTGTAGACGTCCCCGAACGCCCCGGGAGGGATGAGTCCCCCATTCCGTTCATCTTGGGCTCACTACAGTTCAGGACTCTAATTGTCACGGTTCTTAATCTGAACCAAAGAGTCCAAATTCGGCAAATCGTTTTGAGAAAATAGATTTTTGAAAAAAGTGTCAAATATGGACTGCTTTGCCAGATACAGAGTCGCCACCTAAATATTTTATTTTTGGGAAATTTAGGAAACCCTGACTCGTGCCTAAGGCCACGTGTCCGTCATCACCAAAGTTGCCTCGGCTCGGGAACTTGGGTACGATTGAGGAAAGTCACTTCGTGAGCGCCCCCGCTCACCCAATCAAAGATCGGCCTCTACTAACCATGATATCTAGTTTTGAAAACATTGTGCGTTCTTATTCTGGTTATTAGCCTAGATTTACCATGTGATGCACACAGCATACAAGTATAGACCGGATCGCCTGAATTGGAACAAAACACTTCATGTTTGTTTTTGAAAGATGGTTTGCTACCCGCAGGTAGGCTTAAAATGCAGATTTTGTCACCCTCAGGTGGGCTTAGAAAAGATGGTTTTGCCACTATCTAGTGGGCTTAAAACTCACAGTTGATGATTTGTTCCAATCTAAGTAACCCAACCTTCACCCACAGGCATTCAGGCAGTTATATCACATAAGCATATAGCCTCATGGTAAGCATGCTATCATGGCAGTCACTCACATACGTGCAAGGATGCTAAAGCATAAAACCTTACCGAGTACTCTAAGCCAAAACAGAAGCTAATTAGAAATCCATGCATGACCCTAATTATACAGAAATGCCTAATGCAACACATGCAAAAATGCAACTATAGCAGGCTTGACAATTCTAAACATGGCATATAGAATGCTATAGCTAACAAGTACTCAACTTGAAATTGAAATACAATGCAATGAGTTATGATGCGCCGTGCATGCAAGACAGATGAATGAATGCAAATATGCTATCATACTGTATGCTAATTGAAACATGCCCTAATCTAACCATCATAAGCAGATAAATAAAAAGGAGAAAGACGTGGGGTTGGAAGACATACATCACACACACGCACACTTATTACAACATTGCCCTCGCGCAGAGGGTCCGAATAAATAATACAGTCCCAAATAAATAATACAGTCCGAATACAGTACAAAACCCTAATTAATTAACAAATTAACCTAGGAAAGCTGTAAACTAGCATGCAAGCTAGGGACTGCCTCGACTCTGCTCCGGATGATGGATGATGCATGTTCGGGTTGCTTGGCGCAGAAATCCATTGCGACACCCCGATTAGCCTCTGTTTACAGTTTATGCTCGAAATATTGTGCAAAGCTCTAAAAGGCTGTTGATTCTTGATTTACTGCAACAGAGAGCAATAAAGGGGTATGGCAATGTATTTTCACATATGTATGCTTACCTCGATCCTCATGCCACCAATCATGCATCCCGATGCATGATGGCCGATGAGTCGAATTGCACGACTTAATATGAAATGAATGCACGTATAAACACAACAAGACTGAGACTCCATCATGGATAATCCGGAGTATCGGCGACAGGGAATTGAGACACGTTCCGTCACTCGAAGTACGAAACGTCCCTCGTTTCCCATGTTCGGGCTAACTCCTATCCCAAACACAATGCAATATGCATGACATGCATGAATGCGACTAATATACAACCTAGCATGCACAATGCTATGAGATGACATACACGATGCACGATGTAACATGGCATACACGATGCTCTAACATGCAACCTAGCATACACAATGTTATGAAATGAAATGGCATACACAATGCACAATGAACTTACGCCAACATGAGTGGACCTCAGCCACACTCACATCAGTGGCCATTAGATGGAAATGAGACACTCGAGATGCGTGCACATATGCACGCAAACCGAGGACCGAACCTAAGGCACGAATGCCACTCTACCAAAGCATGGTAAGGCATGGAATATGGCATACAAACATGTGAATTTCAGCACTAAAATATGATGCTAAACAGCCCCGAATCATGGCAATACGGCACCCGATGCATGAGATGAACCCCGAAACTCAAAACTAAGCACATGGAATGACTTATAGCTATACAAAGCATGCATTATTTGAACATGAAGCATGAAGACAGAGTCAAGGTAGTCCCAAAAAATGAACTTTCTTAGTTCAAAGCAAGGCCAAAAGGTGCTAACAAGATGGGCTAAAGTAGCATGCAATTTTGATTAGTAAACAAGGGTTACATGGCATGTATATGAAGCAAGTGAGACTCATCAAACCAGAAAAAATCAATGAATAAAATATGCCAAAATATGCCCAAATAACCATGGAAATGCAGTCAACACATGCACAAATGAGGGGTTCCTTTAGAGGGCATACAAAGGGATTATTAGGTACATACAAGATAGACATGAAGCATGACCAAAAAAACTCTGGAAATCAAATATGATAGTCCCAAAACTCATCAAATTGACCCTAAAATGTGACTTCAAAACATGTAAAGAGGGGTCCCTTTGAAAGGCCAAGATGGCCATCAAACAAGTCAAGGTGAGAGGGGGGTCACCCCCCTCTGATTTAAAGGCTCAAAACAGCATCAAAGCCACTAGAAATCCACTGGATTTCAGTGGCTAGAAGGCCAAACAAAGCATGCCATTGGAGCTTAGGTGTAAGGCTCAAAACAAGGGACAATCTAGCATTCAAGGAAGCATGTGACCTCAAATAAGAAAATGCCCCTAATAAAACATGAATATGATGTCAAAAAAATTCTTTTTCCAGTTTATAAAAAGTCTCAAAAATGAACACAAATAGGGCTAATCTATCATACAAAAATGGCCCTAAACAAGAGAATAGAGATAAGGGACAGCAGCTGGTTCCAAATGGAAAGGAGCCCTTCAACAAAGTTGAATAGGGGCTCAAAACAAGGCACTTTACAGTTTACATCAAGCCACGAAAATAAACACAAGTAAAGCTAAACTATCATGCAAAAAAAAAGCCTAAAAGAGGAATAAAGAGACAAGTGGTTGCTGCTGGCCTCAAACAGAGGAGAGCCCTTCAATAATGTTGAAGAGAGGCTCAAAAAAAGATATTTTACAGTTTATGACCAAGTCCAAAACAGCTCACAAATAAGCCTAAAATACTATGCAAAAAAAGGCCTAAAAGAGAGTTAAAGAGGCAAGTGATAGTAAGAGACTTTAAACAGCAAGAGGTCCTTGATCAAACATGAAAATGGACTCAAAATATGACTACTTACATTTTGGGTCGGAGCCCAAAAAAGTAAGCAACAAAGGCTAAGATTGCATGCAAAATAGGAACAAAAAAAAGAGAAAAGAAACTTACCCTTGTAGCACAAAGCTCCAGCAGCTTTTGGTTAAAGAAATGGTGCTCCTAACCTTTGGAAGTAGCCTCCAAGTGGCTAGAATGGAGTGTGGAGGTGTGGTGCTATGGATGGTGCAAGAACCTTAGGGTTTGGGGTGGTGAAGTAGAAAGAGAGAGAGAGAGAGAGAGAGAGAGAGAGAGAGAGAGAGAGATTGTATGCAAGAGCTTAAAACCAAATTTTGCAACCTCCCAAATGCAGCTGGGGGTGTTAGTTATATAGGCAAAAGAGTGGAGAAAAAGGGGGAAAATGAAACTCATATTTCCCCCCCAAAAGTCCCCTCCCTCGGATACAGAATTTGGGGGGAAAATGAGGGTGCAGCTGTAAGGAACCAGCTGTGAGGAACATAGCCGGCTAGGTTCAGAGAGTTCAAGTGGCCGGCCGGCCACCTCCCATGGCCGGCCGGCCAAGGTCAAAAGGGTCAATCAGAGAAAGCTAGCCGGCCACCCATATTGGTGGCCTCCCATGTATGTACAACATAGCTATGTGGTTGAAACCCTGAAAATGTGAACTAGGAGAGAGAAAACCCAACTTTTCAGAGGGGTTCAAAAGGGTCAGGAACAATTGCTGGCCGGCCATGACATATTGGTGGCCTCCCAGGTGTATACAACACAAATATGTGGTTGATGGCCCAAAAAAGTGGCCCGGGGGTGGTCAATACTAGCTTTCTAGTGAGGAAAACGGGCGACAGAGAGCGATGAAGGAATAAAGCTGGCTTTTCAGAACAATTGCTGGCCTCCCACCCTTCTACGACCTTCATAACATTGAAAATAAGGTCTCCACCAAAAACGAACCCAAACCGATGCAAATTGAAGGTTCGGGGGCCGAAACACGCAGCCTGGGGCCCCGAAAATTGACTGTTAAGCACCGGAGGTGGCGTTCGACCACGAAATTGGTCTCTCAAGTCACAGTGTCCCTCAAAAGGGAGTAAATAAGATGTGTGCCAAAAACCGGAGCAAACGGAGGTGGTTAAGTGGTCCCGAATCGAGGCGCACGACCGACAGTTCCGAAACCGGAAACCAGGCTCCGAAATGGAAAAAAATGGCCTACGACCACGAAACGTAGCCCATGGCCACTGAGAGATGATCTACGAGACCTCTCCTTCCCTTTGGGAAGAGAAAACAGAGAAAACGGGGCCTGATTCGCAAACTGAGGCAAAGTACAGAAAAGCCCGAAAGTCCAGAGGTAAGGCTCGTAGCCGAGACTCTGAAACTTCGGAACGAGCGCGATATGCAACATCACTAAACGTTCAATCGGTGACGTCTGAGTCTTAAGGTCGATAAAAAATGGAGTGTCTACAGGATCACTATAATAATTTATTCTTTCAATTGTATGAAGTTCGCTTTCTTTGGCGTAAAATAATATTGTGAATATTCCGACGTTCATAATCTTTGACAAGTGTGGTTACTTCGTTTATAGAACCACAATAATTGTGCTTTATATAACAATTCCTAGTTTTGTTAAAAGTCTCAACTTTTTATTGGTCTTTTTTTCTTTTTTATAAAATTTCCATTAACATTAAAAAGTAAAAACTTTCCGGAGAAAATGATCATCATCATGTCTCAAGCATGATCAACTTCATTCCACCACTATTTTTATTCATAACAATCCCCTCCCCCTCCAATATATATATATATATATATTAGGATAAATTATACTGACACTCTTTAAGATTTATATTTATTACAGTTCTCTCTTCATATTTAAAAAATTACACTGACCTTTCTTATCAGTGCAATTATTTGATGGTGTTAACTTTTAAGTTAAAATGACATATTTACTCTTAACCGTTATATATACTTTAAAGGGTAAATTACATTGACACTCCCTGACGTTTCAATTTAATACGGAGCTCCCTGACATTTTTAAAAAAAAACTAATTTAATAAAAATAAATATGAAGAAATATATTTGATTTGTAAAAAAATATTTCTAACCACTCGAAAGATAAAAATTATATAAAAATGATAATTATTTTTTATTTTTTATTTCTTAACCAAATTAATTTTTAATTTTTTAATTTTTTTTTAAAAAAATCAAACCATACATAGCTTAAGAATCTTTTGATAAGTTATTTCTTACGTTGGTAACTTATTTAATTAAGGGCATTGCTACATCCCCCTAAAAAAACTCCCCCTAATCCTCCTAATTTCCTTATCAAGTAAGAAAAAAAAAAAACACAAGAAAACAGTTACCCAAAATGGAAATTAGGGGGATTAGGGGGACAGTTTTTAGGGCTCCAAATCATTTTCCTTTAATTATTTGTTAATTTTACGATATTTTTACCATCTGAGGCTTGTTTAGTAACCATTTCGTTTTCAGTTTTTAATTTATATTTACAAAAATTTTAAAAACTATCATAAAAAACTTGTTTGATAATTTTTTTGGTTTATAAATGGTTGTCTCAGTTTGTAAATTTAAGAAAAAAACATAAATTCAAAACATGAGTTTACATTGGTTTTTAAATAGAAATTTAAAAATTTAACTAACAAAAAAAAATTTCAATTAATTTTTTTTCCAATTATTTTTTTTCAATAAATTTTTTTTTTTCAACTAATACTAACCGAGAGGGCAATTGGTAATGCTACTTTAAACTTTGGGGAGGGGGTTGTAATTTCTAAAATGTGAGGGGTGTCAATGTAATTTACCTAGTGAGGGCAAAATTAGTATTTAAAAAAATTAAATTACTGACATCAGCAAAATCTGTTAGTTGACTTAACAGTCAATTAACTGAGGGAGCAATCTGTAATGAAACTTTAAATCTCAGAGAATGAGATATAATTTCTAAAAGATGAGAAGGGAAAATGTGATAAATATAGACCTCAGGAAGTGTCAATGTAATTTACCCTATATATTATTAAGCTTTGAAGCTGCAATATTGAAATCAAACTTATTATTGTCCTGGTTTCAATCTTATTCTTAAAATTCAATCATCGATATTTAAATTTCAATTTTTCATAATTCAATTTTTAATTTTATCAAACTCAACCTTCCACCTTAAGCAAAGATGACTTAATCCATCAAAATTTAGTCTGTGTTGGGAGACTTTAGACTTTGACCAACTGCTTAGATTTTATAAGTCTTTGCCTTTCAACCTTACTTGTTTTTCTTCTAAAATAACCTGTAAACCACAAAACCATCACCCACCTATATAAAGTCAATGAGAAAAGTGAGGGATCATGAAATTTTTTTTATAAAAATGATCATGAAAGAGTTATGATCATTAAATTATTTTGATTAGTGTGTGGTGCTTTATTCTAAGTGTAATCAAAAGGTCACAAAGCTTTCATGATTATTTTCATAAAAGATTTTTAATGATACCTAGCATTGCTATAAATGAGATAGTGACATGAATTTCAATCACTTTCAAAATGTTAACTGTTCGGGGATAGGAAGTCGTTATATTTTTATATGAATACATTATACTTTGCCTCCTTTCATATTTGCCTGTTTTCTTACTTTGATTCTTAAAAAAAATTGACTCTTCATATTTCAATTTTTTTTTAATTTATTTAAAAAATTAGCTTATGTCTAAAAGTAGATAAAAAAAAAAATAACACATTAAGAGTCACATGACTTGAAAATATTTTATTATATAGAATTCAAATCTGTGATACAATTTTGAAATACAAATATCAATATAATAATATATTTTTCTTATGTAATGTGACAGCTAGTATGGCATTTTCTGTCTAATTTTAAATAGAAATTAACTTTAGGGGTAAATTTGCAAAAACTTAAAATATGAAAGACCAAATGAAAAAAAAAAAAATTGAAGTGTCAAGATGAGAAAATAGATAAATATAAAGGGTACAAAGTATAATTTACTCATATAAAAATATAACAACTTCCTATCCATAAGAAGAATAAAATAGACGGATAGTTAAACATTTTGAAAGTGATTGAAAATTTTGTGCAAAAGTTTAAAGAGGAGTTATAATTTTAATTTGAAATATGAAGGGTCAAATAAAAAATAAAAAATAAAAAAAAAAGATAATTACATCCCAGGATACCAAAAAATATATATATTCATGAAAAAAATTTCACATATTTAATTATTAATATTTATAAAATTTCTTATTGAAAAAACGAAAAAAAAAAAAAAAACCATGCGCGGTTAAGTGGAAAAATGACCAAACAAAAATGGGACAAGGTATAATTTATCTATTTTTATGCCTTTTTTTTATCAGTGAAAATCAATTATTAATTTTCTCTATTACGAGAAATGTATGCACCATATGCATCTTATAACTAAAAAGAAAAATTGCATAATTTCAATTTTTTGAGTCATAACTAAAAAAAAGAAAATATTTCATAATTAAACCCAATATGAATCACAATTAAATAAACTAATGAGTTATAACTAAAATAATATCATTACTAAAGAAAAAAATTGATCATAATTAAAAAAAAAAATAGTATAACTAAAAATATATATGATATATCTTTTTAAAGAGTGCGTATTAAAGAGACAATTTATTTTATCTCCACTTTTTCAAAAGGTCAAGCCCACACTATAGGCTTTGTGTTATAGATTAGATCTTGAATAATGTTATATGTTCTAATTGATATATTAATTAGTATATTAATTGATAATGTGACATAATTTAAGAATTTTTTAAAATTTATAATATAACTAATGAATATGGTCAATAATAATATTATAACTAATATTAATATATTAATTAACATAACAATTAATATATGTAGCATCACTGTTAGATCTTGGACAGCGTTGCCTGTCCCTTACAAGCAATTGTGTAAGGCCACAAAGCCATGACTTTCTATATGATATTACGTTTATCTATCCATTAATAATGTACTAGCATAATTATTCGTCTTATTCGTAATGTACTAGCATAATTATTCGTCCTATGCATGGATATAAATAAATAATTAAAAATTAATTTTAAAATTAAATAATAATTTAAAAAAAGTATCTATAATATTTAACAAAAATAATTTAAAATCAATTAAATTTTATTCATTTTTGTCACAGTTATATATAAGAGAGTTTTTTTTTATTCTTATGTCATTAATTGTGTGCTTTAAGTTCTTAATAATAAATATATGTCATAATTTAAGTAGTAAAAATTAAAAAAAATAAATCACAAAAATTATATTTATGATAAAATATAAATACATTTCGTCTTATGAGTTTCATAAATTTAATTTATCATATGATAGTGGTAAATTACATTTGTCAATATAGTAATTTTTTCATATTTTGTGAAGTCTAAAAATTATAATTTGTCTTATGTTATAAGATTTACGTAAAAATTAATTAGAATTCATTTGTGATATTAAATTTTGGCTTAACATTAGATTTACGCCAAGTTGTCTTTCACCTAATCATTAAAAATTATCTTGTTCTATTCCCAACTTATATGAATCATTTGACTAATCTATTTATTAAATAAATAAATAAATATTTGTAAATATTTTTTTATAATAAAAATAAGAAATATGGACTTATTTTATGCATACTTATTAAAAAGTTTGAATAATAGTTTTTTTAAAAAAAGTTATATATTTATGTTTAAAACAATTAAATGAATAGTTATATATATTTATGTATAAAAAAATTATTTAAGATAAAGCCATCCTAAATTATGGGTCATATTCTAATCCAAATAAATTTAAATTTTATATTTAAATTATATCATAGTTTATTATGAGCTAATTTGGGGGTTCTAATATTGAATTAAACACTAAAAAGTCACCAACAAAATTTAGTTCAAGTCGATTTTTTTTACTAATAATTCTTGATTTAAGCCTAATCCTTATAGAATCGTCTAGTTCATGTCCAATCCATGAGTTAGTAGACCTACCTATTTATTTAATTTTTAATTAGTAAATATATATTTTTTTAAAAAAAATTTATAACAAAAATAGAAAATATGTACATACTTGTTTGGTATATTTATTAACAATTTCAAAATTAATTAAGAAATTATGTTCTTATTCTTAAAAAGATAAATTACATTGGTAATCCTTATATTTTAACTCTTGTGTCATTTTTGTCCTTGCAATTTTAGTTTGATCAATTTTGACCATAAATTTATAATTTTGTCTCAATTTGATCCAATTGTTATAATTGCTAGTATTTTTTTTATTAAAAATACACACATGAGTAGCATTTGTTACATTTTCATAGACAAAATTATAAACTTGTTCAACTCATTAAGTTAATCTCAACCAACTCAATAACTATTTTCTTTCAAAAATCTTAACCGGCATTATCAATTGGATCAAATTAATACAAAATCTAAAATTAGGGGTAAAAATCAAACTGATTGAAATTGCAGAGACCAAATTAACACAAGAGATAAAATGCGGGGATTATCGATATAATTTACCCATCTTAAAATATGTCTAATATTGATTGTATTAATATTAAGATATATTTATATCTAAAAAATTATTTAAGACTAGATCAGACTAAAATCTGAATAAAAAATTAATGATTTATTAAAAATATTTAATAATTATAAATTCAAATTTGATCAAATTTTCATTTAAATTTTTTCATAGAATTAGGCTGTTTGATAATTTTAATATATAGTTCCAATTTTTCCTTGTATTTTTTTTAAAAATATTTTTAAATTATATATAATTATAATTTCTTTTGAAATTTCCTTTTCAATCTCAAATAAGTTATAACTTGAATTTGGTTAAAATTGAATTTTGACTTCTCATATGCAAAAACTAACAATAAACATAAATTAATTTTTTGAACATTGTAAAAAGGTAAATAAAGAAATATATTATCAATTATAATAATAACAAAACATATTTTTATTTATCATGCGACATCTTGCTACTGCATTGATAATAGACATTAATAATAAAATTCATTACAATAATACAACAATAATATATCAAATGATAAGTAACACGTGATCATAACAATTTTTTATAGTTATACAAAAGTATCCAAAATTATATATAAAAAACAATATATGATCCATATTCAATTTTTATATGGTAAACCACACATTAGTTTTCTAATCAATTCATCATCCAAACTATCTACTATTATTTTAATATTCACCATTTCAAAATCCACCAAAACAATGCTCTGGTCGAGCTCATCATCACCCTTGTTGTTGCCATGCTCACCACCTCCACTAACCATTATGCAATTCCGATTTAATTTTTTATCTTTGTGTGGGGACATATTTTTTGAATAATAACACGTGGCCAAGGTGACACCGAAGTGTCAGCGGAAGTGCCACGTGTCCTGATTATGACGCCGAGATTATCTCTGCTAGGCCGAGGTTATCTACAGAGATACCGGAATTCAGGATAAACGGATAAGCTATAAGAGTCCTAGAATGGGAGAGGACCTCAGCCTAGATAAGAATAAAGCTGTTAGGGAGTTTATCTTTATTTATAGGAAAGTCCAGGATGAGCATTGAGCTAGAGTCTAAGAGAAGCTAGGCTTCTAGAGGAACCAGGTTAGTGCTAGCTATAAAAGTAAGGCACCCTCGTGGGTCTAAGGTACGCTTTTTGTTTCCTGGATAGTGAGTTAAAGCACTATTTGCTATCTTTGAGAGATAATTGAGTACTAACTAGATCGTCGGAGTGCCCCTGGGTAGACGAACCACCGCCGGAGTCTCATCTTTCTGTGACAGGTCATTCGAGAGCAATCTATTCTACCGGTGTTCTCCAACTAAGGCCTCGTTTGGCAAGAGGCTAAAATAGCCAATTAGCCAAAAAGTTACCTTTTTAGCCAAAAAGCCAACAACTCATACCAAAAAGTCAAAGATTCCCTTTTCTCTCTTCTTTTTGCACGTCGTTTCGTAATTAGCCAAAAAGTTGGCCCAAACATACAGGTTTTTCTTACCAACCTTTTTAGCCAATTAGCCAAAAAGTTACTAAATTAGCCTGTTCCCAAACGAGGCCTAAGTACCTATTTGGCAGTGTGATCAGAAAACAGCACGCACACTTTGTAAATATAGAAGGACAATGTTGTGGAAATAAAAATATACCGTTAGAGTTTTAAAGAGTTAAAAATGAAAAATAAAAAAATGCATGATTTTAGGTTTTCTAATTCCATATATGGGGTGTTATATATATTTTTTTTAAATCCATAAATTATGGAATAATGTTCATTATTTAAAATTTTATTTACTGATGGGAAGTCAATTAAATGTTTTTAATTTTTACAAATAAAAAATTTGAAAATTTTGTTTAAGAAATTTTAAAAATGGCCAAATCATAAAGAACAATATAAAACACCTTATTCTAAAAAATATATATATATATATATATAATCAATTCACATATATCAAAACAAATAATAACAACAATATAAAAAATACACAGGCATCCACCAAAATAAAAAATAAAAACTTCAAACCAACTCCCAAAACAAAGACAATTAACATATATATATATATATACTTATTATCAATTTAGTTGAAAAAAAAAATACATTGGAAAAAAAAAGGTCATATAGAGAAGAAAAGAAAAAATACTCACTTGAAAATATAAATTTACAAAAAAAAAATCTCAAACAAACAAACTTAAAATAAGTTTGGACTATTGGTAAAGAGAGAGAATAACCATTGCGTTATTACATTTGGGGAAAAATTGGCCGGGCGGGAAAAAAGATTAAATATTGAGTATTTTAAAGAGAGAATTGTATTGAATTTTTAATTTGATTGGATTTTTAAAATTTTAAATTTATATTATTTTCAAAAAAAGTGAGAGTGGGATGAAGGTGACTTACCATATTATTTTGAATTTTGAAATTCAAAATCTTAGACAATTAGTGTCTTTAGTGTCTTTATTTTTTTTTATTTATTTAAATTGTTTTGATCAACATTATTTTTGGAAAGAGTGAGGGTGACTTATCATATTATTTTGAATTTTAAAATTCAAAATTGTAGATAATTAGAACTTTTTTTGTTTTTGGCTTTTTGACTTAAGGAACTAACCAATAGATTTTTTTTTTTATTTCTCTAAAAATTAACAAATTAATAAAATTAGTTTGGCAGTTTGGAGTTTCCACAATTATTGTTCTTAAAAAGAACCTTCTCCTTATATATACTAGCATAAAACCTGTGCTATGCACAAGAGATTCAAAATTTTATTTATAAATTAAAAATAATAAAGCCTTTTAAAGTATATATATATTTATATATATATTGGACAATCTTAATTTATATTTCTCTTTGTTTTTAATATTTTATTAAAAATATTTAAATTTGAAAGAGAAAAACAGATGCGATTTTAGTTGTGGTGTGAATATAAGGTGGAGTTAGTAGATTTTGATTATGATAGAGATTTAATGTGGTAATTTTTAGTAGTGAAACATGGATCAAAATTAGGCCTTATCTTGTTGGGTGGTCTAAATTTTGAACTTTTACGCAATAAGAATTTTTTTTTTTTTTTAAGTGAACATTGGGCGACATGGTAAATAGTCTAATGATTATGAACTTTTTTTTAATTTTTTTTATATTTATTGCATTTTTTATAATCAAATAGTTATGATTGAAATATAGTCAAATATCTGACCCAATTGATCATGACTACATATGCCAATTAATTTATCTAATACTTAAGTGTTTTCACCACCTAAAAGAAATTAGGTGTTTTTATTTTTATTTTTTTTATACTTGTAGTATAATAAGATAAGTATTTTAATGTTCAAATTTTTTTTTAAAAGTTTAATAAATAGTTATGATTAAGTTACAGTCAAAATGTTTAACCCAATTGGATTATGTCCCATATAATAGATGTTTTTAATTTTAAATTTTTAAATTTAGCCAATAGATATAATTGAATTGTAGTCATGTCTAATCCCATTAAATTGTGTTACTTATCTCAATAAGATAGTTGTTTTTAATTTTTAAATTTAGCAAACATGATTAAAGGATGATTCAATAGAAACCAAATTGACACGGTTAGTTGATCAGTTTTTTTCCATAAGGAGTCTCAAGTTTTTTTTCGAAAGGAAATAAGATCAAGAAGAAAAATATCTTAATATAAAACTAATCATTTAATAAAAATAGCCATAATATCTCATACTTAAGCTAAACAATATGAATAATATCTAACAACTGACTTTCGCTGATCCATATAAATATGTGTGTGTGTGAATAATTATTCAAACTAAATATTGATAATTTTTAGGGCCCAGCTTCTCTCCAGTCCAAATCTGGACTGGACGATGCTGTCCAACCCTTTGGGGCCCACTACGGGTCGTGTTTCGATAATCTAAACCGTTTAATGTGTAGAACTCGTCGAGTACTATATGCTTGTAAAAAATCACGTTGATCGGATATCAATAGCTATATGATCAAATCAGTTTTTTGTAAGCCGTTTATTTTTCGCCGTCCATTTTTTTTCATAAAAAACTGATTTGATCATATAGCTATCGATATCCGATCAACGTGATTTTTTATAGGCATATAGTACTCGACGAGTTCTACACATTGAACGGTTTAGATTATCGAAACATGACCCGTAGTGGGCCCCAAAGGGCCGGACAGTACTGTCCAATCCAGATTTAGACTGGAGAGAAGCTGTGGCCTAATTTTTATACCACACAATTTATTAATAAAGTTCTCACATAAACAATAGAATAGACAAAAGTGAGAATAAAAACAATACAAACAAAATATATAAATAAAAGAAGAGAAAAAAAAAAACATATATCAATTTAATAATTGCAATCTATCATTGAAATGATTTTTTAAGATATCATCTATAACTAATAATTAGATCAATAGAGACTAAAAATGTATAGTATTAGTTATACCAAATATTATAAGACAAATGATGCATTTGAGAAACATACGATATATATATATATTATAGTGAGTTAAAATGAAGTGATTGATAATAGTAATATGCATGAGTTATTCAATAAAAATTCTTTTCAAGTACTATCACAAATTATATGCAAAGATCTATAAATCTGGAGCAATTGCATGAAAAAGTTTATAAACCTAAGTAGATTTTATGTAAAACTATATAGACCCTATGTAAATTTATATGAATTTAAACATGTTGCTTGAAAAGATCTATCATTACAATATACAATAGAATAAAGATGAAAAAAAATTTACATGGAATTTTATGGCTTCAAATATATTTCAATTAAAAAAATGATTAATCTCGAGGGATTGTTTGTAAAACTCTGTATATATTATAATCTTCCCTAGAGAGGAAAAATAAATAAATTATTGGAGTTAGGAGATATAAAATATTAATACCTTAAAGAAATTTTTATGATTACCACTGCATTAAGAGGAAAAAAACAAAAAAAATGGATGTTGTTGGGGGGCTTGTTTCCAGTGTTGGATTTTGTTGGTGGATGTTCAAATTTATATGGAAACTTAATTTAAAAATAATGTATTTTGGAGGTTTAGTGTTTAAATTCAAATATACTTTTTGAATAAAGATAAGGAGCTAAAGATATCATATAAAATTTAAATTTAAAATACAAATCAATTATTTTTATTTTTTTTAAAAGCAAACATTTATCTAATAAATGCTTACACTTATTAGGTTGTTTATTTATTAGTTTTGACCTTTTTCATCTTTCTTTTTTTTTTTTTTTGGGTAAAATGAAGTATGATCCCATAGAAATTGAGTATGGCATTTTGTAATTTTTTTTTTTAAAATTAAAAATTTAAAAATTTTGGACTGAGATTTTAGATAGACACCCACAAAGATATTATCTGAATTTTTTATAAATTTTTTTTATATACATAACAATTAAGAATAAGAGTTGTGGGATTTGTGGGTTCTTTGTTTTTTTAATTTAAATTTACCTGATATAAGGATAGACATGTGGAAATCTATATACATATCTATACCTAAAACTCTTAAGGAAAGATATTATTTGATTTTTTTTATTATTATCTTTTATATAACAATTGTAGAAGAGAGTGAGAATATCTGAATAGCGAGAAGAGGGGTGAAGGGAGGTGCCACGTAATTATTTATTTATTTCAAAATTATGAGAATTTAATAATAAACATTTGGAAATTTTTGACATAATAAATGTGGGAATCTATATGCTTATCTATACCTAAAACTCTATTATTTGATTTTTTTTTATTATTATCTTTTATATAACAATTGGGGAAGAGAGTGAGGATATCTGAATAGCGAGAAGAGGGGTGAAGGGAAGTGCCACGTATTTATTTATTTATTTCAAAATTATGAGAATTTAATAATAAACATTTGGAAACTTTTGACATAATAACTACATTTGCTTATATAGATAGATAGATAGATAGATAGATATTGATATCTCTAAAATGCAATTAAATTGGTATGTCAGATGATGAGATAATATACTCTAAATAGATGATCATTGCAACATTTATTTATGGGGAAATATCACGTCAGTGTATTGATAAAAAGATATTTTCAAATTAGTGGTATTTTTTATAAATATTAATTTGTAAAGTCATAAACTTTTTCATGATTTTATAATTAAGTTTTGAAAACACCACTCAGTGACAAAGTCAGAAATTTAAGACAGAGGAAGGACATATTATTCACATCATTAAAAAAAAAATAAAAAATAAAAAATAAATCCACGATAAACAACAATGAGATACCACTAATTTTATACATTTTTTTGGGTCCATTGTTGAGATTCATAATTATTGCAACACTCTTTTCAATTTTTCCCATACACTATGGTTACACACAAAAATTAAAAAAAAAAAAAGGATAAGAATTTAGCTATAAATCTCAAAAAGATATAACATCTAAATTTGAATTATGATTTAATAATATAATTATGTTTTTTTTTTTATGTATATCTATCAAAATTTTAAATCACTTAATGGGACAAATTAATCAATTTTCCAAAATTATTGATTTTTAATTTACAAAATAGATTAAAAAAAACTATTGACTGATTTATTTATTTAATAACAATTTTTTTTTTATGTATATCTATCAAAATTTTAAATCACTTAATGGGACAAATTAATCAATTTTTCAAAATTATTGATTTTTAATTTACAAAATAGATTAAAAAAACTATTGACTGATTTATTTATTTAATAACAAAAATATTTCATAATCTCTCCATCCTAATCTCTCTCACAAATTTTCAAAAAAAAAATATTAAAACTTGCATTCATTTTCTCTTATCCAAAAAATCAGATAATATTTTTTTTATGTATATCTATCAAAATTTTAAATCACTTAATGGGACAAATTAATCAATTTTCTAAAATTATTATTGCAATTGTCATGCGAATTACATCAATATAGCTTAGAAATCCACAATCAACAACCAATTGAATTTATGATTAATAAATTCAACACTATCAACTCAAACAAAAAAAACAAAACAAAAAATCTACAATGGAAAAAAAAAATCAACTAAACAAATCTCATAATAAGAAAAAAATGTTCAATTAATTCAATTCTTACCATTAACTTCCTAGTTTAGAATATAAATGAATGAACAAAAAAAATATATATATAATAGAGCACTTTTAAAAATTTTAAAATACAAAGGAATTTTACATAATTTAAAAAGAAGTGCTATTATAATTTTATGAAGGACAAATAAGGTATAAACTTCATATATAAGGAAAATAGTATAAATATGAAAAGGGGAGGCACGCGACCAGTTGTAATTTTGATTGCATATACATCACCATTCAACGTAATGAAAGATTTAGTAGACTTTTTCTTGTTCAAGAAGTTTTTAAATCAACATCTTGTTGGAATGAATGAGATGGATTTGAGTGTTTGAACAACTCATAAAAAAAAGTTTTTTGAAATGTCTACAATTAACGTGTGGAACCAGAAGCCAAGCACTTGTAAGATAGTTGGGACCAGACTACATATTTTCTGATCTGTTAGGGTTAAGTGTGATACTATTTGCAAAAATGGTTAATTTGAACATAAAAGATTGAACAATGGCAACCAAAATTAGGCGAGCAAATAAAGAGAATTCAATTAATGTTTTAAATAGTTGGATTTTTCTCTGTTTCAAATGAAGGGTGTTGTCCGGGGTCTATAAAACCCACCACAAGTCCCGTTTTAATCATTTAAATAATTTATTTTGTAAAGTTTTTATGTATATCACTCATGAAAAAAAATCAAATCATTATGATAATCATAACTTTTTAACTTTACCGCATTTGTTTCTAGAAAAATTATTAGTCTATTTTTAAAAATATACAAATATACTTGTCATCAATTTTTTAAAATTACAATTATCGGATAGATTTATTTTTGTATTTTTGAATGATATACACAAAATGCTTTACAAAATGAACGATTCAGATTATTGAAACAGAATACATAAGTTTGATGGGCTTAGACAATATTCACCAACGTAGATATGAGATTAGAGGAAAATGTGAACTTTTTTTTCTTTAGAAATTAATTTTTTTAATGATATTTTAACTTTTTATAAAAATTGTATAAAAAAAAGAGTAAAGAAAATGATTTCGCAACCTAGAATGAGTTTTTTACTATTATAATTCTCTTCCCCAACAGCTTGATGAGAATAGTATTAAAATTGACTATTAGAATTTTCCTTAAATGTACATTTTTTCTGGCTCTTATATAATAACTGCACATGGAAGAAATCATTAATTTAAAAGGACAAATGTCGTAAGAAACTGATCCCGGTGATGCAATTGAAATTAGAAGTTGAGTCGTTCAAAAAAAAAAAAATTAGAAGTTGAAAAACAGTCAGGATTAGTTAAAAAGTTAAGAGTAGAGATAGTAATGATGAAATTAAACTAAAAGTTTAAAAAGTTTCTAGAATAGGGAAAAGTTAATTTGAGAGTACGCGGACACCAACACATACTTTTCAATGCCCTTCACATTACACAAACACATTCATATTTTCTTGTCTATTTTGTTTTAGTAGTTATATGAATATATTTGATTTTCACATAATAACATAGAGATATGAGATAAATAGTAAATTTATATCTATATTCCATTTTATAAATACTAATGTACATTTAGATTTATTCATTTTGTTTATTATTTTGTGTTCTTTTCATTATTTCTGTATGTTATCAATGTAACGGTGACATATAAGTTAAGACTAGGCTTACCGTAGAATTAGATTTGTGGAGTTCACTATGAATCTCACTTTGCTAATCAAACTGTACATCATCTTGTGAAATCTTGTATGCATATTATCTATTTAAAAAAATAATAATAAAATTAATACAATAATTGTAGACATATAACTTGATTACACTGTCTTAAAAAAATAAATAGTTTATTTTTAAAAGTATAATAACCATTCATTTTTGTAAACAAATATTATAAAATTATATGGCTATAGTAATTGTAGGACCAATTGAAAATTTTATTATTGATCTACACATAAAACTGACAAGATAAATAATTTAGATCATTAAAATAAGGTTTGATAGCCTCATTCATCATGCATATATGAGGTCTAATATATGGGCAACTCTTAAGTGTGCAAATGCATACTATATGCACTTGTGTAAATTCTCACAAATATACCTAAATTAACTCATAAAATCGTGTAAGTTTTCACAAATATATATAAGTTAACTCATAAAAATTTGAGAAATCACAATCTTATAAAATCATGTAAATTTTCACAAATATACATAAGTTAACTCATAAAAATTTAAGAAATCACAACTTACATATATTTGTGAGAACTTACCTGATTTTGTAAAATAACTTATGTATATTTGTGAGAATTTACGCAAGTACATATAGTATGTATATTGGACACTCAAACACTTAATGAAAAAAAATATATGACAATAGACTTAGCTTCTCTCCAGCCTATTATTTACACTAGAGGATGTACAATGCTACAAATGAATCTCATGTTATTTTTTTAGTATTGTTACTTAATCTAAAAGTTAGAATTACTTTTCAAATCCAATAATACACTAGTCTATTAGAATATGCAAAACAACTCTCATTGTATCTCATATTTTCTCTTATCATCCGTCAATAATCTATTTTACACCTCATTGGATTTTAAAAATGAGTTTAGAAAATAAATTTTTATATACTTTTTTTTAATTTTTTAGTTTTATATTAACAATATCTAATAACATTTATTGGCATGAATACGCGTAAAATCCAGATCAATAGTAGGTAAGGAAGATATCCAGATAGTGAATTCTTTTGTCCTTGTGGGGCAGTCACATGGCCAAATCTCAAATTTTTTTAATTCAAAATGCTTATATTTGCTTCAGCAATGAAGATTCTATGACATTGCTCTTTCATTAGTTTTCATTGACACATGCAAAAGTCTAATTCATTTGAACTGTGATTGGGACCCTCAGTTGCCCCCCACTCCCACCACCCCACATCACGTGGGGGTTGGTTATTGGAAGAAAAAAAATATATATATATATATATTGCTAGCCAATCAGACCTCACTGGAGGTTTTGGGTGTCATCCCCCAGTGGGGGTCTGAAACAATTCCGAATTCATTTACCTATGAAAAACATAGATACTGCTTACTCACGCAATCGTGGGAGGTTAAGTCTCCAGCCACAACCACTATATATATCTAGACCTTACGGAAATGAAATTCATAACAAACACAAACAAGATCTTTGTATGAAATACACATAAAGCCACGTCCTAGATATCTTGAGCACTTCTAGATAGAAAGAGAGATAGAGAGATTGTTCTGATCTTTGTTTCTTTGTTTTTCCATGTATTGTTTTGGTTTGGCAATGGCACGTCCTGTGTTCTTGCTAACATTCGCTTTAGCTTTTCTAGCTTCTTTACTAGTCTTTGCTAAAATTGTGGAGCATTCTTTCGAAGTACTCTGTCTTACACATTTCAATCATTTTTTTTTTTTAACTTTCTCAATCTATAGTTTTTGTTAGTTGGTGTGGGGCTTTTTTTTACTTCCTATTGTGTCTGTTCCGTGCTTTTTTCGGGTATGCTAGACTTACATGTTAAGTTAACATAGGTTATTTCGGCAATAACCCAATAAACTTTGGCCTTTATTTTTCATTTTTTCTTTAGCTAAATTTTGTCATAATGCCAAAAAATATTCCTCAGTCGTTTTTTTTTAAAGATTTTTTTGTTTTTGTGAATTTTTTTTTAATTTTTTTTTACAATGAACATGATAGCCCTGACCCTCTTACATTTGACATCTATATATTATCTTAGTCATTCTTAATATATTTGTTAGTGCTTTTCTTAGCCGAAAATCTACTATCCTATTCTCAGTTTCTTGCTTTAAATTCTTTATCAACTTCAATTTACCAACCTATCTTTTCCTTTTCTAAAATGGCACACACACCACACACACACACACAAACACACACATTATATATGCCATAGCTTATATACAACAATATATATATATATATATGCATATTTTCTTAAACTTAAAAGTTCACTTTTATTTAATATAGTTGATTTCATTTTTCATGTGAAAAATTTGATTGTCCATCCATTATGCCAAAAGCAAGTAATCACTGCAGTAAATGGAAGCCTCCCTTGCCCAACAATACGAGTTCATGAGGGTGACACTCTTGTTGTTCATGTTTTTAATAAGTCTCCTTACAACCTTACCATTCACTGGTATTATGTCTTTTTAAATTATATATATATATATTTTGAAACTTAATTTATATGAAAACAAGTCAGCTGCTTTTTACTTTCAACTACTCTCTAGAATTTTTTTTTTTTTTTTTGATCAGCAAAGAAAAAGAAACTTTATTGATGAGATGAGCAAAAACATGCAACAAAATACATCAATAAAGGAGGGAAGTGCAAAAAGTATCATAGCTACTCTCTAGAAGATTTACTTTAACTTTTTATTTATTGATTAGAATATATTCTGATACAATTTATTCATTTTAGCCTATGGAATTGAATGTTATCAAATATCATTATTATTATTAGGATTGTTAATATCAATACTTATGTCATTGCCCTAATATGTATGCAGGCATGGAATATTTCAGCTAATGAGTGCTTGGGCAGACGGACCTGAATATGCAACTCAATGTCCGATACGTCCTAGTAGTGGCTACACTTACAAATTCAACATCACTGGACAAGAAGGGACTCTCTGGTGGCACGCACACAGTAAATGGCTCCGTGCAACCGTTTATGGAGCATTAATTATCCGCCCAAGAGCTGGTCACTCATACCCATTTCCAAAACCCTATAGGGAATTCCCAATTCTTTTAGGTGCCTACATCTTTTTTCCTTTTCTTTGTTTTTTGAACTTAAACCTTTGTTTATTCCCCATCAAATTCTCTCAGGCTTCATAATTACTACATTCATGATGATAGCTGATAATTGGCAATTAACATGTGCAAAGGTGGTTAATATAGTGGACCTATTACAAGCAAAGGCAATAATTCTTTTTGCTAGTTTATTAAAAAATCATATAAAATGTTACTAATTTTGAAAATTTTCATAGTAATAGACAATCTAAAATATTAGATTAGCATTGTAGCATACATTAGAAGATTAGAAAACATATTTGAAATACATGAAAGTCTAGTATAAGAAACACAAAGTTCGGGTATATTAATTTTTATGTAGCAAGAGAATTTTTTTGGGTACAAATTATGGCAAGAGATTATTCAAAATGTACCTAGTAGTAATCCATGAAAGTGTGTTTGCAGGAGAGTGGTGGAATGCAAATGTAATTGACGTCGAAAACAAAGGACTTAGAACTGGAAATGCAACTAAAAGTTCTGATGCTTTCACCATCAATGGTCGACTCGGTGATCTCTATCCATGTTCTTCAAATCGTAAGCACTACCAACTAACACTTTATATTCCAAACATGTATGTCAATGCGACTCATTGGGTCCAATCTCTCACTTTTATATAACATATGGTTGTTTTTTTTCTTCCTAGACACACATAAATTGACGGTGGTACAAGGAAAAACATATCTTCTACACATCATCAATGCAGCAATGAACAATCAATTCTTCTTCAAAATAGCCAACCATAACTTGACAGTTGTTGCCGTTGATGCCACTTACACCACTCCGATGGTCACTGACTTCATTCTCATTGCTGCTAGCCAAACCATAGATGTACTTTTCACTACCAATAAACCATCGGCCTCTTACTATATAGCGGCACATAAATATGTTAGTGCACAAAATATGATTGACAATTCCGCATCCACCACAGGGATCATTGTCTATAAGAATGTTGTATCATTGACTCCACAAATGCCAGTTCTACCAGCCTTCGATGACACACCAACGGCCTACAAGTTCTCTACTAGTCGAACTGCACTTGTCAATGCGCCTCATTGGGTTCCAGTCCCACTCAAAGTCGATGAACATATGTTTGTGACGATAAGCTTGGGCTTAACACCATGCAAAAGAAATAACACTTGTGCAGGGCAATTTGGCCAAAGATTAGCTACGAGCATGAACAATGCATCTTTTTAGTTCCCTACCAAGTTGTTGATGTTGCAAGCCTTCTTCAACAATGTTGATGGAATCTACACCACCGATTTCCCTGATCAACCACCATTGGTTTTTAACTACACAAACACAAACTCAAACAACGACCGCAACAGCACAATCATAATGACATCAAAGTCAACTAAAGTAAAGAAACTTAAGTTCAATTCAATTGTTGAGATGGTGTTGCAGAACACAACCTCGTTGGGTATAGAGATGCATCCTATGCACTTGCATGGATTCAACTTCCATGTGTTGGCTCAAGGGTTTGGCAATTATGACCCAATAAACGATGCTAAAAAGTTCAATCTCATCAATCCACAAGCACGCAACACCATTGGCGTGCCAACTAGAGGGTGGGTTGTCATCAGATTTCAGGCAAACAATCCCGGTAAGTATTTATGATCAATCATGCGTGGCTTTATCATCTTAATACAATTTTAATATATATACCAAATAGCTATAAATGTTTCCGAAGGTTCATTTAGGAGTGAATGTGCTATACCACATTATTCCTAACTTGTACATAAGCTTTCGTATACTAAATTATGCTTTTTGAAAAATTCGATGGATACATGTATATGGTTAATGCATTGTCACATGGATTCACACTTGCCATGGGGTCTGTCGATGGCTTTTGAGGTTGAGAATGGGCCAACACCATCAACTACATTACCTCCCCTTCCACTAGATCTACCCCAATGTTAAGACTTGTTCTACGTTGTTCTTTTTTTATAATAATTTGTGTATGTTTGTTTCATTTTTATTTTATTTTATGTTTCAATATATTCATTACAACATACATGTAATAAAGTTTGTCAATAACTTACTCTTTCAATTGTATTAAGTTTGCATTCTTTCAAATAAAAATAATATTACAAATATTACAATCTTCATAATTCCTAGCCAAATGAAGTTTGGTTTGATTTAAAAGTCTTCTTTTTAGTGGGCTATTTGTCTTATTATTATTTTTAAATAATTTTACCAAATGTAAAAGTGAAAGCCTAGTATAAAATATACAAGAAAAAAAAAGAGAGAATGATCAGGAAAATACAATCCAACCATCTTAAGTATTCTAATAACGTCTCCAAATAAACCTCTTAAACAATTAGACAATAAATATTTATAAAAAAAAAAAAAAGAAAACCCAGGCTCAAGTGGATTTTTGAACTACCCAATTATAGCAACTTAAGTGTTTTGAGTTTTCTTCCTTTGATACCCATAAAATGAAAATGACACATGCAATGAGAGAGAAAACCCAAAAAGCAAAAACTTGATTTGCCTCCATAGGATTGGATAGCTGAGTTTTGGCTACTGATCCATCACGAATTTTAATTCGATAATTTGAATCATTTATGTTAATGCAGTTTTGTTCTCGGTGGATAGACTGGACCGGTCCAAGCTCCTCGAACCCACGTCCGAGTGACGAAGTCCACTAGATGACCTGCAAGTAAGTTCAATGGGGAACGGGGTAGTCCCCCAGCGAACCCTCCGATGAGCAAGTTACCAAATAGAAAAGGGATGGAGTATGTCGAGAGAGAGATTGGAGATAGAAAGCTTAACCTTCTTCTTGTCTTCGATGCTTACTTATATCCTTTGGTAATCATTTCACTATCTCTTCCGACGTGCCCCTTCTTTGAAAGCTTTGTCTTGTAGCTTACCTTATGCAGGGTAAGAAGTATTGTTAAACGAGGAGGTGTTGTCGTAATAAATCTTTGTGATGGAATTTGCATTAATGGTGATGTATTGTGGTAATAACTGCGAGATCTTTATGCATTGGCGTGGCTTTGATACTGCTTTTGCCATGTGTCCGAATGCCATTGGCGCCTCACGCCTAGTTAGCCTCTAGCTGTCCTGGACTTTACCAACCGGGTTATGCAATGGGGTCCAAATGGTGGGCTTGGGTCTGTTCACTGTGGGCTGTGACCTTTATGGGCCTATCCATGTCAATAGTCCCCTATTTCCAAGTGCAGCTTCAGTCCAATGAAGGGAATAGTAATGAGAAAGATGTGCCTGGCCATCAGGGGGGGTCGAGTTAGTGGACCAAGCGGGGAAGGGTCTGACCGTAGCGGGGGACCAAGCGGCAGGACCGACCATGAGGTGGGCCGACCGCGAGGGGAGCCGAGTAGGAAGGCTGACCATGAGAAGTGCTGACCGCAAAGGAAGCCGAGTGGGAGGGCCGACCGTGGGGAGTGCCGAGTGGGAAGGCCGAGCGGACGAGCCGACCGCGTGAAGGCCGACTGTGAGGAGGGCTGACCGTGAGGAGTGCCGAGTGGAAAGGCCGAGCGGACGAGCCGACCGCATGAAGGCCGACTGTGAGGAGGGCTGACCGCGAGAAGTGTCGACCGCGAAGGGAGTCGAGTGAGAGGGCCGACCGTGAGGAGTGTCGGCCATGCGGAGGAGGCCAGAGTGGGAAGGCGTGTGAAATAAGGATTTGAAGTGGAAAAGACAGGGGAATGTGGGGGGGCAGTGCATCGCGGCCATACACGTGACGATATCGTGGGGGTAAGTTAGGCGTTGGAACAAAAATGAAACGATAGGTCATTATGGGGTTGAAAAAACAGTTTTGGCAGATGATTTGAAAAGTTTTCAAACTGGCGAAAATTAATTGGGATCCTTGGAATACAGGCAAACCGTGGGCTTTTGGCGTTATGTGATTCACTTACTTGTTTACAAAAAACCAAAACATTCCAAGTCTTACTTCATTTGTTGCTCACGATACACCTTTGCAACACTTTTTCAATTTTCTTGCTCCTGCATCAGAAGCGATTCGTAAACAAACCCTAGAAATGGCACAAGAAGGAGCTGTGAATGTGAGGATAGACCCCCTTGGGGACGACGATGCAGAGGAGCTAGCGGCGCAGTATATGTCAGAAAGAGTGAGGGAGCCGGTGGTGCGATCCCATGGTTCCACCATGATAGCAGCGCCAAAGCCAATCAGCCAGGTGGAACCAGACCACTGGCACACGAAGGCTGACAAATCCACGATTACGGCGGCGGAGTTGGAGGCGATCCGTGAAAAGTACCAGATCCCCGCGGAAGTGGAGTTATCACTGCCGACATCGACGGAAAGGCCGTCTAACGCCAGGGCAGGAGAGTTTTCCCTCTATGAGGAAGAGCTGAAGGGTGGGCTGAGGTTGCCACTACCGCAAATAGTGGTGGACGTGCTTAACCGTTTAGAGGTAGCACCAAGGCAACTAATGCCCAATGCCTGGAAGATCTTGTTAGCTTGCGCAAGTGCTGGCCAAAGGCGAATGGGGGGCAGGCCATGACAGTGGATGAGTTCTTTGGCTGCTACAAGGCCTCAGGGCAGTAGGAGACCTGGGTCACCCTTCAGGCGGCGGCAGGGAAAGGTTTGGTGGCGGGGTTGCCAGCGTCGATCAAGGGTTGGAGACCCAGGTGGTTCTATGTGTCCACCTCTAGAGGGGCTGGGATGCGTACAATGTGGAAGGTGACCACCTGCTCTATGGAGCTAAAGTTAGGGACAGAAGCAAAGGAAAGGATAAGAAAAGTGAAGGCCTGGAGGGAGAAGGAGGGGGCCAGGTGGGACGAACTCGTGCAGCCATCAGCACTGTTTGAGGCAGGGTTGGGTCCAAGGCCAAGTAGTGGGGACCTCGACCGAGCGGAGTTGGAGGCGAGGAGAAAAACACAAGAGGCTGAGGATAGGGAAATACTGGCCAGGGCCACAAAGTTTAAAGAAGCACAAGAAGACCGACCACGTCAACCGATCGCGTGGGAGAGGATCTAACCGCGCCCAAGGCCACTGGGAGGTAAGGACTTAAGTAGTTTCGAGCCCCGACCGCCCCCAGTTGATCCTGTGAAAGAACAGGCGAGAAGGGAGGGGGAGGCTCTGAAGAAGAAGAAGAAGAAGAAGAAAAGAAGTGCCCCAGAGGGGGCTACAGATAAGCCTGGGTCCAAGAAGGCGAAGGGCGTCCCAGTTGTTGTGGAGGCCCATGTGGTCAAGGATACCCCAGAGGCGGTGGGGGTCATCCCAACACTGGAGGTTGTGGAGATTGCCCCAGCAATACAAGTAGGAGTTGGGGTGGCTGGGATTTGAGCAGTGGCGAAACAGAGACCCAAAGGGCCCTGCACCCCAGGAAGGAGAGTCGGTCAGCCCTGACAATCTATCATGCTGTCTCGGTGGCCGGACGGTGGAGGAAGAAGGCCCGGCCAGACGGTGAGGCGAACCGCTGGTGAAGATTGTGGAGGAGGCAGCTCTGCGTTCGGCATCTAGATTTAGTGAGGCCGACCTACTGAGGGGGTTATGCTCCGCCCAAATGGAGGTAACCACCTTGGCAGGGGCCCTTCTGAGGAAGGCGAGGGCTGCCAAACTAAAGGCAGAGGAAGCCAAGGCTCAACTCGTAAAATTGAAGGAGGAGAGTGCAAGCTGGGAGAGTGCTCATGCCGAACTACAAGTGCCAAGGTGGAGCTGGAGAACGCATGTCGCCAGGTTGTGTCACTCGAGTTCCAACTGGCTGGTGAGCAGAAGAAGGTGGATGAGGTCCAGAAAGCTTGCGCAGTCGCAGTCGAACGCTATGAAGAGGCGATGAGCAACAATGAAGAGCTAGTCAGGCAAAAAGATAAGGCGGATGTAAAAGTTGACGCTCTGCAAAAGGAGCTGGAGGGCGAACGTGCCAAAGCAATGGAGCAGAGGGAGAGCCTGCGTAAGGAGTTGGAGGCAGAGAGAGGAAGAGCGACTGTTGAAAGGGAGACTCTGCAAAAGGAGTTGGAAGCGGAGATGGTGAGGGGAGTCGTTGAAATGGAGGCTTTGCGCAGAGAGCTGGAGGCTGAGAGGGCCAAGGCCTCCTCTGAGAAGGCGATCCTACAGAAAGAGCTGGATGAAGAAAGGGCGAAGACAGCCTCTTAAAGGGCGGCCTACCCCGATCTGTACATTGCAGCAGTTGATCAATTCAAAGGATCGCTTGAATTTCAGAAGGCGGTTGATGCCGCAGTGGCCATCAGCTTGGCTAGGGAGGAATCTGGTGGGGCTGGCCCATCAAGGACGACTGCTGGGGGGAGATCTGAGGCTTAAGTCATTGAGAGTTTCCAGTAGTCAGACTTCTACAAGCACGAAATGGCTGAGTATTGGGACAGCGGGTGGAAGATGTTCAAACGTAGGGCTGTGGAGCTGTTCCCAGAGCTTGACCTGAGTAGTGTTACGATTGGGGAGGATGACGTGGCCCAGACCCCCCTGGATGAAGGAATTGAAGAAGCAGATCTCGTCTCTAGTGAAGAAGATGAGTGAATTGAAGATGTGTGTACTTAAGAGTTTTTGTTTTGTTTTTGTATACACATTGTATCTTTCTTTTTTTTTTGAAGTACTGTAGTGGACTGATGTACACATTTCTGAATAAATGAAATTTCAATTTTGTTTCGCAATTGAGTATGTTTACCCATGCTTCTGAAATAGATGAAGACTTGTGATAGAAACTGGTGATAATAGTTGAGTAAGGCTAGGGACGCCTAAATGCATAATGAAATTGAATTCGTAATAATATAGAGTTAAGTTTGAAATTCCACTTTGTATAGTGAAACCGAATTTGTAATAATGTAAAGTGAAGTTAGGAATTCCTCAATGTAGAGGGAAATTGAACTTGTAATGATGATTCAATGTAGATCAAAGTTGGAGTATTGAACTTGTAATAGAGTTGTGTGTTGGTGTTCACCGCACTGCTGAGGAAGTAATCTCAAATTATGACTAACTGTGCTATTAAGGCTAAAGTTAAGCAATTTTCTAGACCTAAGGGGATGGCACTCGGTTTGGCTAAGGTGCTTCTGAAGCGTGCGGTCTGGCCGAGGCTTCTGAAGTGCTCGGTCTGGCCGAGGCTCTTCAAGCGCTCAATCTGGCTGAGGCTTTTGAAGTGCTCGGTCTGGCCGAGGCTCTTCAAGCGCTCGATCTGGCTGAGGCTTTTGAAGTGCTCAGTCTAACTGAGACTTTGGAAGTGCTCAGTTTGGCTGAGGCTTTTGCAGTGCTCTGTTTGGCTGAGGCTTTTGAAGTGCTCAATCTGACTGAGACTTGTGAAGTGCTCAGTCTGGCTGAGGCTTTGGAAGTGCTTGGTCTGGCTGAGGCTTTGGAGGTGCTTAGTTTGGCTGAGGCTTTGGAAGTGCTCGGTTTGGCCGAGGCTTTTGCAGTGCTCAGTCTGGCCGAGGCTTTGGAGGTGCTCGGTCTGGCCGAGGCTTTTGTAGTGCTCAGTCTGGTTGAGGATTTTGAAGTGCTCAGTCTGGTTGAGGCTTTGGAAGTGCTCGGTCTAGCCGAGGCTTTTGCAGTGCTCAGTCTGGTTAAGGCTTTTGAAGTGCTCAGTCTGACTGGGACTTTTGTAGTGCTCAGTCTGGCTGAGGCTTTTGAAGTGCTGCAAATGAGGATGTTATTGAGACAAATCATAGAGAGCTAAGGTATAGAAATGTTGTCGTAGACAGTGTAATTTAGTCGATCCCAGGTTATATTATGTAATGAGAAGAAAATACAATAACCGAACATTACAATAGCACGAATTCATTGGAAGTAGCGCTTCAGGTGTTCAACATTCCAAGGGTGGGCGAGATCTCGACCTTCCATGTCCTAAAGTCGGTAAGTGCCTGGACGGGGTCGGGCTTTCACAATGTAAGGCCCCTCCTATTTAGCTGCCAGTTTACCCTCAGTTGGATTCTTGGTGGCAGGGTTTGCTTCTCTCAACACTAGGTCCCCAACATCAAACTCCCTTGGTCGGACCTTGCGGTTGTAATGTGTTCTCATTTTTTGTTGGTATGAGGCCAATCTGACAGCTGTGGTCTCCCTGAGTTTTTCAATTAGGTCTAGGTCCGCTCGACGGAGCTCTTGATGAATTTGGATCCGGATGTAAAACCACAGGGGTTGGCGACCGACTTCCTTTGGAATAATCGCCTCGGTAGTATGTTAGGCGGAAGGGGTTTCCGGTGGGAGTCCATTTGTAGTTCAAGATGGGCCCATAGTACATTTGGTAGTTCCTCGGCCCAGAGTCCCTTAGCAGCTTCCAGCTTAGCCTTGATGATCTTTAGAAGAGAACGATTGGTGACCTCAACTTGGCCATTGGCTTGGGGATGACCAGGGGAGGAGAAACATAGTTGGATCTGGAGGTCTGCACAGAACTTTTGGTATCTGGCGTTGTCGAATTGTTTGCCGTTATCTGACACGATGGCCTGAGGGATGCCAAACCTGCAAACGATTGACTGCCAGATGAACTTGGTTGTGTTCCGTTCGGTGATGGTGGCAAGGGGTTCTGCCTCGACCCACTTGGTGAAGTAATCAATGGCAACAACCGCGAACTTAGTCTGGCCTCGGCCGGTGGGAAGTGGACCAATTAGGTCGATCCCCCATTTGGCGAACTGCAGTGCAGATCGTGTCGGTTGATGGGAGGAGCATGGGGGATGTTGGCAAAGCGCTGACACTTATCGCATTTGAGGACAAAATCAGTGGCATCTTGATTTAGAGTCGGCCAGAAATAACCAATACAGAGTATTTTGTGGGCCAAAGACCTGCCGCCCGAATGATTGCCACAAATTCCCTTATGGATTTCTCGCATTACCTAGGTTGCTTGGGTTGAGTTGAGGCATCGCAGATATGGTCGTGAAAAACCACGTTTGTACAAGACGCCATTGACCAGGACGTAGTTAGATGACCGAGCCCTGACCTTGACGGCCTACTGTTGGTCATCTGGGAGTTCCTCTATTGTCAAAAATAGGGTGATGTTGGATTCCCAGGGGATGGGTTCATTTTGGAGGAATTGCACCTCGTGCGGGTCGGGCGAGATGGCCGGATGAGTTAGGTATTCGAGGCGGACACCGTGGCTGAGGTCGGACTGATCTGCAGAGGCCAACTGAGCCATCTCATCTGCTTTGGAGTTTTCCGCCCGAGGTATGTGTTTGATCTGGAAAGTATTGAAGAGGCGAACAAGAGGGAGCGCCATGTCCCTGTAAGCCCGCATTGTGCCATCCTTGGCATCGAATTCCCCCGTAATCTGACCGACGATGAGCTGTGAGTCACTGAACACGTGGATGTGGCTGACACCAATATCCTTGGCCAGACAGAGTTCTGCTATCAATGCTTCATATTCGGCCTTACTGTTGTTGGCCTCAAACAAGAGACGGAGAGCACATTTGAAATAATCACCCTCTGGGGAGGTGAGGATGAGGCCAGCCCCACTACCTTCCCTCCAAGATGACCCGTCGACGTTGAGAGTCCAAGAATGGGGGTCTTCTGGGTCGGCAGGAGTTGGTGGGGGTGGAGAGATAGTGGTTGGGGTAGGGTTGGTGAATTTTAGGATAAAGTCGGCTATGGCATGTCCCTTGATTGCTGTGCGAGGACGGTAAGAGATGTCAAATTTGAGTTCCTGACCCTTTGCATAAGTCGGCTGACTCTGGTTCTTTGCATGACCTTCTTCAGGGGTTGGTCGATGAGGACCACTATGGAATGGGCCTGAAAGTAAGGACGAAGTCGTCTGGAGGCGATGACCAAGGCCAGGGACAACTTTTCTAGCAATGGGTAATTCTGTTCCACTCCCCTGAGAGCTCGACTGATGTAGTAGACCGGCTGTTGGACTAAGCCGTCTTTCCTGATAAGAGCTGCACTGACGGCGGTGTTCGATACTGCTAAATAAAGGAAGAGGGGCTCGCCCGTAATTGCTTGTGAAAGAATGGGGGGATTGGCCATGTATTGCTTTAACTGCTGAAAAGCCTCTTCGGATTCAGTTGTCCATTCAAAAGTCTGCCGAAGAACTTTGAAGAATGGTAGGCACTTATCTGTTGCGCGAGAAATGAAGCGGTTGAGGGTTGCCACTCTGCGAATGAGTCTTTGGACTTTTTTGACAGTTTTGGGTGACTGCATCTCAATCAAGGCCTTGATCTTCTCAGGGTTGGCTTCGATGCCGCGTTGACTGACCATAAAACCCAAGAACTTTCCAGATCCTACGCCGAAGGCGCACTTCTCGGGGTTGAGCTTCATCTGATACTTGCGAAGGGTGGCAAAGGTCTCTCGTAGGTCGGTCAGATAGTCAGTGGAGAGTTTGCTCTTGACTGGCATGTCGTCCACATACACTTCCATGTTCCGACTGATCTGATAGTGGAAAACAGCATTGACTAACCGTTAGTATGTGGCCCCAGCATTCTTCAGTCCGAATGGCATTACACAGTAGTGGTAGGTACCTCGGTCGGTAATGAAGGATGTGTGTTCCCGATCAGATGAGTGCATCATGATTTGGTTGTACCCAGAGAAAGCATCCATAAAGTGAGCATTTGGTGACCGCCGTGGCGTCGACCAGCCAGATCTATCTTGAAGTGGATAGCTATCTTTGGGGCAAGCTTCGGTTAGTCGAATGTCGGCACGATCGCCACTTGTCATTGTTCTTACGGACTAGAACCACATTGGACAGCCACTTAGGATAGTCTACATTTTGGATGAATTGGGCCTCAAGGAGTTTGTCAACTTCTGCGGCTATAAGAGTATTGCGCTCTGGGTGGAAGATGCGCTGTTGTTTACAGCGGTGGTCGGAAATGGGGTTAAATCTTTGGCGGTGAGTTATGAAGGAGTCGATGCAGCATGTCTGAATGGGTCGAACAAATCGTCATTGTGCTTTCGGTCGGGAGGCGATAAAGGTCGATACGGCAGGGGATAGTATTGCCGATCTTGGCAGTTTTCATTGGGTTAGTGGGGTTGATGGGAACCTCAATGAGTTCCTCAACAGGTTCTCCCCTGACCAGCTCATCTTCGTCTCGGACATCAAGTCCTTCAATAATTATGGCCTCTTTCAGTTGAATTTCCTTGAGTGAAGCGACATAGCATTCTCTGGCCACGGTTTGTTCTCCCCTCACTGTTCCGACCTCGAGATCAGTAGGAAACTTGATGGCCAGGTAGAAGGTAGAGGTAATCGCTTGAAAGGCGTTGAGGGCAGTGCGACCAAGGATGATGTTGTAGGCAGAGGGGCAGTCGACAACAAGGAAGGTAAGCGACTTCGTGGTCTGTCGCGGGTATTCTCCAATGGTGATGGGGAGATCAATGGAGCCGATGGAGGTCACCCGGTCGCCAGTGAAACCAACCAAAGGGGTTTAGAGGGGAGACAGACTTTCCTCTCCGATCTTAAGCTGGCGGAAGCAGTTGAGGAATATGATATCTGAAGAGCTTCCATTGTCGATGAGAACTCGTCTGACCTTATAGTTGGAGAGGATAGCGGAAATGACGAGAGGATCATCATAAGGATAACGGATGCCTGTACAATCGGCGTCCGTGAAGGTGATGGGCTCTGTCCACTGCTTGAAATTTGTTTGGGGTCGGTTCCAGTGGTGGCCGCTTTTCTGAGCCCTGCCGTATTTTTCTAAGTTCTGCCTTCTGAGTTGAGCGAGATGGTCCTCCACAAGCAAGACCACCTGAAATAACTCTAATTTCACCGACGGGTAGAGGTGGATTACCTTGTGGCCGAGGTTGTTGGGGAGGTCGATCATGGCCTTGATTTGGTTGAGCTGGTTGCTGCGGTGGGGTGTGCCGGCGATTGTCTCTGTGGGGTTCGGTTCTTTGCCTTTGCTGAGGACGGGTGTCTGTGAACCGGCTTAGACGCCTCTGGCGAATGAGGGTCTCCACCTGATCCTTGAGGTTGATGCAGTCATCAGTGTTATGGCTATGGTCCTGGTGGAAACGACAATATTTGGACTGGTCTTTCCGGTTGGAAGGGTTCCATGGGGGGGAGGCCATTTGAGAGGGTAATCCCGTTGGATCTGGTTGAGGACATGTTCCATGGGGGAATTGAGGGGTGTGTACCGTTCGAACCGACCGGGCGATCGGACTGGTGCCGACTGGTCTGCACGAGGGGGTCGGTCTGTATAGCGGGGTGTTTGGCTATGATACTGAGTGTTTCTGGGTTCTGAGTCTTTTCTCTTTTCTCTGGGGATCGGGTTTTTAGTTGTTAGATTCTGCCGAGCGGCTAGTGAATCCTCGGCATTCATGTATTTTTGGGCTTTGGAGAGTAGGACTGCCATTGAGGTCGGGGGGTTTTTAGAGAGGGAGAAAAGAAAATCAGACGATCGTAGACCGGCCATGAAAGTTGTGAGGATGACCTTGTCGTCATTTTCTACAACTTGCAGGACTTCGGTGTTGAAGTGAGTAACGAAGCTGCGCAGTAATTTCCCCTCGATCTGACGAATATTAAGGAGTTAGGTGGCCGGGCGTCGCTGGCGCTGGGCTCTGATAAAGTGGCTCAGGAAAGAGTCACTGAGATGTTGAAAGGTGGAGACAGAGTCTGGTGGTAACTGGCTAAACCACAGCCGAGCTGACCCCTTCAATGTCACGGGAAAAGCTCGGCACATGATCTCGTCTGGAAAGGCATGGAGAATCATGAGGGTGCGGTAGGTCTCCAGATGGTCGACCGGGTCTGTCGTCCTGTCAAAAGAGTCAATGGAGGGCATTTTGAACTTGGCCGGCAGGGGTTTGTCTCGGATGGAGGCAACAAATGGTGAGTTTGCGGTAGCGGAGGGCTTATGCTGAATGTTCTGCATAACTCCTTGGAGTTGAAGCTTCATGGCTCTGAGTTCAGCGTCCCAGAGGGGAATGTTGTTGCCACCAGAGGGAGATAGGTGTTGGACGCTGTTAGCCTCTCTCTCGGGGGCTGGTGCTGTGACCGATGGATGTGGGGGTGGAGGTGGTGGATTTATATGTGGGTGAGGAGGTTGCAAACCTCCTAAGCTAGGAGAATTGGGTTGTGGGACAGTATGGTTCGGAGTTCGTTCTGGATTGGGTGGAATAACTGGAGGTGGTGGGACATGGAGGTTTCTTTGGAGTAGAGCAGTTATTAGGGCCTAGTTTTGCTCGGCCATGCAGTTGATACTGTTGGTAAGCTCGATGAAATACTATGGTGGGTTGTTTGGATTGGGAGGGTCGGTTTGGTGGTCAGTAGCATTATGGTGGGAAGCCATGGATCTAGTCGTGACCATACACCTTGATGGATGAGATGAAAAGGTTGGTGGAATAGGGTCTCCGGCAGCAATGAACACAACTGGCGCACAGATAAATCAGTTCCCACAAATGGCGCCAACTGTTAATGCAGTTTCGTTCCCGGTGGATGGACTGGACCGGTCCAAGCTCCTCGAACCCACGTTCGAGTGACGAAGTCCACTAGATGACCTGCAAGTAAGTTCAATGGGGAACGGGGTAGTCCCCCAGCGAACCCTTCGACGAGCAAGTTAGCAAATAGAAAAGAGATGGAGTATGTCGAGAGAGAGATTGGAGATAGAAAGCTTAACATTCTTCTTGTTTTCGATGCTTGCTTATATCCTTTGGTAATCATTTCACTGTCCCTTCCGACGTGCCGCCCTCGCCGAAAGCTTGTGTTGTAGCTTACCTTGTACAGGGTAAGGGGGCGTTGTTCCGACGGGGAGGTGTTGTTGTAATAAATGCTATGATGGGCTGCATTAATGGTGATGTATTGTGGCAATAACTTTGTAGATCTTTATCTGTTGACGTGGCCTGTTTTGCACCTGTCATGTGTCCAAATGCTATTGGCGCCTCACGCCTAGTTGGCCTTCAGCTGTCCTGGACTTTACCAACCAGGTTATGCAATGGGGTCCAAATGGTGGGCTTGGGTCTGTTCACTGTGGGCTGTGACCTTTATGGGCCTATCCATGTCAATTTAATTTTTAAGTCTTTTTTTATATATCATTCTTGAAAAGAAAAGAATTCGACGAGCCATATAATTGTAATGTATCTTCCTTTAAAATATGAATGACAAATATAACTTTAAAATATAGCTTCTATTCTTTTTTTTTAGAAACACATAATATGGAAAAAATAATAATTCTATATACCCACCTCAACTATTCCAAATTTATCGCGTGATTGAGATTGAATTTGTATAGTGAAAGGTACATATATAGAATGAATTTGAATCACAAAATAATAATTATGGATAATTTTTAAGCATTTAAGTCTGAATTTGTAATATTACTCTTAAAAAATGTATAATTCAAATCATCAAAGTGATACTTGCAGTCTGCCCACAAGCCCAAATTGGATTGCCCAGTCAAGCTGATTGCATGGTACCATTTTGGGGGTTTCTATTTGAACCCAAAATATGTTTCAATATGCCAAAGTTAAATTCTTAAATTTTAATTTCTATTATATCCTAGTATAAATTTACTAATAAGAACAACATATATTAAACCTTAAAATAATTTTTTTTCCTCATGATACACCATAATCAATTATTTCTATTCAAATTTCTATATTTTTCTTTCCAAAGAGATCAAAATTATTTTTTTTTCTTCTTCTTTTTTGTCATCCTCCCTCCAAAATTTTAATCCACCCTATCAAAACTCACCATCATCATCAATATCATTATTTTTTATTATTTTGAAACCCTAAACCCTAGAAGAAAGTTTTAACAAAATCAAATAATGGATGAGAGTAATAATCAAAATAGTTTTTTGAAACAACCCATCAAAAATTAGGTAAGTATTCATATAAAGGGGTTTCATAATTTTTGTAGAGCACCATCAATTATTTTCTATATCTTTTTTTTGACAAAAATTAAAGGGCCCAGTAGTTAAATTAATAATAACATATTATTGGAGTTGTTTTTATTTTATTATTTAAATAGTACATTATTTGAGAACTACTTTTTTTTTTGTTAGTGTCTGATACTTATGTGCTTGTAAGTTTAAGGATGAATTATACTAATGGTTCATATAGTTTAGAGCTTATGTCATTTTGATCCTTAACTTTTCCATTGTGACACATTTGATCCTAAATTTTGAATCTTGTTCCAAATAAGGACAATTGAAGATATCATTACTTAATTTCAAGGGAAAATCGTCAATTTGACAAAATATAAACTAATTTGACAAAAATAAATGTCAAAAAAATAGTTTTGAATTTTAAAAAATTATTTCTACTTACTAAAAATAAAATTATGTAAAATTGATAAATTTCTTAGACATTTATTTATTTACCAAATTAATCTTTATTACATGTTTGAATGATGATCATGTAATGGGTGGTTGTTTTTATTTTCATTAAATTAGTGTCTATTTTTTCAAAAGTCAAATATGACAACAACTTTGATATCATTATTAAATTAATCCATTAAATCAAAAAATTCAAAACTAAATAATTCATATATTAAATATATCGATTACACATTAAAATCTTAACAACTACTCCTTATATGATTATTATCTAAATACATAATAAAAATTAATTTGGTAAAATAAATAAATGTCTAAAGATTTATCAATTTTATATAATTTTATATTTGGTTGGTAGATATAATTTTCAAAAATTAAAAAATATTTTTTGACATTTATTTTTGTCAAATTAATTTATATTTTATCAAATTGACAATTTTATCCTTGAAATTAAGTAATGATATATTCAATTATCCTTATTTGAAACAAGATTCAAAATTTAGGATTAAATGTGTCATAATTGAAAAGTCAAGGAACAAACTGACACGAATTCCAAACTATAGGGACTAATGTAATTCGCCCTAAGTTTGGTTTTTACTTTTTCAAGAGAATTTTTGTAAATAATTTATAATGTAAAAGTTTTTTTTCATGTATTGAAAAATTTTATAATGCTTATGTAAAAGTTAGATTTTTTTTCTGTATTTATAATACTTATGTGCTTATAAGTTTGGTTTTTTTTTTTTCTTCTGTATTTGAGAATTATTTTATATATTGAAAAGTTTTTGAAATAATTTAGTTTTTTAAATTTATTTATTATTTATTATTTGGGTTTACATTAAGGATAATTTGAAAAAAATAATAGAGTGTAATGAGAGTAAAATAAAATTTTAAATAATTAAACAGGATATACTTAAAAATTAAGAGTACTTAATAATTTTTTAAGTGTAAATAAAATCTCCCTACCATTTTAAATTGACTTCACTTTTCCAGTTTGGCCCCGTTCTATCATAGGTCATATTTTAATAATTTGATCAAATTATTTTTTAGATTTTAATGTATAGATATAAAAAAAATTTATATTAATCTAATAAGTTTGGGATATCCCAAATAATTCAAAAAGTCAAAAAGTTACTCAAAAAATTTAAAAATTAACACTATTCACCAAAAGTCAACAATTACGGCTGTACAATTCCCAATTCAAATTTTCCTCTAAAAATTAATTTTTCTAATTTTTTATTACACATTTTTCTATAAAAAGTCAAAAAATTAACCCAAACATCCATATTTTTAACCTCACTTTTTTAGTTAAAAAAGACAAAAAATACACTTATTTAGTCTTCCCAAACAAGGCCTAATCACATTTGTTTATAAACAAATGGATGACAAATATAATTTTTAAAATTGATCATTTCTTTTTTTCGAAAATAAATGTTATTAAAACAAGTGATTACAATTATCAGAACATTTTTTTTTTCTCTCTTCCTGAGAGAGAGAGAGAGAGAGAGAGAGAGAGAAAAGGGTTTCAAATGGTCCTCTCTCGTCTCCTTCAAGTAAAATCAAGACTCCATTTGCAAAGAATCGGTAAAATACCCATTTCAGACGATGTGATTCTCTGCATTTTTTTTTTCCTTCTTGAAATCGATTACAGTGGTTTTTGATAGTATTGCTTGCAGGGCTTGTGAAAGCAACAAGACAGTGTAGCTCTTCTTCTTCTTGTTCTAATGCTGAGATTGGGAATTCGAAGAAACCTAGTCTGTCGAAGGAGCAGAGGGCGGTGGCTGTGGAATCATTCGTGAAAAAGTGAGCTTCTTTTGAAAAAAAAACCCCATTACGATAATCTATTAAGTGTTGAATTTAAGTTTGATTTGTATTATGATTGATAGCTTTAAATCTATGTTAGTGTTTGATTCACTAGAATAAAGGTAAAATGGAATGGAGTGGTTATTTAGTTCCTATAGAATAAAGGTAAATTATTGGATTTCATTTGCTATGCATTTTTTTCGTCAGTAATTAATAAATCAAATGTGAGAATGGACATTTTTCAGTGAACCAAACACTACCTAAGGCTGTGTTTGGTTGGAGGATTTGATGAGAGAAATAGAAAGGGAAAGGGAAATAGAAAGAACAAGAGAAAGAATAGGATTCAAATTCTCTCACTTTCTTTTCCCTTATGTTTTGTATTATAATCAAACAAAAAGTGGGATTGTATTTTCTTTTCCATTTCTATTTGTCTTATCAAATCCTCCAACCAAACACAAGTGATCAGAAAATGGAATTTGCTGAAAATAAATAGTTTACATTTTTAGAAATTTTTTTTTTTTCCCAACTCAGATAAATCTGTTCGCGTGCATACTCACACGCATGGGGCACACACACATGCCCCTGTCTGTGTATATAAAACTGTGGTGGTTTTTGTGTGGGGAAAAAAATTGGTCTTACACTGTTGTTGAAGAGATCAACTAAGAGATGATGAACCTGCCTTCAATCTGTAAAACAAGACAGTGTTGGTGCCCCGTCGGCCCGCGCCGAGTGGGCACTCTAATGCCTAAGTTAGAACAACTTCAATGAATGTAATAGTAAAATGATTTAATATGTATATAAAAGTGTGTTATTGTCTTGTTGTATGTCTTACGTTGTGGAGATTGTGTCATTTATATATAGCATGGATGGCTCCATCCACTTGTATAGTTGAGAGATGCTCCTCAATTTCCTCAACCATAATGGCCTAACAAGCTAGCATGATTATGCCATGTGTCCATGATAGGCTATGTTGTTTTTTGCTCCCACGTTTTTGTTAGTTCTATGAACAATGTTGGATTCTGAAGTGTAAATGTGTTGATTTGGGCTCAATTAGACAAAAGGAGACAATATAGTGAGAATATTAAATAAATTGAGTGCCATAAAGTACAAAGATTGATGTTGTTCATGGGAAAATAGAAGCAAAAGTTTAACTAGAATAACAGAAACTAAAACAACTTGGATATTTCTCAAAATCCAACCACAAATGTATACAAACAAACAAAAAAAACTGAGTGTGAGACACCCAATATCAATATTGGCATATTCGGATACAATTGTTGTGTCTGTGCCTTGTGTCTTGTGTCTGTGTCTATGCCACTGAAGCTTTAGTGATGCTTCACTTTGCAATTAATCAGGTTTTAGCATCATTAGCCCATTTGAAAACTTTCACAAGAGGCCTTATGAATGCCTCTTCTTTAACATCTCAAGCTGATTCAACTGCTGCTTAAAGTTCAGCTGAGGTGTGTATGAGTATTGACCCTATCTGCATATACCCGTGAGCTTTTTGTCATTTTTCATTACTGCAACTAGATTCATATCCGAAACAAGTTATTTTACTTAGGCAGTGTTTGGTTCACTGGAATGACGGTAGATTGGAATGGAATGGTCATTCCTTAGCCTCGGAATGACCATTGCCTTACAATGTTGAATAATGATTCCATTTGCAATGCATTTTTTATAATTGTTTTAGTGAACCAAACATGAGAATGGACATCTTGATGAAATGATCAATCCATTCCACCTCATTCCAATCAACCAAAATAACATAAGTATAAGCTCTCTGATGCCCTTTTTGTTGTCATGGTTGAATTTACACAGATATATGGAAACACATCCAGGGATTTTCCCTAAACCAACACATGTCCAAAACAATGTGGGAGGATCATGGTACACTCTGAAAGACATTCTCACCAAGATAAAGGAAAAGTTGCTGGAAAATTCTCAACTCCAGAATCGCACTACCAGTGATACATCAGATTCTACAGTTGATGCAACAGCTTCTGAGATTATTACAACTCATAATAGTAAAGGTAATAGTGAACTTGGCAAGCCCACAAGTACAGTGATCAATTCTGAATGTGATAACAACATTTCATCAACTTCAACATCTTGTATGTTGGGGGAAAACTTTGCCAAAAAAATAATCAATGCAACAGCTTTTGAGATTGTTCAGACATGTGGTATTGCAGATTATACTGAACTTTGTGAATCTGAAAGTATAGTTCAATCATTAAAGTCCTCGGTGAATTCTGAAAACAATGAGAAGAATACTACCCATGTAACGTCTAACATATCAGAGGAATGTTCTTCTCCAGACGCTGTCAATCGAGAAGCTTTCAAGGTTATTAAGATGCATAATTATGCAGATTCTCTAAAGCATGCTGAACCTGCATGTAAAGTTCAGTTGTCTGAAGCTGAAGTGATTTCTCGCAGTAATGAGAAGGATATTTCAACGAGTAAAGAGAAGAATAATAGTGAATTTGGTGAACCTATTGTTCCATCATCCAAAACCTCATTGAATACTAATGACAATGAGAAGAATACTACACCTTCGATATCATTTGGTGGTGCCCAAAAGATTTCAGGGTTAGCTGATCTTTTCATGAGGAGAATGAATGATCAAGCAGCAGGGGAGATGACTGGTGAAAAGGATGACAGTGTGACGATCAATAGTCCTGAATATTCAAATGAAGCAACAAGAAGGGATATGGTAAAAAGTTTTGATATAAAGAGTTTAATTGACTGTCTTAAGGAGCAACGTAAAGAGCAATCTATTATTAAATCTCATGACAATATGGGTATGGAGAGCAACAACTTCAAGGAAAGTGGGGGTGATCCAGGTACAAGGGTTCCCTTCAATGTGTCTAGTACAAATTCTAAGAGTGGGGATAAGGAAGAAAGTGATGCAGATATTGCAGCCTTTGATTACATAGAGTCAAAACCAAGCCCACAGGTTCCACTTCTAACGAGCAAAAAATACTTAAATAATACTTAGGATGCATTTTTTGGCTGAAAAAAAATCTGCCGGAAAGAAAGTCTTAATGAGGTTCTGCTATAAACATATAAACCAAACACAGAATGGAATGGAATACAAAGTACAGGTGAATGGACAATATTTTATAAAATTGGTTGTTAGGACCCACTTTGAGAAAATCTTATCCATCCATATGCATTTTGTGTCCAGTTATGTAATCGGTTTCTCTGTTTCTGGACTTATTCTTCTAACTGTTGCAGTTGGTTCCATTGCAGACAAAGGAAGGGATGCAGAATGTTATTGTTGAAGCAGCTAGTTCCACTGAGAATCTGCCTAATAAAACTTCAATTCCTAACCTGATTGGTGATCCTGATGTTCCTAGCTCATTAGTGAAGAATCCCACCCGAACAGTGATGATCAAGCAGTTGACTCCTGACATAAGCTCACATGATATTGAAGAAGCTCTTGCTTTTTGTGGGAGCAATATATCTGGCTTTTTCTTTGGTTCTTCAAGTTTTGTTGCTTATGTGGAATTCGAGGTGAGTTTTTCATACAATTTTCTGACTTGCTTTACCAAATCAATGCCTTGTGTCCTAATTGATTGGGGTCAGCTACATGAATATTTCTTGTCATTCTACTTTGTCAAAGACTATATTCTCAATTAAATAAAATTAACTTATATATCATGTTTTACTACAACATCCATGTTAATTTGGATCTTTTCCTTCCTTGGCATTTTCATTAACTATAGAAATAGTCGTATCATTCTTCCTTACTGTTGTATCGACTTCTTCATTGTACATGGCCAAAACCATCTTAGTTTGTTCTCGCACAACTTATCTTCAATTGGTGCTACACTCACCATTTCATGAATGTATTCAATTGTAATTCTATCTTTCCTGATTGTACCACGCATCTATCTTAACATCATCATCATCTCAACTACATTCATTTTATTAATTTGTTTCTTAGTTGCCTTCAATTTGATTTATGGGTCACACAATTTCCAAACTCTCCATCTTTGTTAGTAATCGAAACTAGATAGCGCAATTATTCCCTTTTTGGTCTCCTGGTTTTTTATATTCACTTCTCCGTTATTTCTACTTTTATTATGACTAAAGTTAAATTTCATTGATTCAGTTTTAGTTCTTATTTTCAACCCTTTTGACTCAAATAGTTTATCTTCAAATTTTTGGTTTAGTGTTAATTCCTCTTTTGGTTTCATCAACTAGGACTATCATATCTACGAACAACATAGACCTTGAGATATCATACTAAATGTGTACTGAATTCATCTAAAAGGGCAAATAGGTAAGGACTAAGGGTGACCTTTGACTCAATTCTACAGTAACTATAAATTCATTTGTTTCTTCTAGATGGGATCTAACTGTAGTCATAGTCCCATCATATGTGTCATTTATCGCATTAATATACCCCTTTGTCACTTCTGTGACACCTGCCATATTAAATCTTCAAGCACCTTACCATAAGTGTCTTTTTATTTAATCTATAAAAATCATATGAAGATCTCTCTTCTTATCTCTTTATTTTTCTATTAGTCTAATTCGTAACTATATCACTTATGAATCCAAATTGATTTTATAACATTGTTGTTGCAACTCTTTTAAGCATTGCTCAATCACTCGCACAATTTTATTTTATGACTCATCAACTTAATACCTTTATAATTGTTTCAGTTTTGAATATTTATTATCTCTTTATATATAGGTTGTAAAATACTTTTTCTCCACTTATCATACATTTTCCTAGTAATTGTAACCTTATTAAATAACTTTGTTAACCGACATACCCTTGGAATATTTTTTTAATGAATTCCGCCATTGTATTCCACATATTATTAGTTTCATCTTCTAAATTCCAGATTATTTCTATAAACATTTTGTCCTTGAAACATTTTGGATTCCACCATCTAATTCGTGGGTTTCTACTTATTTTCAAGGTTCGATGTTCTACATTTTCCCATCTATTTTGCCATCTTAACTGTGAGGAAAAGTTGTATTCGAAAGCACCGAAAAGTTGTTTTTGAAGTTTTGAAAATTGTTTTCATACAAAAATGAAAAGGATGAACTTTTTTTTTTTAAAAAAAAAATGAAATTTCGTAGTTTTGTTTCTGATAACAAGAAAAATGAAAATGAAGAACAGAAAACGAAAACACAACCAAATAGTCATGCTTGAATTTGTTTCGACAACACTAACAAAAAGTGAGGTTTGGACATGTTTATTTATCAAGTCATTTACGCCTGGTAGTGTCGATTGCTTGACAGATAGAAGATGCCAAAGAAAGGGCACTTGAAAAGCATTCGATAAATGTACGTGGCAAACAACTATTGATCTTCAGAATTGATGCACCAAGGACAACAGTTGTGAGGATTTCGAATCTGTACTCGGCGGAAGCCAAAAAGAAACTCTTTTCCATATGCAGGAGTTATGGGAAGGTCAAGGTTGTAGGTTTTAGACACAAGGAAATCAGGGATGTGCATTTCATGCTTTCTGAATGGCCAAACATGTTAAAGATTCTTAACAGGTTAGTGCATACCCATTTTTAAGAAATTTTCAGTGTCATTGTGCATTAAACTTCCAAGGGTTAATGTACTGTCGGTCCCCATAGTACGCGCTCTGTTTCATTTTGGTTTCTGATGCATCAATTGAGTCAATTTTGGTCCCAACTTATCCAATTTGTGTTGGAAATGGTCCCAGTGCTGTTTCCATCCAAATTTGGAGAACGATACCTCTGCTTCTGTTACAAAATTTTGATGAGGTATTGTGACAATTTTGGACCATAATGGAAGCCAAGGTAATGCTGTCCAAATTTGGGTGGAAACAATGTTGTGAGCATTTAAACACAAATTGGCCAAGTTACGGATTAAATTGACACAATTAAAACACCCTATGACCAAACAGACACAAAACTCAAAACTTTGGGACCAAAAGTGTATTTAACTCAACTTCTGCTGTGTGTGTGTTTCCATATTCAGATTAAATGGATTGAAGGTAGATGATTGCCGGATAATTGCTCAGCCAGCACTGGTCTTTCCTCCAGAGGTTCTCCGTGTTCTATGGAGTCACCCGGATGAAAGACAGCGTCTAGAAACTAAGATCTGGATGAAAACCCTCCTATACACCAGGTTGGATTGACTGCCATAACAACTGAATAATTATAGAATAGATTGTTACAAATTTTGATCCCACAAAAGTAGATTTGGGAAAATAGATTGTTTACCAGGGAAATCTTCTTCTATGACCCAGTTGGATTAGTTCATTTATAGAGATTTAAATGTAGCAGGACAATGCTTAACTGAGTTAATTGAAAGATGTATGGATCGAAGGCTTCTACTCTTTTTAGGGTAATGTGCGTATATTTAGTCAGTGGAATTTCACTGTTAGATCTTCTCATTTGTGATTTTTTTTTTTATTTTTTTTTTTAAATATTTGAATCTTGAATTTGTGGAGGAAAAAAGAAAGGAAATGAAATTTACTTGTATCAATTTACTTTTCTATGGGTAATCAAATAAAAAATGGATGGTTTTTTTTTTTGGCAAGGAACTGTCTCCTTTTTCTTCTAATTTTCATAGCCCCATCAAAGACCAAGCTAATAATTTGCGTGATACTTTGATCTGAGATTCGGGAGAGGTGGCGGAATGGGTTGATCATAAGATAAAATTAGGCGGGCTGATTTAAGTTTACAACCCACTGTTAACTTGATCCAACCGGCTTATGTCATATACCCTAAAGAGTTCCCAAGCCTAAACCGTTTTGGTTTCACTTTTTAAGATTTATTTTGCGTGTTTTCTTATTTTTATTAATTTTTTTTAATATTTTAAATAAATTTTTTTTTAATTTTGAAATACACTTAATATAAATACATTTAAGAAATATAATATTTATGATTTTTTAAAAAAAAGAAATTATTAAATATTAAAAACACAAAAATATATATATATATATAAATTTAATATATTTTCATATTTTTGTATATTTATTAATTTTTTAAATTATTTTTTTATAAATATTTTACTTCTTAAATATATCTAAGTAAAATTCATTTAAAAAAGTAACAAAATTACTTAAAATAAAATAAAAAAATTCACTAAAAACAAATACAGTACATAAATAAACTCAATTTTTAAAAAATTAAAACTAAACAAATTGCATAGTTCCATCCAGCTTACTGATTTTAATTATAAGCGAGTTCGCAGCAGGTGAAAAAACTCACCAAAACAGGTTTGATTTGAATATTATTCCTAACTCAACCCGTGCACGCCCCCTTACAACTAAAACAATTGCCGAAATAGATATTTCATATTTCCCAAAAGGATCTGAATCGTCATTTTAAATATAATCAAAAAAGGCCTTTAAAATTTTGACTTCAATTGCCGGTATCAAATGAAGACCCCATCTTCCAGAGAAGATACATTCAACATCTGAGAAAGACCCTGAATTGCATATCAAAACCTCAACAGCAACCTCATCTTCCAGAGACAGATTCAACATCTGTACCTCAGCTCTGAGAAAGGCCTTGTATTGCATGAGAACTTCCACCACAAACCAAGGCCCTAAATTGCAGGAAAAGTTCAGAATTGAACCACATGTATGCCCATCTGTATGCAATGCGCCACTGTAGGTATTTAACTAATTCAATTGGATGTTAGTCAGTACCTCACAACTATCAAGCTTTTCAAGTAACACTCCCATTTAGCATGCGCGCTCTAGGAGCACATGGGTAAATGAAGCTTAAACAAAAAAACAGAATCAAACCAAAAACAGATAAACTGGCAACAGAACACAAAAAGTTCTCATTAAGACTTTAAACTCTCTGAATCACTCTTAATCAGTAAGAAACAAATGAAAACTAGACAACAGTACAAATTGTGAAAATTCATAACAAAATTGGGGATTCCATAGAAATGTAATATGCTTTTAGGCTGCGTTCTGCTTTTTCAGCTTTGCAAGCTCTTGTCTGATCAGACCACCCCTCTGCACATGCATAATTTATTTAGTCTTATTAGCTAGTTCAACATGTAAAAGGAATACAAAGTGCTAAATAGGGAGAGATTCTTCAAACAAATTTTTGCCATTATATCAGACAACCAACCTTGATTTTTGCTAACATGAGCTTGAACCTATCAAAATCATTAAGAGCAGCTCTTCTCTTTTGCACAATCAGCTTTCTGCCCCAGGAGCTATTTTCCCACTTGTTCTTAACATCTGCCATCACAGAAACACAGTTAAATCTGACAGAGTGCCCAACTAGAGAAAGAAAAAAATCAACTTTTTATCAGTCTTTACCTGCGGCCTCCATCGCTGCAACTAGTGTCTTCTTTTTTGGGACCCTTTTGATGTCAATTGTGATGTCTGTGAGAGAGAGCCTCTTAAAGTTCATTTGGCATCTCACCATGTCAGGGGCATCAACAAGAGCCTGCAAAGACATTACATGAAAATTACTAAGATCAATGATGAATGCTTTGTAAAATGAAGAGCAACAGTTTCAAGGTGGAAAAGAGGTGCAATTCGTAAAGTTACTGCCAACATCAGGATAATGAGTATATGCCCAAAAACATCATTATGGGAATGCCAAATAAATAAGCACGTCATGTTAGGGCATCTCCAGCCATTACTCTTTACCCATAACAAATTTAAATGAGTAAAAAAATCCCCAAAACCCTATCCACTCCTTTACAAACTCGTATAAAAATGAGTTTGATTATTCATTTTTTCTTTTTTTACTCAGATCAAGGGAGAGAAAATTTTACTCAATTTTTTCAAGGTCATTTGGTGGCTTTCAAATTTAGTCTAATGTTCAAAAGCATGACTTCAGCAACAACATAATAGGATTGAAACAACCATATAAGGTATCAATTTCATTATTACGCTTTCATTTTCCCTCAGATTGAGCCATATTACAAAAGAAGATTTAATAGTAATACTAGTAAATTTTCCATATTAACATTGACCTGTCTATGTGATGTCCTATGAAGCACGGACACGGACACGGATACGGACACGTGATACGGCAACTTTCAAAAAATGGGGACACGGACACGGCAAATTTTTTAATTTTTTTTTTTATAAATATTTTTATTTTAATACATCAATTATTTTATTTATTTTTTAAATAATGTGTGCTTATTAATTATTTTATTTTATTTTATATTATATATGTGTTTTTTTTATTAATATATATAAATATATAAGATACAAAATATGTTTTTTTTTATTAATACATATATATTGTAAGTATTATATCTTATATATATTATAAGGATTATATCTTATATATATATTATAAGAATATCTGTTATATAAGGATTATATCTTATATATATATATATTATATAAGAATATCTCATATATACAGATGTATAAGATATGATTGACGAAAAGGCGAGAGACGCAATCTGGTCGAAGACGTGATCGAGTGAGAGACGCGACTGGATGGAGGTCATCGTCTGGTTTGAAGGTCATCGTCGACTGGTTTGAAGGTTCGACGCGATCTGGTTCAAAGGTTCAACGCGATCTGGTTCGACGGAGAGACGCGACTGGATTGAGTGAGAGACGCGATCTGGTTCGACTGGTTCGAAGGTCATCGTCTTCGCTTCCGTTCGAAGGACAAGCTGACCAGGTTTCCTTTCTCTTCTCCTTTACTCTTCTTCTTCTTTTCCGTTTGTGTCCAGATTTGGACACGCGTGTCCAGATATGGTGGACACGCGTGTTCCCGCCGTGTCTCCGCCGTGTCCCCTGCAAAAAAGTAATTAAATTAAAAGGACAAGCCAATTGGCGTGTCCCGTACGTATCCCCGGCGTGTCCCCGTGTCCGACACCGCCACGGCATCAAATTTGACGTGTGCATGCTTCATAGGTGATGTCTTAATATGCAGAAGATAAGGGGCAACACATAACTTTCTGTTGAATTACATTTAAAAATTATGATTCCTGCACATTTCATACGCCAAAATTGAAATTCTACACTTCCAAAATCATAAGCAAATTATACATGATCTCAAACTAACTCATCCAAGAGTGAAGGGAATCGATCAAAAGTCAGTCTTTCAGGAAAACAAATGTTTTGGAGACCATAAAACTTATTGTTATCAGTGTTATACCAATTTTCATAAATAAAACTGAGTGTACTTATTTTAAAATTTAAATATCGCAAGAAAAAAACTGGGCGATCAACACAAAAATGTTCCACCAGGACACAGTATACTTGATATGATTTGTCAAGTCTACCCATTTAATGTCTACTACAACATATCAAAGTGGCCACAAACACACTGTTTAGATAAACAACACAGAGACAAGAAAGTACAGCACCGCCTTTTGTGACCGAACCATTCATGACACTGAAAGAGTAACAATATTTTCAACAAATGAAACGTCACCACCATAAACAATCAAATTTTTATAGCTGTTTAGCCACCAATGACTCACAAAGATTTTATAACCTCAATTTTAACGATCATATTAATGTTTTTGTTTTTGCACCTCCAACGTACTGAAATCTATGCTATAAAATAGATATTAAACCCATAATTTCTTCCATAAAATTTGTTATACTATATGGCAAATTAAACATGAAAGCATCGAGTTATCATCATCATGAACAAAAAACAAAGCAATGCTTGATTTCACAGTGATAATTACCAATACATTCAAATGAGCATCTAAGAACACTGTAAACATTTTCTTTAATTTTCCTTAGTTTTCTCAGCAACCAAACAAAAAAAGAAACATTACTCTGTTCTGGTCGAGAACGTCGACAATGACGACAAGCCTCCCATAGTCCTTGCCGTAGTTCACAAGGGCAACCCTCCCGATCTCGACGTAACGCTTGAACGGCTACACAAAATCAAATCACAGAAAAAAAATCAAATCAAATCAAATCAAATCAACGACCACAATTCGAAGTTGAAGAATTCGGAAATTACAAATAAATCAATAGATCAGAGAGAGAGAGTCACCATTTCGGGCTAGGGTTTTTTACAAGCTACCAGAGAGCGAGGCGGACTAGAGAAAGAGGAAATGAAGGTTAAGCAGAGCTTGGGTTTTGAGATAGTTTTATAGTGTATTATGGACCGTCCGATCTAGGGTTGATAGATCGGAATTGCTGTACAGGGTCGGGTATTTATGTCCTATGAGGCCCGGGTTTGGGTCATTATGAGATGATTCATTAGTTTTCTTAGGAAAAAAAATAATAATTGAATGAAAATCGTAAATTACAAATACATTTCGTTTGTTCAAATTTCTAATCACCTAGCAAGTTACTTATTTTTTTTATTAATAAATTATTTAGTTAATTAACAATTTCTAATAATATCATAAATATATTTTAATTAATAATTTAAATAATTTTATTATTGCATAAAAGAATGGTTAGAATTTTTTTTCTATTAAATGACAAGAAGACATTTGTAATTTTCAAAATTATAAGTGATAATTCGTATTTTAAAGAAATTTTAGGAAATGTATTTGTAATTTACTCAAATGAAAAAGTTTCTAAGAAACCATTTAGGCTTTTGTTTTTATTTTTATTTTTCGAAAAATGTAAAAATCTTGTTTGATGGATTGTTTTTTAAAATTATTTTAGAATTGTTTTTAAAAGTAATTCACTTTTAGCTACATTAAATTTGTTATTTTGAATGTTTAAAAAAGTATTTTTCACATAAAATAAAAATAATATTAAATGGATTTTGAAGCAAATTGAGAAGATACTAAAAAAATATTTAGAGATAATGTGGATAATAACATAAATATTAAATTAGATCATGAGTTTAAGTAGAGATTTGAAATATATATATATATATATATGAAAAAAAATGTAAAAAAATATAATATAAACTTTACTTTTCAAAAATATATATATATATATATATTTTTACTTTTCAAATCTCTATCTAATGTAAAAAAATGTTCGTTTTTTTTTTTTTTTTTATACTTTTTATATCTCTATCTAATATAATATAAATTTTATTGTTTAAATCACAATACACTCTCTATTATGCAGTAATCTTCCATACTATGTATCCTACATATTACAATATAAACATCTCAATTGGTATAGGCGAAAGTATACTCGCTAAATTACATTTTACCCTCCTTATAATTAGATCAAAAAATGTGAAAACCCCCTAAAGTTTCATTTGCTATATTTAGCCCCCTTGAAGTTAGTATCACAATGCAAAATAACTTTTTTTGTTTAAACTAACAGCAGGGGTGATCACGAAATTCACCATTCGTCTAAAATTAGATATATTGAAAAAAATCAATTCACATATGTTTACTGGTTTGGCTAATGTGGATTGAACGGGCCATGCGAGTTGACGACTGGATGCAATTGGTTTGGCGATTTAAACTTTACAAATTTTGGACATTTTTTTGAATTATAATTCATAACTTTTATAATCTCCAATAACTAGGAATCTAAAAAAATATGTATTATTTGTTTATAATAGATCATGACACCCCGCATATTTTTTTTAAGGTATTATTTTTTATTTTCACAAATATATTTTATTATTTTTATTTTATGTTATTACTTGTTAGCAGTTTCTTTTTTCTTTTCTTTTTTTTGAACTTCATCTATGGGAGGACCGCATTCATGCAGGTACGAGATGGTTGATTTGCCATTCGAACCGTATTTTTGAATTTTAAAATATTTCAACTGCATCTGTCCGTCGAAAGATACATATCCGTTCAAAATTAATTAAATTCGATCGATTTGATCAAATTGAACGGATCTATGATCGCCCATTACTAACTATGCATGAATTCCACTTACAAAATATTTTAGATTTTTTTTATTTTATAATATTATAAAATGAAATTTTTATCCCAAAAATATTTTTGCCCCATTTCTTTTCCAAATCATTTCCCTTTCGAGTGAATGATAGAGGGAAGGGTCTGTGATGAAGGGGTGAGGGGTTACGATGGCCGAAGTGGGGGAACTGAGGTGCTGCGACCAAAGAGGTGGGGAAGAAAAGGGTCTATACTATCTATGTATGAACGAAAAGATTAACAGATAATATGAAAAATAAGGGCAAGCTTGGAAGCTTTATCATTCCTCACAACTTAGAAGTTTGCCCCTATTTTATGAATTCAAATTGTAGTTAATCTATGGACGCAAATGGTTGATGCAAATAGAAGGAAATTCAACCAGAAGAACAGAGAAAGGAAAAATTCATGGAGATGGTTATTTCAAAGAACTAGCCGTTTAAACTCCATTAATTGTTCAACTGCATGGATTGGGTTTGTTACTAATTTAAATCATAAAACAAATGCAAGTAGTGATGGTGTTTGTTGCTAATGGATGGTCATGGTGTGATGAACGAAGATAATATATATATATAGATATAAATATAAGGAAACAATAAAGCTTTGTAACTCGAATTTTCAACCCCTGCATGACTCGAATTTTAGCACTTTTTCTCTCTAATTATGGACCTCACGCACACTACATTTTCTCACCTCTCTATCTCTCTCTCAGACCTATCCAAAGTCTCCGGTAACCCTCACCGACATGAACACCCCCATCACTGCGATTGTCGACACCCTCTTGTTAGCTCTAGCCCACATGGAGCTGTTATTGAAGGGTGGCTCTCCAAGTCAAGAAGTATGAGAGAAGATGGCAGGTGGCAGCCGACCCAATAATTCTCATTCCTTGACTTTGTTTCCCTCTCTCCGTATATATATATAGAGGCTGAGAGGAAGAAAAGATATAGGTAGCACAGAGTGTATAATTTGTATGTAAGAGAGTGAATTCTATAGAGGGTTATGAGGTGTGAGTTGTAATCTCCCTCTAGGATAATTCTATAGTGAAAAATATATCTCCGTGGACGTAGGCTATTGCCAAACCACGTAAATCTCTTGTATCTCATTTCTATGTGTGTGATTGATTTTTGAGTGTCCTTAATTCTATCAAATGGTATCAGAGCCTCGGTTGGTGAAAAACAGTGTGGTTTTCAAAATTTGTCAAATTTTGAAGTTACTCGAAATCAACTTTTGAGCACACCAGGAGGTGCGTCTCTTCGAGATGATTCAGACAATATAAAATTAGTCAAAATCGAAGCTAAAATGAGTGCCGTAGAGCTGCCAAAGATTCGCCAGAATTTCATTGGAAATTTCAGTTCGGCGAAGGAATTTGAAGAAGAAGGCTGTGATGTCATCATTACATCAATACATTTTTTGAAATTATAATTTAGCCCCTGAAGTTGTGGTTAATTACATTTCAGCACCTAAAGTTTCTAAAATTGTAACTTAGCTCCTAAAGTTGTGGTAAAATGCATTTCAGTCCCTGAAGTTTCTAAAATTATAATTTGGTCCCTGAAGTTGAGGTAAATTGTATTTAACCCCCTGAAGTTTTTGAAATTGCAAAAATGTCCCTAAAGTTGTGGTAAATTGCAGTTAAGCCCCTATAGTTTCTGAAATTGTAATTTGGCCCCTTGAGTTTAGAGAAATTTCATTGAGGTCCCTCAAAAAGTGGAAAAAGTGGTTTTCTAGCTAATTTGACCATTTCGGACTCAACGGTGTGGTCCATTTGTCCCAATTCAGATTTTTTGTACAAGTAAGAAGATGATGAAGGAATCCACATTAACTTCAAGATCGATGATAAAGTTGAATGCTTCCAATTATGGAATTTGGAAGCCGTAGATGGAAGATGTCTTATAATGTAAAGACCTGTTTGACCCTATTGCTCTAAAAGGGGTTAAATTGGAAGCAGAAAAGGATGGAGACTGGATAAAGATGAACCAGAAGATTGTCAGTTAGATCAGAAAATGGATAGACCACAGTGTATTCCACCATATTGTTCAAGAGACATATGCATATGTCATCTGGACAATATTAGAAGGAATGTACCAGTCAAAGACGGCTCGAAACAAAGCCTTGGTGATGAGAAGACTTGTAAATCTGAAGTTAAAGAATGGTGTGTCTATCGCTGAGCACACCAATGAATTCAAAAATTTGGTGAATCAGCTTGTAACCGTCAAGATGCCATTGGACGATGAAATGCAAGCAAGACTACTGCTCAGTTCTTTACCAAACAACTGGGAGACGTTGGTGGTTTTTCTTAGCAACTTTGCACCATAAGAGAAACTGACCATGAGCATTGTCACAGACACTATGTACAATGAAGAGACAAGGAGAAAAGACATGAGAGGTAATCAGTCTCATGCTCTTGTCACAAATGATAGAGACAGAGACAGAAGTAGAGGAAGAAACAAGAGTAGCGGCAGATGGAACAACAAGAGTAAATCTAGAGACAATAAAAGTCAAGGTAATTTCAGCTTCACTTGCTTTCACTGTGGCCAAGAGGGTCACATAAAGAGAAACTGCCCAAGCCAGAAAGATAAAGGCCAAAGCAGTAAGTCAAAGGGAGATGAGAACACGATAGCCACAACAACTGATGAAATACTTCTTGCAGTTGGTGAAGATGATGACTGCCTTCACGTGGCTAACCACAGCTACACAGAATGGGTGATAGACACAGCTGCATCCTATTATGCCACTTCCCACAGAGAACTCTTCAGCTCGTACAACACTGGAGATTTTGGCACTGTTCGAATGATGAATTCTAGTTATTCAAAGATTGTGGGCATTATAGACATTAGTATTCAGACTAATGTTGGACACAAGTTGATTCTCAAAGATGTGAGGCATGTTCTAGATTTACACCTCAATCTTACCTCCAGAAGTGCCCTGGACTGACAAGGCTATACAAGTACATTCGGAAATGGTAGTTGGAAGCTAACAAGAGGAGCTTTGACAATCGCCAAAGGAGAGATATCTTCAACACTATACAAGACACAAACGAAGATCTATTTGGGAAGTCTTAATGCAGCAGAAGATAAAAAGTCACTGGACTTATGGCACAGAAGACTGGCTCACATGAGTGAGAAGGGATTGCATCTATTGGCAAAGTAATCCAAGATACCCTTATCCAAAGGAAATGCCCTGAAGACGTGTGATCATTACCTTTATGGCAAACAGCATCGAGTATCATTCAGTTCAACCAGCAAGAGGAAAACAGACGTGCTCAGTATGGTATTGTCACGACCCAAATCCGCCCCTATGGGTTTAGCATCAGAATCGCCAAGAATCCCAGATTCTGAAGGCACAATGATAAAAGCAAGAATTCTGATCTGAGGGTGGCGGAAGCCAAAACAGTAATTAAAAGATGTCCAATGAGCTGTGACCGTCTGTATGCAAAAAGACTTTTCATAACATATACACATTCAGAACATATGCAGTATGTACATACATCGTATACAGATATTCGGGTTAGGGACCACATCCCTACCATAACAGTACAGTACGATATCATTAAGTCTATACAGTATTACAAAAACAGATACAAAAAGGGGGAAAACTAAACACCTCAAAACAGCCCCAGCTTGAAGGACTCGGAACTTCTCAGTGAGGCACAGTGGTTGGCTTTGACAAAACAGGAGCTTATCTTGACGCCCCTAGCAACGGTCGGGTGCTTGTACACATACATATATATATATGAGCAGTGAGCTAAAGCCTAGTGAATAACATACGCGTAAAGAGGTTAAAAATGAATGTCCTTTCAGTATTGAAAACAGTCGATTATCAGTATATCAGTCATTCAGTTTGTGGCTCATATTTGATGCCATAACAGTTATTCAGAAATGATAATAGTCATATGTGGTACATCCAATAGCAAAACAGTACAGTAGGTCTTAACAGACTGAACAGTCAGTTGATGGCCATCATATCAGTGAACAATAGTGGTTTCAAACATAGGAACCGACAGAGATCTCTGTGACGATGGCGAAGATCTGATGCGAACAATAAATTGCTATGGATGCCACGAATACAGTTCGCAATTAGGACAAGCATTCATTCAGTAAACAGTGTTATTTCATAAAACAGTTCAGTCATTCATTCAGAAAGTAATCTCAATTGAATATATCTTTACAACATTATTACTCACAGAGCACTGGGCTATAAGCAGCTAGAGCGTTCTCGGTTGCCAACCCTACACAGTTACAGAACGAACACACACTAAGTTACACAGTTGGGAAATAATAACTTAATCCCTAATTTGCCTCGATGTGGTTCTACATCACTATCCTCCTTAAGATGCCTTAAACATGCCCTAGGAATGTCTAGGATGGAAAGATGATGCAAAGATGCACTTTAAAAACATTTTCAGAATTTTCAGAAAAATAGGGTCCCGCTCGAGCGTGGCTTTCCTTGCTCGAGCGAACATGCAGACAAAGGTTCTCTGCTCGAGCATCACTTCCCACGCTCGAACGTCACTTCCCATGCTCGAGCGGACTGCAAAACATAGCAAAAGTACTGGATGTGTGAAAATCACACTCGATGGGCGCTCGACACCCGCTCGAGCGTGTGACACAAGCCCCCGCTCTAGCGTGCATTCTCCTGTTCGAGCGGACTGTAAAACAATGCAAAGTGCTGGAAGCACATATTCCACACTCGAGCGCCAATTTCCCCGCTTGAGCGTGAGTCCAAATTCTAGAAATTTCAGATTTGAACCTCAAGCTCAAAACTAAGTTTTCATGTATCAAATTCAATCCTTTTGGGCTAATTTTTTGGAAAACACTTTAAAACTCATAATATAACATGTTTCGAAGCTCAATTTGTAAAATCAAAGCCCAAAGGTAGTTCAATTAAACACAATTTCAAACCAATCTCATGAACATGATGTAAAACATAACATGCATGGATTTTAAACAACTCAAGCTTCAAATACCTGCTCAAATGAGCCAATTTCTCCATAAACAAGATGAATTCATGGTCCAATGCAAAAATATGAACATGCATGTGGAATTTCATGAACAATACTCTTCAAAACTCAAGGATGGCAACATGCATGCATGATTTATGCTACAATTCAACATTTTAAGCAAATTCTTGACTTAGACCACTAATTAGCCATGGACTATGCAAGATACAACTCAAATATACAAATGAGAGGATGAAACACCAACCTTAAGTCTAGAATGCAAGATATACAAGCTCAAGTGGCACAATTATCCTTCAATTCTTCTAGTTCCAAGCCAAATCTCAAATGGAGCTAAGGTTTCTCCTCTCTCACTCCCTCCTACGGTTTGCTCTTAAGAAATGGCTGAAGAAATTATGTCTAAGTGTGATAAGGCTTCAAGTGTGTTAACATAGTGGCCCACTAGCATGGCAAGATAGTAAATAAGGCTAACTCTTATAATTTAGCTTTATTTAATCCAATTTACTCATACCAAATCACATTTCAAATAAATATACCATAAAATCACATTAATTCTAATTAACACGAAGCACTAATCAATTTCAGATTCGGCCGCCAATAAGGCCTTCAATTTGTAGTTTAAAGCATGAAACATGAACAGATGCATTTAACAGTCAACAGATAAAAATGCAATTAACACAATATATTCATGCAATTAATTCAGAATTTCAGTTTAATCAGTTACTTAGCCAGTTCAGTCACAGTTTAGCAGTAAACAGTGGTCTTTTCAGTAAATAGTAGTGAGGGTTGTCACAGGTATACTCGAATGTTTGTGGCCCAATCGAAATGGAGTCACTTGGCGGCCGCAAGTATTTTCTGACTTTCATTAATGATGCATCAAGGAAGTTGTGGATGTATTTCCTGAAGACGAAGGATGAGGTATTCCATCACTTTCAAGAGTTCGATGCAATAATAGAAAAGAGAGACCGGAAAGAAATTGAAATGTCTTCGTACAAATAATGGAGGCGAGTACACTTCCAATGCTTTTGAAGCATATTGTGCCAACAGAGGTATTCGGCATGAGACAACAGTTCCTGGAACCCCACAACACAATGGGTTGGCAGAGAGGATGAACCGTACTATTGTTGAAAGAGTCAGATGCATGCTAAAAATGAAAAAATTACCAAAGTCATTATAGGCTGAAGCCGCCCGTACAACCTATTATCTCATCAACAGGTCACCTTCAGTTCCGTTGAATTTTGCAATATTTGAGAAAGTTTGGTCTAGAAGAAAGGTATCATATTCTCACTTAAGAGTCTTCGGGTGTAAAGCGTTTGCACACATCTCCAAGGAAAACAGACAAAAGCTTGATGACAAGTCCACTCCATGCATATTTGTGGGCTATTCTATGGAACCCAGTGAACATGAAGATGTTCAGGAGTAGAGATGTTGTGTTTTAGGAAAATCAGATAGTAGCAGATTTTGAAAAGTCTACAAAGTCTAGAGATGTCATCATTCCAGACTTGTTACCATCTCTTGAGCCATCAAAAAATGCTAGATGTGATTATGTACAACAAGAAGTGCCAGAGTTGCAAGATCTTATGCTAGAAATTGAGGATCATAAGGAAAAAGATGAAGACTCGGATGAAGATGGTGTTGAGCAAGGGGAGCAACCCCTTCAACTAGAGGCAACTGGGCTTCAGTTGCGGAGATCTTGAAGAGCTGCCATACCATCAACCAAATATCCCGCTTCTCAGTATATTTTGATTACTGATGAGGGGGAGCTGTAGACGTCCCTGAACGTCCCGGGAGAAATCCCGTTTTGTTCATTGGGCTCACTATAGTTCGGACTCAATGTCACGGTTCTTAATCTGATCTCACAAAGTGTAATACGAGATCGATAAATTACCAAAGAGTCCAAATCCGACAAATCGTTTAAAAAAACTGATTTTTAGAAAGAAGTACCAAACATGGACTGCTTTTCCAGATATAGAGTCACCACCTAAATATTTTATTTTGGGGGAATTTAGAAAACCCTGACTCGTGCCTAAGGCCACGTGTCCGTCATCACCAAAGTTGCCTCGGCTCGGGAACTCGGGTACGATTGGGAAAGGTCATGCAATGAGCACCCCCGCTCGCCCGATCAAAGATCAGCCACTAATAAACATGATATCGAGTTTTTGAAAACACATGTGCTCTTATTCCGGTTTATTAGCCTAGAATTACTATGTGATGCGCACAGCATACAAGTATAGACTAGATTGCCTAAGTTGGAACAAAACATCTCATGTTTGTTTTTGAAAACGGTTTGCTACTCATAAGTAGGCTAAAATGCGGATTTTGCCACCCTGAAATGGGCTTAGAAAACATGGTGATTTGCCACTTTCAAGTGGGCTTAAAACTCGCAATCGATGAGTTGTTCCAATTTAAATAATCCAGCCTTCACCCACAGGCATTCAGGCAGTTATATCACATAAGCACATAGCCTCATGGTAAGCATACTATCATGGCAGTCACTCACACGCATGCAAGGATGCTAAAGCATAAATACTTACCGAGTACTCCGAGCCAAAGAAAGAAGCTAATTAGAAATCATGCATGAATCCTAACTATGCTAAGAATGCCTAATGCAACACATGCAAAAATGCAACTACAATAGGCTCGGCTATTCTAAGATGGCATATGAGATGCAACAATCGATACATGTATTCAACTTAGAATTGAAATACAATACAGTTAGCATGATACGCCGAGCCCGGTGCATGCAATACAGATGAATGAATGCAAACATGCGAACATATAGATGCTAATTGAAACATGCCCTAAAACTAACCATCATAAGCTAGTAAATAAAAGGGAGAAAGACGTGGGGTTGAAAGACATGCATCACTGTAGACACCCCATTTTTGACCGCCCTCAAGACTTGGGCATTACTGATGGTTTGCTCGGTGTTGAGAGATGTGCAGGGCAAAGATTCAATTCTTTCGGCAAGGAGAGAGGCGAACCCTTCAAAACACTTTGTTTAGGGGTTTGGAGTTGAAGAAAAGAGGAGAGGAGGGGAGAAAATAGGTTGGAGAAGAAGTTCGCCATGAATCCAGGTAAAAGAAAGTCGAGCGGCCCTCGCTGAATCAGGCTTATTCAATTGCATACTTGGAGTTAAGCTATGAGGCCACTACCATTGGAAAGAAGACTTCCAGGGCTTCATTTTTGGTTCAAGAATCTCCTAGAGCCAAGTCAGGGTGGAGGAGATATGATTGATTGAAGCTGGGCATCATCCCGGTTGGATCGAGTCTGTGCGGCTTTACGGAAAAGGGCATAACTTTTTGCACAGGAGGAATTTTGATACAAGGTTTGCGCCATTGGAAAGCTAACTTCCGGGGCTTCAATTTTCATACCGACCAGAACTTTTTTGGCCTTGGAATCATCTGTCGGCACTCTATTTAGCTGGCCGGCAATATATAGTGCCGACCGGCACTTTATTTTGGCCGTTGATCAAACCTTCTAGCCGACCTGAACCCTTTGCACCCCCCAAGCCTGGTGCATACCAGCTGTGCCAGCTGGGATGCACAGAATCATATCCACGTGCATCCATGTGCCTATTTTGCACCCTTTTGGCCCTTATTTTGCACCCTTTGCTCAAGGCTTCTTGAGGAAGCCTTGACCCCTTGTCTTGGCTTCCTCAAGAAGCCTACCAGCTGTCCAAGCTTCTCAAATAAGCCTAGACTCTTTTGCACCCCCCTTGAACCTTTCTCTTTGCTTAGCCCTTAAGATAAGTGCTTTACTTGGCCTATATAAGCACTTCTCTTCTCCCTTTGTCTAAGGTTGGAAGTTTTGAACAAAAAACCAGAGGATATATACATATATTCTGATATATACATATATCCCTCCATCTCTCTCTATATATATCCCATCCAAGCCTCCAAACACCCTTGTTCTTGAGCCATTCCTTCACCAACTCATAGCACAAGGCACCCTTGCTCCTTTCCAGCGACTTGGGGCTGTTTTGCAGAGGCTAGAAGCTCATTTCCTTGGATCAAAACCTGCTGGTTCGTTGGTCTACAAGGGTAAGCACATTTTTCCCCAAAACTAGCATTTTCTTGGTTCATATCTAAGCCATAGTTGCATGTATTTTTGAGCTTCGATGTAAACTACAAAGAGGCTTATTTTGATCCCTTCTTCAACATTAAAGAAGGGCTAAACCTTGTTTGGGACCCCCATGTATGACTTGCTTCAATACCCTCTTGGGTCCTTATTTTGTTGCAGGTTTCTTTAGCCTACCATGCTTCCATTTTTGGGCCTTCGACAGGCCTGAAAAGTGGCTTATTTTTCCCCTCTCTACATGTCTCATGAAGGGTATTTGGCTGTTTGATGATAGCATCTAGCACCTATCTCTTTACCCCCTTGTATGCCATGATTCTTGCATAGTATATTTGGCTGGCGTATAATCTTTTTTTGAGCATGTAATAAACTGTAAGTAGGCTTATTTTGAGCCCTTCTTCAACATTGAAGAAGGGATCAACCCTGTTTGGGACCCCTATCTTGCACTTGTTTCATAATCTCTTCTATTTACCGTAATTTTGCATGCTTTGTTAGCCTATCTTGCTTCTATTTTTGTGGCTGGTCATAAACTGGAAATGTGCTTGTTTTGCCATGTATAAGGTCTGTCCTAGGTTGTTTGGGTCAATCTTGGCATGCTTTGTATAGCCCCTTTGCATTGTAGCTTGTATGCTTCAAGTAGGTGCATGTGTAGGGTGCATTGCCTCCATGATTTCAAGGGTTTGGAACCCTCTTACATGCTATTTCAGACCCTAATCCATGCTCACATGTTCATTTTTGTCATCTCTTTCATGCTTTAAGGGTGTGTCCTTTTATGCATTCAAGGGTGCCTTGTGCATGCTTGTGTGTTTAGAGCTTTTAGGATGCCGTGAGTGTGAGTTTTGGGTGTATTTTCACATGCTAAAAACCTGTTTTTGGTTGCTCGAGTCTTGCCATGATTGGTCTTGTCAAGTGTGGTTCAAAGCCACATTACCTTGCTTCAAGCACTCGGGCTATTTGTATGCTTTGTTTGGTCTTGTTTAGCTTGGTTTGGCACCATGTTTTGCATGATTTCAGAGCTTTTCATGTATGCTAATAGTCCATGTTTGTGCCTCTTAGATGTGTTTAAGAGTTGCTTAATTATGCTTAAGTGTTGGTGCCTTAACTTATACATGTGTGCATGTGTGTTTGGCCCTCTTGACTTAGCATTTTGGCCACTGATTTTAGGACTATTTGAGTTGCCTAATTCATGTATAAGACCATCCTTCCATTGATTCGCATGCTTGTCTTGTATGCTTACTTGCATGATTGCATTGTATTGCCATATTGCATACTAGTTGACATGCTTAGGACTTCATTGCGTTGACATGCATGCTAAGCCTCTTGACCAAGTCATGATAGAGGTTTGAGCACCCTTGTTTGCTTGTTTGCATTGCATGCATTTGAAATCAAAGTTACATTCTTGGTTCTTAGGGCCATCATGCATGGAAATGCGCGATTGGTGGTTCGGGAATCGAGGCACATGCCCCTTTGAGTCAATAACATGATAAGGGGTGTGTATAGTGCATAAATACCTTGAATCACATTGCCATGCATAGTTTTGTCCTCTGCCGCTGTGAGTTGCAGGTTTTGCAGGCATTCATTCGGCCGGAAGATTTAGTGCCGGCCGTGATCAATCAACAAATGATGGCTTTATTTTGTGCCGTGACCTCCTCCTTGTAGGTGGCTAATCTCCTCACCGATGGTGATTCCTGATTACTCGAGAGGCACTCTGGGACTTTGGCAATTTTCGAGAGGAGGATAGCGAGAAACAGAGGCAATCCGTGCATGGCGGTCGCGATTCGAGCCAATTCGGCCGTATTGCATTTGAGCCCTCTTCCCGAGGCGTTTACTGCTTTAATTAACTTAGTTAATTTGTTAATTAATTTAGTTAATTTGTAATAATTAATTAGCTTGCGTAGTTAATTAATTTGTATTATTCTTTTGGTCCCTCCGAGCGAGGGCAAAATTGTAATAAGTGTGTGTGAGTGGGTGTATGTCTTCTAACCCCCATTTCTTTCTCCCTTTTATTTACCTGCTTACAATGGTAGATTAGGGCACGTTTATTTTAGCATACCTTATGCTATGCATGCGTGCATTCATGCATTTGTTCACATGCATCGGGCTCGGCACATCATACAAACTGCATCGTACTTTCAATTCCAAATTGAATACGTGATAGTTGTTGCATTTCATGTGCCATGCTTAGGATAGCCGAGCCTGTCCAGATTACATTCCGTATGCGATGTATTAGTCACTTAACATAAACTAGGTCATGCATGTTTTGCTAAATGGTTTCTTGTTTTGGCACGGAGTACGATGTAAGTTTTATGCTTTAGCATGTCGCATGCGTGTGAATGTTAACATGACAGTATGCCTGCCATGCGGCTAAGTGCTTATGTGATAAACTGCTTGAATGCCTGTGGGTGGAGGTTGAATTACTTGAGTTGGGAATACTCTTTGAAATCCGTATTTTAGCCTACTTGCGAGTAGCAATTTCAAACTGTTTTCCAAACAAACGGATATGCAATGATTATTTCCAATTTAGGCGATTTGGTCTATACTTGTTTGTTGCGTGCATAACATAGTAATTCTAGGCTAATAATTGGAACAAGAGTATGTAATGTTTTCAAAAACGGATATCACGGTTAGTAGAGGCCGGTCTTCGGACCGGGCGAAAGGGGGTGCTCATAGCTGACCTTCCCCGACCGTACCCAAGCTCCCGAGCCAAGACCACTTTGGTGATGACGGACATGTGGCCTTCGGCACCGAGTCAGGGTTTCCTAAATTTTCCCATTTTAAAAATATTTAGGTGGCGACTCTGTAATCTGGCAAAGCAGTCCATGTTTGGCATTACTTTTTCAAAATCTGTTTTTCTTCAAAACGATCTGCCAGAGTTGGACTCTTTGGTTCAAGATTGAGAACCGCAACAAACAAAAGGGAGTCTGAACTGTAGAAGAGAGGCCCAAGGGCGCGTCTACAATCACACACACGCACATGTAGACACCCCATTTTGACCGGCCCTAAGACTTGGGCATTTTATTTTGACCACCCTCACCAGAAAAATCAAATTGAAATTTTAATCCCAAAACTCACCCATTTTGGTCAAATTAAAATATTTTTATTTGAATTTATAATTTTGTATACTTTTATATAATTTTGTGTGTTTGTACAAATTTTTAGGTGTGTTTATATAAATTGGCATGTGTTTTTATATTTTATAAATACAAAAATGATAAAAACAAAAAATAGAAAAATAGAAAATGAAAAAAAAAAAAAAAAAAAGAGGAGACATGATCAGAATGTTTGTGTGGTGGGTGGGATGATGATAACATAAAAAAATGAAGAAAAGAAATGGGGCGGTGGCTTTACAGAAAGAAAGAAAGAAAGAAATGGTGGTGGTGGGATCATGAATTGTCTTTGGAGAATATCGTTTTCAAAAAGATAAGGAGAAGGTGAAGAAAATGGGGGTTAGGTGGATGCTCCCTCGGTTTTGGGTGGGTGAGAAGAAGACAAGACATGGGGGAGAGGGTAGTTGAGAAAATTTTCTAGAGAAGAAGAAGAGATTCTTGAGGAGAGAGAGGAGACCCGACACACCGAGGACCAGAAGGATCTGAGAACACAGACAGAGGGATACACACACCTGAGAGAGAGAGAGAGAGAACACACAAAGAGGAGGGGGACTCAACAGACAGAGGCACGGATGATCTCTCCTCACTCTCTCTCTCTCTCGGCTTGAGAGTGGGAGAAGACTCCATAAACACACCCAAAGACATGCACTCATGACACACACGGTGCACACCCATATACACATGCACACGGCAGACCCAGCAGGGAACTTGATCTCTCTCTCGGCGGGCACAAGGCATGAGGGATACACATAGACACCACACCACCACTGCCATGAGAGACACCACCACCACACACATCAACACACCCACAAAACCCAGCAGCACACCCATCTTCACCACCGTAGCTGATACACACACACACACTGCTAGCATCACCACCGGGACACAACACAACAGACACACTCACCACACCCACGGCCAGTCACACCCACGGCCATTCACTGCACTCACCTCACCACACCACACACACTGCACACACTCACCATGCACACACCCACCTTTCTCTCACTCTCGGCACCCCTCTCTCTCTCTTTCATGCACCCATATTCGGTTTTCATGCTGCTGGTGTATATATGACTCATTATTCTGATTGGTTATCGTGGTTTATGTTTATGCATGAACCGATTTTGTTGATACAGGCATGAGGCTACATGTATATGTGAGTTTGTTTGGTTCATGGGATATTGGCTATTGAATAAGTGGTTTTGTATGGGTCAATCATGGGCTATTTTTACCATGGGCTGGTTTGTGGTATTTTTCTATCTATGTGAGTTCAAGTGTGCTATTTGGGGTGTAAAACATGTGGGCCCTTACAAAAGAAGGGGATTTGATATATTGGACCAACATGGATACTGATGATCATGGGTGATGGGCCTCACTTTTAAATTTGTCATTTGTAGTTTGTGCTTCAGCCATCTTTGCTAAGAGCGATCAAGGTGTCACTGCTTCATTTTATTTTTATTTTGAGAGTTTGTGAGGATTTTTATATTTTGTTGTAATATTTATTTCCCTCCTCTCTCCCTCATTCGGATGTGTAATAATTGATGTTGTAATAATCCCCCACCCGCTTCTTTCTATCCCATTCTTTTATCGCTTTCTCTAGCGTGTGTATGTATATATCTTGACATGTCATGCATATCTCGCTTTACATCCATGCTCCATGCATAAGATTTGGGCTAAAGTTGCATCTTTGTGCTTCAATTGATTATCCCACGATTTTGTGCGCTATCTCATATTTTGCAATGTTTCACTGTCATATCTTAGAAGTTTAATCTTTAGTGCATCTCATGAGTGAATTGCATTAGGATTTTGTATCTAAAATCATGCATATTTTACTAACTTTTGTTTTGTAGTTGTTCGAGGGACGTCGGTAAATCTGTGAGTTTTTATGCTTTAGCATCCCATTTGTGTGTGATTTTCTTATTATGTTTAGCATCCTACCATGTGGCTATTTGTTTAAGTGATAAACCTGTTTGAATGCTGTGGATGAAGGCTTGTTATTTAAATTGGAATAATTCAATAAATGTCGTCTTAAGCCTACTTTGTCAAGTGGCAAATTCAAACCCTTTTGGAAAACAAACATGAAGTTGAATTGTTCCAATTTGAGCAAACTAGTCTATACTTGTATGCTTCACATAGTAAATTTTAGGATTTGCTAAAATAATCGAACATAAACATATAAAGAAAATAAAAGTCATATCATGGTTTAGTAGAGGCCGATCTTTTGATCGGGTGGCGGGGTGCTCATTATTGACCTTCCCTCTCATACCTAAGGTTCCGAGCCAAGCATCCTTGGTTCTGACGAGCGTGGCCTTTGGCACCGAGTCATGGGTTTCCTAATTTCCCAAAATATTAGGTGGCGACTCGAGTTACGATGGCCTTGATCCATTTTTGACAAAATTGCAATAAAATGGATTTTCACTAAAAGTTGCCAAATCTGGACTCTCATCTATGTTTCACATTGCACTCGTGAGACTTGAGATCAAAGAGATCTCGGGGGTCCGAACTGTTTAACGCGCGCGGGTACCCCACGGGCATGTTACAGTTTCTGGCGACTCTGCTGGGGATTTATGAAACCTTGACTCGAACTCCATGATATGACTTTTATTTTCAATTATATGTTTATTGCATTGCATGCATTGGTGCACTTAAAGTTCCTGTGTTGCCCAGATATTGGTGGGAACACAGACACACTTTTTGTGACACTACATCTCTCTTTACGATACTTTAGAGGCCTTGTGTTGTAACCTTTTAAGATCTGTCAAAAAGATAGCTTTGCTACATAGCTCTGCTATCTAAGGTTCTCAGACTCCGAAGAGAGGCTATTTGACTCTTCTGATTTCCTGGGATCTTCATTGGTTATGACCCAAAGGACTCTTGGGTAATGTCACCTTGACTTCAATCCCTAGGGTAGAGCTAACCTTGTACATATAATGAGCTATAGTACCTTTCAAATTAGGACAGAATGCTTTCCCATTTCTAGGATGTATGATACCGCTTGTCTGGATAGTGAAACCCTAGATCATTTCAAACTATGACAGGATAACCCTACCCTCTATAGGGGTGTTTGTTCTCTTTCCTGCTATGTGTTATGTGCAATGTATTGGATCTATACAGGGGTTCTCAAATTCGAATGAGTGGTTCAGGTTGTTCAGTTTAGCACCATTACTTCAAAAAATAAAAAAATAAAAAAAATAACAAAAACATAAAATCAAAAAAAAATCAAAAATTAAAAATCAAAAAAAAAAAAAAAGGGGCCGAAATCCCACAAAGTCGACCATCTCTGTGATTGGGGAGTGACCACCTGTTGATTGCACGGGCTTTATTTTGAATGTTGTTGATGGCCCACACTTTGGCTGGCAATTTGAGAATGGTTTTATTCTGAATTCTGAATTGAGTATTGAGTCTAAGTTTGACTCCACCAAGTTTGTAGAGTTAGAGTCAGGCTCGAGTCAGCCTAACGAGTCAGAGTCTGTTGATTTTGATAGTGCTAACCTAGACATTTACATTACATCTAGGTCTTCTTTGTCATTTTCTTTTGAGTCTGTTGTCATTCTTTGAGTCATAGTCTCTCTTCAAAAATAAAAACAAATTCAAAAAAATAAAATATAAAAAAAAAAATGCCATAGAGTCTGCCTACTTCTCTGTGCCTTAATTCATTGCATTGACCAAAGTTTTCAAAACTTTTTCCAAAACTCTGATAAAAACAAAGAGGAAAAATTTCCTCGGGATTTGCAAATTTTGATCAACTGAGAGGAAGAAAGGTGTGCTAAGCCTTTGATGAATAAAATCATTTTTGTTAATGTGGGTACTGAGAAGGATCCTGGCTTGGTCCAAATTGGTTCTATCTTATCTTCGTAAAAGTACGAGTGATTAGTCACTTTGTGAAAAGATTTCAAAAATTGTTTTTGCGTGGTCCTACGAAGACATGCCTGGAATTAGTTATACAGCATAGGATCCCTCTTGACTCGTGGTCCGATCTCCTTAGCTCCTTAGCTTCCGACCTCCTTAGCTCCTTAGCTTTCAAACCTTGATTGATCAACCAAAGTGTAAGGCTTGCATAGCCAAATTGGAAACAGCCCTTGAACTAGGGGCAATGATGTGATTCAAATAGAGGCAACCCTTCAACTAGGGGCAATAAGGTCGAATATGATTCAAATGGAAATAGCTCTTGAACTAGGGGCTATGATGTGATTCAAATGGAGGCAGCCCTTCAACTAGGGGCAATAAGGTCGAATGTGATTCAGATTTGAAACAGCCCTTGAACTAGGGGCAAAAGTATGAGGCTTGCATAGTTGAAATGGAGGCAGCCCTTAAACTAGGGGCAATAAGGTACCACCCTTGAGAGGCTTGCTGGGCTGAAAACCCGGAAGGGCAACCCAGGCAAAAGTTAGAGCACAAAAACACAAAAAAATAAAAAAAGAAGGAAAAATAAAAAAAAAATGAAACATGAAAAGCTCGCAAGGTTGAAAACCCGAAAGGGCGGCTTTGGCAACAGTTAGAGCATAAAAGGAGAGTATCAATACCCGAGTGAACCTTAGCCAAAACTGTGTAGGGCCTGGGATTCAGATTGGAAGCAACCCTTAAACTAGGGGCAAGAAGGTCAGATGTGATTTAGATTTGAAGCAGCCCTTGAACTAGGGGCAAAAGGTTGGATGTGATCAAAGAGTTAAAACTAAATCGTTTGCCAATGAAGACCGCCAAGAAAGGCCAAACCCAGAATTTGAGAGAATGAATTTTATTATTGAAGGACAGTCGAGTTCCTATCCACTACACTAGGGGCAACACTAAGAACAAATTCAGACCCAATTAGCCTAGTCCCTACATCATCATATCTACTGATCAAGTGTAGTAGTCGTTCTTATAGATAGCCTAGATATTTCACGCCCAATCAACATGGACAAGTTACACTGAAAGTAACCCTTGAGAGGCTCGCTGGGCGGAAAACCCGGAAGGGCGACCCAGGCAAAAGTTAGAGCAGAAAAACAAAAAATTAAAAAAAAAATGATGAAAAAATGAAAATGAAACAAAAAAAATGAAAAAATGAAAAGCTCGCAAGGTTGAAAACCCGAAAGGGCGGCTTTGGCAAAAGTTAGAGCACAAAAGGAGAGTGTCAATACCCGAGTGAACCTTTGCCCAAACTACGATGGCCTGATTCCTATCTTTGGGATACGTAGGTAGCTTCATCTTGAAGTTCGGCCCTAATAAATTTTCAACTCATTCATCTCGTCCATGTTTGATTGGTGTGTCTTTAGTCGACTTGGTTGTCCTATTCGTGTTTGATTGGTGTATCTTCATTCTGCTCAGTTCAGTTGGTTCGGTTCGGTTCGATTCGGTTCGGCGGTTCGGTTCGGTCCGATTTTGCTCGGTTTCATTCGATTCGGATCGGCTCGGTTCGGTTATGGTTTGGGACTATGCACCCCGATGGTTGATTCTATGTTAGTTGAGTAGTGGCTATTTGCAAAAATCGATTTTGATTAAATGAAGCTGACTAATTTTTCTCGAAAATTGTTCCATTTTTGCAAAACTTGGACCATTCTTTGGATTTGAAAAGGGAAAATTTTCAGTGCTCACAATTTAGCTTACATGATTTCAAAACAGAAAATGGAATAAGTATGCTAATCCAACCCTCATGTTGATCAAAACACTTTTTACAAAAAAAAAAAAAAAAAAAAATCAAGAAAAAAAAATGCCAAGGTAATGAATTAGGGGCATAGTCGAGTCAGTGATTCTGTCTTCTCCACCACTCGAGTCAACTCGTCAGTATATATGAGTGTGTATTCATACCAGTCAGTGTATTTATACCAGTTAGGGTATTCATACCAGTCAGTATATATAAGTGTGTTCCTTTCATACCAATCAGTGTATTTATACCAGTCAGTGTATTCATACCAATCAGTGTATATAAGTGTGTTTGGATTATTTTACTTCGTTTTTCTTGCGTTGAGTCATTTTTGTTTTTGATTCCAATCAGTATAGAATCAATGTCCAATTCAGAGTTCAAAACTCAATCATTCTTAAGTTCAATTAAAATTGTTTTCAAACTCAAAGTAATATGTCAGTCATGCCAGTGATAAGCAAAAAAAGAAACTGATTTTTATTGAAGTCAAGGGAGGACATCCCCGATTACAGAGACACCAAAAAAAAAAACAAAAAAAAAACAAAGAGAGAGAGAGAGAGAGATGGATCTTTTTCTTCTTTCTTCTCTGGCAGCAAGCTAGCGGCGAAGATTACAACCAGCTTTATTTGCACACAACTTCATTGCCTGAGTTTACCATCAGCTGCCTCGCTTCGTCTTTACTCCTTCGGAGCTTTTGAAAACTCTGCCTCGGCCTTGGCAGAGCTTCCAAAGGAGATTATTCCTCGCCGGCCATCAACTTGGTTATGCGAAGGAACTCCGAATCGACTCACAGAGGTCGTCAGTCGTTTTAGCTCTTTGTTCTGCTTCTTCAGCGCACTAACTTCCCCTCGAGAATCTTTGTACATATGTTGAAGTAAAGAAAGTTGTGCATTCAATCGATGTACCTCACACGTTCTGTTCTGCAGTCGACGGGACAAGTTGGAGACTGCTGTCACGGTCTCTACACATGACCTCAGCGTATACGAGTTTGCTTCGATGTCAGACTGTGCAGCCATGATTTGTTCAACTGACATCGCTGGAAAGTTAAAAACAGGAGAAGGAGGAGGAGCTCGTGGTTGAGGTCCAGAGGAGTCAGAATTGGTCATCTCTATTGTGGACTCATTCAGGTCTGGAAAAAGGTTGAGAGAACCGTGTGAAGAAGCCATGGCAGATGAAAGTAACGCAAAAGAAAGAGGTTGCAGAGTGGTGGCAGAGGAAGTTCTGAGGCTTTTGCTCGCCTCTCTCTCTCTCGCATGAGCCTCAACTTAAGAAGAGGATGAAGCCACGAAGAAGACAAAGAGGAGGAAAGCTCGAGGCGATCATTGACAATCGGGCAGATTGGATAGCTCGCGGTCAGCGCCATGATTGTTGAAATCATGCTGCAGAACCACGGCCTTCGAAGAAGATGAAGGAAGAGAGAGTGAGACAAAATAGGAAGAGAGAGTAAGACAAAAATAAGAGATGCGAGAAAGTTGTATATATATATATATGTATATATGTATTGTATAGCTATGTAATATATATATTTGTTTGAACATTTGCATCACAAGTGTGGCTTGGGTTCAGTGGTTTGGCCTAGTGGGTTGAGGATTTGGAGAGCCTAAGCCCGAGGTCAGGGGTTCGAACCCACAACAAATGTTTTTTTTGTTTTTGCTTTGATTTTGTGTATGTATGCCTCGTATATGTATATATATTTGTTTGCATGTCTTGTCACAAGAGTGACGCAGCTTAGTGGTTAAGGACTCAGAGGCCAAGTTTGAGACCAGATGGTCGAAACCCCGTATCCTCGTGTCCATGCATTTTGTGTTTTTCTTTTCTTTTTGCGTGTTTTATGCGTCGTGTCTTGGCGTCGACAAGCGGAATATGCCTTCTCGATATGACAGATCTTCCACGACGGTTGCAAACAGAATATTCTATGTCTGTGTATATATCCATATATATTTGTGTATATGTCTGCATATGTCTGTGTCATATATACGTGTATATATACTGTATATGTCTATGTCTGTGTATAGGTCTGTTATTTGTCTGAGTATATTACCGTATTCATATGTATTTTGTTCGTACATGGTATATGTATACGGTATTTGGTTCGAACATACAATTCATTCTTTCATTCTGTGCATCTATCGCACAATAATCTCACTTCATGCACCTACCACATAAATCTCAATTTCAACCGCCCTGCTTTGGGCATCGCACTACTTTGTGCATCAAATTCAACCGCCCTGCTTTGGGCATCACACTTCTTTGTGCATCACTCGCCCTGCTTTGGGCACCGCACTGCTTTGTGCATCAATTTCACTCGCCCTACTTTGGGCATCACCCTGCTTTGGGTACCGCACTGCTTTATGCATCAATTTCAATCGCGCTACCTTGCGCAGCACACTATCTTGTACACTCTCCGGGTCTAGGAGACCTTAAATCCTCTAAAGGTGCAAGTCCTTTGGTGTTTGTCGTGCCCAAACGACTTTCAGGGTCTAGGAGACCTTAAATCCTTTAAAGGTGCAATTCCTTTAGTGTTTGTCGTGCCCAAACGACTTTCAGGGTCTAGGAGACCTTAAATCCTCTAAAGGTGCAATTCCTTTGGTGTTTGTTGTGCCCGAACGACTTCAATCGGTCTGGTATAGTCAATTGACTATGTTTGTAATGAGTCCTAGGAGATCAACTGAGACGGTGGAAACTAGAGTTTGAATGGCGATGCCTAGAACGCAAAAGGTTTGGGATTTCCGAGACTAAAGTCTGGTTTAAATACCCAGGGGTGTATCCCAGGCTTGAAATCTGTATGGTAGCCCCATAGGTTGAGATAGCTTGTATGCGCCTCAACTCTAGAAACTGAACCAACCTAGTCTGTCACCTTGTTGGAGAATAGGGAAAGTTGCAAACATAGCCAGCACTCCATGACATTGCATTGCATTGTATAAATCATGAATTTTCAAACAACCATTGTCTTTTTCCTTGGTTAAAACCTTCCCTCTCTCCGTATGAAATACGTTGAGATACACCTGTTGGTTACACCATTGTCGTTCTCCTTGGTTAAAACATTCCCTCTCTCCGTATGAAATACGTTGAGATACGCCTGTTGGTTACACCATTGCCTTTCTCCTTGGTTAAAACCTTCCCTCTCTCCGTATGAAATACGTTGAGATATGCCTGTTGGTTACACCATTGTCATTCTCCTTGGTAACCTTCCCTCTCTCTGTATGAAATACGTTGAGATATGCTTGTTGGTTACACCATTATTGTTCTCCTTGGTAACCTTCCCTCTCTCCGTATGAAATACGTTGAGATATGCCTGTTGGTTACACCATTATTGTTCTCCTTGGTTAAAACCTTCTCTCTCTCCGTATGAAATACGTTGAGATACGCCTGTTGGTTACACCATTGATTTTCTACCTGGTTAAAACCTTCCCCCTCTCCGTATTAAATACGGTTAGGTATGCCCGTTGGTTACACCATTGTTGTTCCACCCCGGTTAAAATACAAATCAGTGCGCTGTCTGTTTACACCACGGTTAAAATCTGACAGTGCGCGTCTGCTTTACACCACCTCGGTTAAAATACAACAGCGCTGTCTGTTTACCACCCTCGGTTAAAATCTGATCAGTGCGCTTGCATTTACACTACTCGTTAAAATACTGTCAAGTGCGTCTGTTTTTACACCACCTCGGTTAAAATACATTCAAAGTCGCTTATCTGTTTACACCACCTCGGTTAAAATACAGTTAGGTGCGCCTGTCTGTTTACACCACCCTCGGTTAAAATATCAGTCGCTGTGTTTACACCACCGGTTAAAATCTGATCAGTGCGCTGTCTGTTTACACCACATCGGTTAAAAATCTGATCAAAAGGCGTCTGTCTGTTTACACCACCCATTTTCCTCTCGCGTGAGACGCGTTAGGTCTTTGATTCACTCGGTTAAAAACATCAGGTGCGCCTATTGTTTACACCATCTTTCCTCCTTTCGCGTGAGATGTGTTAGGTTGTTGATTGCTCTTAGTTGAGGTCATCCCTCTCTTGCATGATCATAAGTTTTTCAAAAATAACCGGCTTCGCGAAGCGTGTAAGTCCAACTTTCAAACTGCATTTTGAGCATGTCACTTGCATTCTGCCCCTGAACTACGCTGGTTTGATTCCTTGCAAAAGGATACGTAGGCAACCTTCGGGTTCAACCACATGCATTGCATCCTGTTTGATTGCCCAAGTCTTACGGCCTCGTCAAAAGAGTCGTCTTCGGGCTTTGACATTCACTCACGTCATTTCATGACTTCGAGCTCTGTCAAAGAGGGGCAACTGTAGACACCCCATTTTGACCGGCCCTAAGACTTGGGCATTTTATTTTGACCACCCTCACCAGAAAAATCAAATTGAAATTTTAATCCCAAAACTCACCCATTTTGGTCAAATTAAAATATTTTTATTTGAATTTATAATTTTGTATACTTTTATATAATTTTGTGTGTTTGTACAAATTTTTAGGTGTGTTTATATAAATTGGCATGTGTTTTTATATTTTATAAATACAAAAATGATAAAAACAAAAAATAGAAAAATAGAAAATGAAAAAAAAAAAAAAAAAGAGGAGACATGATCAGAATGTTTGTGTGGTGGGTGGGATGATGATAACATAAAAAAATGAAGAAAAGAAATGGGGCGGTGGCTTTACAGAAAGAAAGAAAGAAAGAAATGGTGGTGGTGGGATCATGAATTGTGCTGGAGAATATCGTTTTCAAAAAGATAAGGAGAGCAGGTGAAGAAAATGGGGGGTTAGGTGGATGCTCCCTCGGTTTTGGGTGGGTGAGAAGAAGACAAAGACATGGGGGAGAGGGTAGTTGAGAAAATTTTCTAGAGAAGAAGAAGAGATTCTTGAGGAGAGAGAGGAGACCGACACACCGAGGACCGAGAAGGATCTGAGAACACGACAGAGGGATACACACGGTTAGAGAGAGAGAGAGAGAGAACACACAAAGAGGAGGGGGGACTCAACACAGACAGAGGCACGGATGATCTCTCCCTCACTCTCTCTCTCTCTCGGCTTGAGGAGAGTGGGGGAGAAGACTCCATAAACACACCCAGCACATGCACTCATGACACACACGGTGCACACCCATATACACATGCACACGGCAGACCCAGCAGGGAACTTGATCTCTCTCGGCGGGCACAAGGCATGAGGGATACACATAGACACCACACCACCACTGCCATGAGAGACACCACCACCACACACATCAACACACCCACAAAACCCAGCAGCACACCCATCTTCACCACCGTAGCTGATACACACACACACACTGCTAGCATCACCACCGGGACACAACACAACAGACACACTCACCACACCCACGGCCAGTCACACCCACGGCCATTCACTGCACTCACCTCACCACACCACACACACTGCACACACTCACCATGCACACACCCACCTTTCTCTCACTCTCGGCACCCCTCTCTCTCTCTTTCATGCACCCATATTCGGTTTTCATGCTGCTGGTGTATATATGACTCATTGTTACAGTTGGTTATGCGTGGGCTGGTTTATGTTTATGCATGAGCCGATTTTGTTGATACAGGCATGAGGCTACATGTATATGTGAGTTTGTTTGGTTCATGGGATATTGGCTATTGAATAAGTGGTTTTGTATGGGTCAATCATGGGCTATTTTTACCATGGGCTGGTTTGTGGTATTTTTCTATCTATGTGAGTTCAAGTGTGCTATTTGGGGTGTAAAACATGTGGGCCCTTACAAAAGAAGGGGATTTGATATATTGGACCAACATGGATACTGATGATCATGGGTGATGGGCCTCACTTTTAAATTTGTCATTTGTGGTTTGTGCTTCAGCCATCTTTGCTAAGAGCGATCAAGGTGTCACTGCTTCATTTTATTTTTATTTTGAGAGTTTGTGAGGATTTTTATATTTTGTTGTAATATTTATTTCCCTCCTCTCTCCCTCATTCGGATGTGTAATAATTCAGTGTTGTAATAATCCCCCCACCCCGCTTCTTTCTATCCCATTCTTTTATCGCTTTCTCTAACTGTGTGTATGTATATATCTTGACATGTCATGCATATCTCTGCTTTACATCCATGCTCCATGCATAAGATTTGGGCTAAAGTTGCATCTTTGTGCTTCAATTGATTATCCCGATTTTGTGCGCTATCTCATATTTTGCAATGTTTCACTGTCATATCTTAGAAGCTTAATCTTTAGTGCATCTCATGAGTGAATTGCATTAGGATTCTGTATATAAGATCATGCATATTTTACTAACTTTTGGTTTGCAGTTGTTCGAGGGACGTCGCTAAAACTGTGAGATTTTATGCTTTAGCATCCCATTTGTGTGTGATTTTCTTATTATGTTTAGCATCCTACCATGTGGCTATTTGTTTAAGTGATAAACCTGTTTGAATGCTCGTGGATGAAGGCTTGTTATTTAAATTGGAATAATTCAATAAATGTACGTCTTAAGCCTACTTTGTCAAGTGGCAAATTCAAACCCTTTTCGGAAAACAAACATGAAGTTGAATTGTTCCAATTTGAGCAAACTAGTCTATACTTGTATGCTTCACATAGTAAATTTTAGGATTTGCTAAAATAATCAGAACATAAACATATAAAGAAAATAAAAGTCATATCATGGTTTAGTAGAGGCCGATCTTTTGATCGGGTGAGCGGGGGTGCTCATTATTGACCTTCCCCTCTCATACCTAAGGTTCCGAGCCAAGCATCCTTGGTTACGACGAATAGTGGCCTTTGGCACCGAGTCATGGGTTTCCTAATTTGCCAAAATATTAGGTGGCGACTCTGAGTTCTGATGACGCAGTCCATTTTTGACAAAATTGCAATAAAATGGATTTTCACTAAAAGTTGCCAAATCTGGACTCTCATCTATGTTTCACATTGCACTCGTGAGACTTGAGATCAAAGAGATCTCGGGGGTCCGAACTGTTTAACGCGCGCGGGTACCCCACGGGCATGTTACAGCACACTTATTACAAAGTTTGCCCTCTCGCGGAGGGTCTGAATAAATAATACAGACTGAATAATTAATCAACTACCCTAGCTAATTAAATATTACAAAGCCCTTAATTAATTAACAAATTAATTACAAAACAATCTAAGCATGAAATTAAAGAGTCCGCCGCAGCTCCGCCTCAAAATGATTGGATGATGCATGCTCGATTCGCCTCGCTCGGAAATCCGTTGCCATGCCAACTGTTGCCTCTGTTTGCACTGTTTCATGCCCCTGAAAGCTGTGCAAGTCCCAAGGCTGCTTCTGAACCATTCCCTGAGCACTTTGGGATGCCATCGGCCAAGAGAAAACACCACCGACCACAAAAATATGGTCATCGACCAAAAAAGGGGCCATTGGCTGGATACTGGTAGTTGGCCGGCACTGAAAGTGGCCAACCGGGCATTTCTTCCTGCAGAACATTGGTTGTGCTGCAACAGAGGACAGACAGTGCATGGCATGGAATTTACAAGCCAAATGTATGCACGACCACCCTCCCTATCATGCTATGAACTCAAGAGAGTATGGCTCTTGACCCTCGGGCCACCAATCACGCATCTTGATGCATGATGGCCGAGGAACCGAATTGCACAACTTAATATAGAATGAATGTACATATGAATACATAAATGCCTAAACTCCATCATGTGTCATCAAGAGTGTCGGCGACTGGGAATCTAGGCATGTTTCGTCACTTTGAGTACGAAACGTCCCTCATTTCCCGTGTTTGGACTAACCCCTATTCCAAACACAATACAACAAACAATGCATGGTATGAATGTTACTCTAGCATGCAACCTAAATGCAATGCGACTAAATGATGCAAACATGCAAAGGATGTCATGCAAGGGTGCGACTAGCATACGCAATGCTATGAACTAAGAATGGCATACGCAATGCACATATGAAGACTATCAATGAGACGATCAAGGCATACACAATGCAATGGTCAATCATGCAACAACATGGACTATATGGCATATACAATGCAAGATGGACTTAAGCTAAAATGAATGGGCCTCAGCTACACTCAAATCAGTGGCCAATCATGATGAAAATGAGGCAACAATACATACACAAACATGCAAGGTGCAATGGCTCCGAGTCTAGGGCACAAAGCACAACTCTACAAGAGCATTGGAAGGATGAAATATGGCATACAATAGCACAAGTTCCAGCTCTGAAATGGCATACAAGATGGTCCCGAATCATGCAAACAACTCACACAATGCATATTGGATGGCTCAAATACTGAAACTAGTAAAACACATTACACTAGAGGTATGCAAAGCAATGCACAAATGACCAAACCAGCCCCAAAAAGTCCCTATGCAGGCCCAAAATAATAACAAAACGGACTAAGATGATGTCTTGAAGTACGCAAAAATGAAGCTCATGCAATGACTCATAAATGGGGCATATAAGCACAACTCTCAAATGCGCTTAAAGAGTGATAAACATGGGAAGATGGTGAATGAATAAGCTCTAAAATATCATACACAATGATACTAAAACATGCAAATACCTCAATATAAGCATGTAATAGGCTTTAAAACTCAAAGCTAGGCATGACTATTACACTACAAGCATACATGACAAGCATCATTCGACCATGGGACCTCAAAACAGAGCTAAGGCAGCCCAAATCATGAATAAAATCAGTTTAGAACATGGCCAAAATATGCTAGAATCAAGGGCCAAGACAACATGCAATGTAAGCTAGTGAGCATGGTTTACACTACAAGTATGTGAAGCATTCAAGAGGCCACTAAATCAGAAAAAGACAGAGGTATGACATGCCAAATAATGCCCAAAAACCCACTAAAACATGGTTAATGCATGCAAGAATGAGATGCTCCTTTGATATGCTATGAAGAGGGTTATTCTACACATGTAAGATGGACATCCAATATGGAAAAACAAGCTCTGGAAAGAGCCTATGCAGGTCCTAAAACTCACCAAAAATGGCCTGAAACATGGCTGTGAAGCATGAAACACGTCATGAACTCCGGACAACTGCGGTGGTAAAGCTAAACGATAGGCAATCTCGCCAATCCTCTCAAGGATCTCAAAAGGGCCAATAAACTGAGGGGATAACTTCCTACTCTTCCCAAACCTCATCAATCCCCGCCTAGGTGATATCTTTAGAAAGACATGATCACCCACCTCAAATGCCAAAGGTCGCCTTCTACGGTCGGCATAAGATTTCTGACGACTCTGGGCTGTAACAAGCCTCCTACGGATAAGCTCAACCTTCTCCGTCGTTTCCCTCACCAACTCCGGACCCAACAAAGGTGCATCACCCACCTCGGCCCAACAGACTGGAGACCTACACGGTCGGCCATATAAGGCCTCAAACGGTGCCATACCGATATTAGACTGGAAACTGTTGTTGTAGGCAAACTCCACCAAGGGCAAGTGCCTCTCCCACATCCCACTAAAGTCAAGGACACAACCTCGAAGCATATCCTCAAGGATCTGAATAGTATGCTTGAACTGCCCGTCAGTCTGAGGACGATAAGCTGTACTAAATGTCAACTTAGTACCCAAGGCACTCTGCAAACTCTGCTATAACTTGGGAGTAAAACGAGGATCTCTATCTAAGACAATCGTCACTGGGACCCCGTGCAATCTCACTACGTCCCGAACATACAAATCGACAAGATGATCTACCGAATCTCTCACGCGCATAGGAAAAAAGTGCGCCAACTTAGTCAGCCAGTCTACAACCACCCAAATGGCATCATTACCCCGCTGAGTCCTCGGAAGACCTACAACGAAGTCCATAGTGACATGCTCCCACTTCCACTCGGCAATAGGCAAGGGTTGCAACAAACTCGCTGGCCTCTGATACTCGGCCTTCACTTGCTGACAAGTAAGGCACTTTGACACGAAAACTGCCACATCTCTCTTCATGCCCCTCCACCAAAACTGGCGCCCCAAATCACGATACATCTTGGTGCCTCCTGGATGCACCACAAGGTGTGAATGGTGAAACTCTTGGAGTACCTCTTCTCGGTAGGACTCCGGCATAAACATTCGGTCTCGGTAGGCTCCTTTGTAAGGCCAAAAATGTTAGAAAACAAAAACAAGGGGAGAGAGGGTCACCCCTCTCTAATTTTGGCACTCAAAACAGCATGTTAGCCATTGAAAATCCACTGGATTTCAGTGGTTAAAAGGCCAAACAAATGCCAACACAAATGCTCTATGGCATGGCTCAAAACAAGGTAAAATGAAGCATGCAAGGGGGTAGATGACCCCCAACAACAAAATGACCTTAAACAAACATGAAAAGGACCTCAAAAAAAGACTTTTTTAATTTTACACCAAAGCTCAAATATGCTTGGAAGTATGGCTAAAAGATGGAGCAAAATAAAGCTTAAAAGAGGGAATAGTGTGTTACCCTTGTAGCTTCAGCAAAACCAGCTGCTTCTTGGACCAAAAACTAGCTCTTTGAGACCTCTCAAGACCCTCCAAGAACCTTAGATCAAAGGTGGAGGTGTGTGGTTATGAGGTGGTGTGCAAAGGGGCCAAGAATCTCACTCTTTTGAACCCAAAATATAGAGATATAGAGAGAGATATATCTCTTGTGCCTTAGACAAATTTTTTCAACCCCTCTAAATGAGAGGGAGGCCCTCTCTTATAGAGAAACAAGAGGGTTCAAGCTTCTTGGAGAAGCTAAAGCAAAGGTTCAAGCTTCTAAGAGAAGTTAGAGCAAAAGGTTCAAGCTTCTTGGAGAAGCTAGAGCAAGGGTTCAAAAGGTTCAAGCTTCCTCAAGAAGCTAAAACAAAGGTTCAAAAGGTTCAAGTTTCCTCAAGAAGCTGAAACAAAGGTTCAAAAGGGTCTATGCCAGCTAGCACAAAATATCTGCATAAAGCAGATGAACAGGGTTCGGCCAGCAAAAAAATGGCTGATCGACCAACACCATGGCCAACCGACTAAATAAAGTGCCGATCGGCCAATACACTTCGCCGATGGCAAGAAAGCAAGGCCGGTGGCCTCAGGCCATGGCCGGTGGGTTAAGAGGGGTAGCCAACAAGCCACTTCCTACCCTCAGGTGCAAAAACCACAAGTCCTTGGTCTAGCCAAGCACAAAACAGTCAAGTTGAGAGATCCTAAGGCAAGGCGTGCAACCGAGACCTCCGGGAACTCAAAACGAACACAAACATGGATGATCATCAAGTGTTCAAACGATGACATCCAAGTCTTGAGGACGGTCAAAAATGGGGTGTCTACAGAAGCCCAAGAGTTTTTTAGAAGCAAAGAGTCATATAGAGAAAGGCTGTTAGATGCAAGCCATGAAGGAGGAGATGAGTTGTTTACAGAAGAACCACACTTATGAGCTTGTTCCACTTCCAAGAGGCAGGTAAGCCTTGAAAAACAAATGGGTGTATAAGTTGAAGAAAGATGGCAACGGTAAACTATTACAGCATAAAACTCGCTTGGTGGTCAAAGGTTTTAGGCAAAAGAAGGAAATTGATTTTGATGAGATCTTCTCTCTAGTTGTGAAGATGACTTCCATTCGAATAGCTCTGGGATCAGTAGCTCGCTTGAATCTAGAGGTAGAACAGATAGATGTCAAGATTGCCTATCTCCATAGTGATTTGGAGGAAGAGATCTATATGGAGCAACTAAAAGGATTTGAAGTCAAAGGAGAACAGAATCTAGTCTGCAAACTGAAGAAGAGTCTCTACGGCCTGAAGCAGGCACCGAGACAATGGTACAAGAAGTTTGATTGATTCATGGTGGATCACGAGTACACAAGAACGGTAGCAGACCAGTGTGTATATTTTCAAAGGTTTTTGGATGGAAACTTCATCATCCTACTATTATATCTCGATGATATGCTGATCATCGGATAGGATACTGTTATGATCAACAAGTTAAAAAAGGACTTGTCCTAGTATTTTGACATGGAGAATTTAGGCCCAGCACAACAGATTTTGGGCATAAAGATTGTTCGTGATAGGAAAGCGAAGAAGATATGGCTATCACAAGAGAAATATGTTGAACGGGTGATTGAAAGGTTTAACATGAAAGATGCCAAGCCAGTCAGCACACCACTGGCCAACCATTTCAAGGTAACAAAGCGTTCGTATCCTATGACTAGCTCTAAAAGGAAAGAAATTGAGGCAATCCTTTATTCTTCCGCAGTAGGAAGTTTGATGTATGCAATGGTGTGTACCCGGCCAGATATAGCTCACACAGTTGGCGTTGTGAGCAGATTCCTCGCCAGTCCAGGAAAGGAGCAATGGGAGGTGGTCAAATGGATTCTTTGGTACTTGAAGGGAACTTCAAAGATGTGTTTATGTTTTGGGGGAGCTGAACCAATTTTTGAGGGATTTACAGATACTAAAGGTGGGTGTGGATCGGTTGCGGCCACGAATTCTCCAATCTGTCATCCGTCCGCCAGATTGGCAGATAGGAGAAAATCAATCTGCATCCGTCTACCAATTTAGCGGATGTGGATTGAGCGGATTAGCAAATTGGCGGATGGATGCGAATCAGTTTGGCGATTTAAAATTTTATAAATTTTCAACATAATTCAACTTGTGCACTTTCTCAAAAAAAAAAAAAAAAAAAAAAGAAAAGAAAAGAAAAGTATTACAGTCAATGACTTAAAAAAATATTACAATCACTACATACCTCATCCGCATATTGGAATCACAGCATGCCTCATTCACATAAAGTATTACAATATGTGGTTCTTAAGATATAAACACAATTCAAACTACCAAAATCATGAGCAGAGCAATAGTAAAGATTGCATGTTTCTGTATTGTTACATCTATATCTGTTTTTGAAAACAAAAACCAACCAGCATATATCATTTTATTTATTTATTATTTTTCGAGTTAGATTTGAAAACAAAAAAATATAGATAAATAATACATTTATTTTTTTCAATTCAAAAAATATATTCAAGTTGAAAACTCTTTTTCAGCAGAATATTTAAACTCTTTTTCAATTGAAAACACAGACAGAATATCTAAACAAATTGAAAACACAAAGTCTTACAAATTACTACGGGTGATCGCGGTTTGGCGGTTCAGTTGCGGCCAAATGAACCTCAAATCTGTCATTCGTCCAAAACTAGGCGGATTGGAAAAAATCAATCCGGAACCGCCCGCTTGTCATCATGCATCCATCCAAAATGAGGCGGATCGGTTTGGTTTGGTTGGTCTAGGCAGATCGGTATATCTGTTGTTCACTCCTAACAGATACCGATATGGCGGGTGATCTTGATGGTAGAAAATCTATATCAGGATTTCTGTTCACCTTTGTAAGGGGAGCTGTTTCATGGTAGTCTAAACTACAAAAGTGTGTTACTTTATCTACAAAAGAGGCAGAGTACATTGTTGTCGCAGATGCTGGAAAGGAAATGTTGTGGTTGAAGTGGTTTTTTAAAGAATTAGGTTTACAGTAAGAGGAATACAAGGTACATTGTGATAGTCAGAGTACAATTGATCTGGGTAAGAATTCCATGTACCATTCATGTACAAAGCACATTAATATCCGGTATCATTGGATACGAGAAGTGATGGAAAAGCAGCTGATGAAGCTAGTGAAGATTCATATGGATAAGAATCCGTCTGACATGATGACCAAGGTTGTCACCAGAGATAAACTGGAAGTTTGCAAGAATTTGACTAGGAATGGACTTCAAGTGAGAAGTCAGTTATCCATATGGGCTTGAAGAGAGAAAATTGTTAGCTCCAACTCACATGGAGCTGTTATTGAAGGGTGGCTCTCCAAGTCAAGAAGTAGGAGGGAAGATGGCAAGTGAAAGGTGACTCTCCAAGTCAAGAAGTATGAGGGAAGATAGCAGGTGGCAGCCAACCCAATAACTCTCTTTTCTTGACTTTGTTTCCCTCTCCCCGTGTATATATATAGAGATTGAGAGGAAAAGAAGAGATAGGCAACACAGAGTGTATAATCTGTGTGTAAGAGAGTGAATTCTATAGAGGGTTGTGAGGTGTGAGTTATAATCTCCTTTTGGGATAATTCTATAGTGAGAAATATCTCTCTGTAGACGTAGGCTATTGCCGAACTATGTAAATCTCTTGTGTCTCATTTCTGTGTAGGTGATTGATTTCTGAGTGTCCTTAATCCTAACACCTCTGGGCTCCTCTCTTCTACCTCTACCAGCTTCAGCTGACCTAACACCACCCTCCCTCAGTCTTCCTCCAAATCTATTCTTTTAGAGCAAAACCCATGTACAAATCAATAACTCTCCAAAAACAACATAAAGAAATAAATGAAAAAAATCAGAAAAAAGAAAGAAAGAAATTGAAGAAATCAGAACTAGAGTTTTGAATGTGGATGATTTATGTTATTTGTTGGTGTTAATTAAATAACCCATGTTGGGTTTGCTTTAATTTTGTGGTGGGTTTGATAGTTTTTAGAGAGAGAAAGTGTGTTTGCTTCAATTTTGTGGTGGGTTTGATAGTTTTTAGAGAAAGAAAGTAAAGGAAGAAAAAGAGGAAGCTGAAGAGAAAGGAGGTTCTGGTTTTTTTTTTTTTTATTTCTTTCTTTTCTATGGAGATTCAACACTGCAAACCCACTCCGGGGGCTTCCTATTCAACCAGTGAAGCCATCTCTGGCGTCCGCTCTTCCTTTTCCTCCTCTATTCCTCTTTCTCCTCTATTTCTCTCGTCGTTGCCTCGCCTCTCTGTTTGTTAGAGCTTGGTTCTCAAACGTTTGAGAGAGAAAAAATATAGCGACCCCGGTCTTTTCCCATTTGAGTATTGTATCCGGACTTATGTTCCGTGGATTCTATTGTCATATTATTGTTGTTGTTGTCCTTTGATTCCTTATTCTTGGGTTATAGGATGTTTTGGGCAGGTTGATTGCAGGTTGGTTGAGTTTAGAAACCAAGGGATGATGTTCAGTTTTTGGGTTGGTCGCTCGAGCGAGCTCTTCTTCGCTCGAGCGAGGTCCTTGTTTTTGGTTCTTCGCTCGAGCCAGGGTCCCTTCGCTCGAGCGAGCCTTGCGTTCAGTACTTAGACCTGAGAGCAGTGTTTGTTGGCTCGAGCGAGCTTCTCTTCGCTCGAGCGAGCTTCTGTTTCTTGTTTCAGTCGCCGGCGACTGTCTTCGCCGAGCGAGCCATCCAAGATTTAAAAAGGTAGCGGGATTTTTAAGCGCTTTTATCCTCTTTTGATCCTAAACCCTAAATTCCGAGTTCTCTCTCTCCCTACACACCTTCTCTCCTAGGTTTGATCTAGTTAGGGTGGGTTTTTACCCTAGTTGCTTTACAAATAAGATAGAGGAGAGTGAGGGCTTTCATTTAATCTGAACGATTGTTGATTTGGAGCACTTTGGAGTTTCGAGCATCTTCTTCATCTTCTTCTTTTTGGGTTCTTTCTTCGAGGTAGGGATTTCCTACTCCATTTATACGTTTTAATCCTAAGTATTGGTATTTTGGTATGTGGGGGTAGTTTGGTAATTTTGGGAGAAACCCTAGGGTTTGACATAGATTAATTTATGTAATTAATTTAGGGAAGAATGTGGAATTGGGTTTAATTCATGAAATTGGGGAATTATGAGATTAATTGATGTAGTTGGAGAATTTAATCACTCATCTGTGAAATTGAGAGTTATGTGTTGTATATTTATTTCTTGTTTAGAAATAACTATTTTGGGCTATCGGTGGAGGATAGCCATGATTGTTGTAGACGTTGCATGTGGATTAGGCAAAATTGAAACTAATCACTTGATTAAGTTGTTGAGTATAAAGGTTGGAATAGTACATTAAATTTATGTATTGATTGACTGTGTATATGACTTTATGTGTATATGCATTACTTGTGTATGGGAGGAGATAGGGGATGTACTCCATGGTTTAGGGGAAGATGGGGGATGTACCTCTAAACCGGTTAATAATTATGGGAAGATAGGGGATGAACCCAGGGTTGCTGCTTATATGCGCGCCTATAGCAGAGATACAGCTCATATGCTTATCTATTTGATATGATACATCACCAAAATGTGTATCAGTTGGAAAGGATGGAAGTGAATTTGATTGTGATTGATACAATACCAACATGTGTATTTGTTATGTTATATGAGAGATTTAACTTGATGTGTTATCCCTGTTGAATTGGAAAGATTGTTAATAAGAGATGAAATCCCCGTTGAGCTATTTGGGCCAGGTTCTGAGCCATAGTTGGAAGGTGAATTATGCCATAGATAAAGTGTCATAGGCAATGTAGACATTTGTGTTATGAAATTGTAATTGGATTATTTTGTGTTAACCATGTATCAGATGCTACTGCTTTAGTTAATTCATATGCTTGGTTTAGTATTTTTCTACTGGGCTGTGGCTCACCCTATATGGGAACTTCATTTTCAGGTTCAGGTGGTTCACTACCTCCAAGGACTTAGATTGTGAGGATTTGGACTCGAAGATTTGTTTTATTTTATTTGTTGTATTTGAACTTTATGTAAACATTCAAGCCTAGGGCTTTATTTGTATTTGAGTTAGAACTCATGGAATTGTGTCCAAGTGTTGGCTTGGCAAGATGTAAGCCCGTAGGGCATTTATTATGATGTTTTTATTTCGCAATACTCTGATGATTGAAATAATACAATGTATCCTTTTGATAATGCATGTTAATGTCTTATACTTAATGGGCTTAATTTTGAGGGCGTTACAAAAAAGAAAGGGAAGGAAAACGAGAGAGAATGGGGGAAAAAAAAGGGTGCCAAAACGACGTTGTTTTGGCACATTTGAGCCATTCGGGACAACTAATTTTCAAGCTACCCAGTAGAACTAATAAAGAAAAAAGAGAAAGTGGGTTTGAAATATTTTTAGTGAAAGGAGTGTGATGGTGGTAAAAGTAAGTTTGAGCTATTTTTAGTGAGAGGAGTGCTGGTGGCGGTGTTAATGGTAGTGAAAGTGAGTTTGAACTATTTTTAGAGAGAGGACTGGTGGTGATTTTAGATGGTGGTGCTAGTGATGGTTTGTGGGTTTTGCATGGAAGAAGATGGTGGTGAGAGGAGAGATAGAGAAATAAAAATGAAGAGAAATAAGAGGGTAACTTATGTCATTTTAACATTGTCGTTACTACCATCCATTTTTGCACTTTGATAATAATTTTAAGGGATTTTCGCATTAAACTTCATGGAGGCATTGTGTTTTTTTAACATAATTTCAGGGAGGTAAAGTATAATTTACCCGAGTATATAACATATTTTACTTACCTAAATTACCCTTATGTTCATCAAATAACTATCTCAATACTCTGCTAATTGCTCTTCACATTTCTATTTGTGATATGGGTGGTAGGAGAACAATTAGAGATATGGATAGTATTGACACACACATTTCATGTGTCAACAAAGCTAGTTACTCTTGGGCCTCACAAGACCGAATTTTTTTTTACAAAATTTCACTCACTTATATTCCTTGTGATCATAGGCTAAGGAAAGAGACTTGATCATTAAGCATAAATATCGAGTATTACTAAATAAAAAATGCTCAAAAGTATGAGGTAACCTTCCTTTTTTTTTTCTTTTTTTTTTGAAGTTTTGTTTTACTAGAGAATATGCATTAAAGTCACGAACTTTTTCCTCTTTTATTTCAAAGTTGAAGGTAAATATGCATCTTCTTACCTCTTACTTTTATCCAAAAAGCATATGAATCTCTCTCTCTCTCTCTCTCTCTCTCTCTCAAATACCCCATTTGATAACACTAAAAAACTAGTTTAAAAGACATATAAAACCCATTTTAGAAAAATTATCCTTTTTATTTGTACATGGGTATGCACAACTTGGAAGGTAGCTGTCCAATTTGTGAAGTTGTTCTTTGGATAATATTCAGAAATAAATTTTTTTAATTTTAATTGAAAATATGGATAAATTTGTGAAAACGAAAAGATGTGTGCCACTCAACAATTGTTTACAATAAAATTTGACTTAATTTTGAGAGTCATCTTCAATATTTATTATATTCAAGGCTTTAAATAACTAACATGGACAAATTTCAACTTTTGTTAATTTTATAAACTTGACATGAGAAATTTGAGAAAAAATTCCAAAGTTATGATTTATACCTTGTATCTTGAAATTTGTTTTGGATGTATATCAACAAACAACATTAGTTACATAATTAGTAAAACTATACCCAAATTAATTGCACCTTCACATTCTTTTCTTTTTGTTTTCTAAACTAATCAAATCGTTTATGATCTATTGTTCTACTTTTCTTTGATTTTCTTTGCTTTCTATATTAATATATTCTCTAGCTTGATTTATTCTTAATCCTCAATAATTTTATAATAAAAAAGATTTAGTGATTCTTTAATGTTGTTTAGAATGATAATTTATATTATTGAAAGTCTTAAGCACAATCATTAATGTAGAATATTTGATGAAGTCTTAAGAATTCTTTTGACAATCCCATTTTGATACGTAGTGATAAAGAATTAGAATGATTGAGATGATAAGGTTCAACAAGCTTATCTAATATTTATATGAAAAATATATTATCTTAATTTTTTTTTTTTTTTTTACTTTTCAAACCTCTATCTAATATAACATAAAATTTATTGTTTAAATCAATCACCGAATAGAAAGGCACTATCATGACAATACACCCTCTAAACATGCAATAATCTTTCTACACTATCTATACTATTACAATGTAAACATCTCAATTGGTATAAGTGAAAGTATACCGGCTAAATTACATTTTACCCCCTTATAGTTAGATCAAAAAATACGAAACTGTCACGACCAAAACCCGCCCCTATAGGTTTAGTGTTGTAATCGGCCAGTAATCTAGGAATTACCGATGGCCTTTGAAATAGATTAGCAAAATAAGGGGCTAGCGGAAGCAAATACAAATATAAAATGTCCATAGAGCTGTGCAGACTTAAATGGGATAGAAAATTTCAAACTTATTGTCATACAATATGACTTCAGCCTTACATACAAAAGATACACACAGTAGTCCAAATAAAGGAAAAGAAAATAAAACTCAAAACTTGCTCATACAACATTGTCCACAAAAACTTGACCACCAAAGACTTTCGAAACTTCCTCGGGAGGCGCACTGGTTGATTGACACAAACGGATCCAGACTGGAAGTCTTAAACTTGGTCACGCGCCTGATCACCTATATACATATAAAATAATGAGTTGGAACCTAGTGAATAACAATAGAGTAAAGGTTTTACGAATGATGTCCATAACATATTTAGAAATCAAAAACAGATTCATATACTTATTCAGATTTTGCATATAGTCATACGTGGTACATCCATTAACTCTAACAGATCAAATTGGTCATAAAGACCCACGTGCAGAGTAGGTGGTCATAAAAACCCTTATACAGAGCATATGGTGATAAAAACCCATAAACAGAATAGATAAGTGGTAATATATAACCAGTTCCATAAATGGAACCTACGTGAAACCTTGATACCAGATAACAGATACACATGATGCTAAGGATGCCACGAATACATTTTAGAAAATTAGACATTCATTTATGATTCACAAAATAACATTTCAGAAAACATATCATATAACACATGGAATGCACAATTAAGTCATAATTCCATCTTAATTACTTCATTAGTATTCTTACTCATGGATTATGAGCTAATTACGAAGTGAGGTTGTTACAGAAACCCCTATAGTTTCATTTGTTATACTTAACCCCCTTGAAGTTAGTATCAAAATGCAAAATGACGTTTTCTGTTTAAATTAACGGTAGCAGTGATCGTGAATTAGGTTGGATCGGGTGACATCCTATCCGCTATCCATCTAAAATTAGGTAGATTGAAAAAAATCAATCCGCATCCGTCCACTGGTTTGGCTGATGCGAATTGAACAGGCCATATAGGTTGATAGATGGATACGATCGATTTGGCAATTTGAACTTTACAAAATTTGGGCATTTTTTTGAATTATAATTCATAACTTTTATAATCTCCAATAACTAATAATCTAAAAAAATATGTATTATTTGTTTATAATAGGCTATGGCACCACATATGTTTTTTTTAAGGTATTATTTTTCATTTTCACAAAAATGTATATTTTATTATTTCTATTCTATGTCATTACTTGTTAGTAGTTTATTTCTTCCTTTTTTTTTTTGTTTGAACTTCATCTATGGAAGGATCGGATTCATGTGGGTGCGAGATGGTTGATCTGTCATCCGAACTATATCCATGAATTTTAAAATATTTCATCTGCATCCGTCCGCTGAAAGACACGCATCCGTCCAAAATTAATTAGATAGAATCGATTCGGTCAAATTAAACGGATATATGATCACCCCTAACTAACTGTGCATGAATTCCACTTAAAAAAAATTTTAGATTTTTTTTTATAAATATTTTAAAATGACATTTTTATGCCAAAATATTTTTGCCCCATTTTTTTCCCAAATGATTTCCTTTGCCAGCAAATGATGGGGGGAAGGGTTTGTGATGAAGGGGTGAGGAATTGCGATGACCGAGGTAGGGGAGCTGAGGTGTTGCGACCAAAGAGGTGGGGAAGGAAAGGGTCTGTGTTATGTATGAACGAAAGGATGAACAAATAATATGAAAAACAGGGGCAAGCTTGGAAGCTTCATTATTCCTCACAACTTAGAAGCTTGCCCCTATTTTATGAATTCAAATTGTAGTTAATCTGTGGATGCAAATGGTTGATACAAATGGAAGGAAATTCAACCAGAAGAACAGAGAAAGGAAAAATTCATGGACATGGCTATTTCAAAGAACTAGCCGTTTAAACTCCATTAATTGTCCGACTCCATGGGTTGGGTTTGTTACTAATTCAAATCATAAAGCAAATGCAAGTAGTGATGCTGTTTGTTGCTAATGGATGGCCATGGTGTAATGAATGAAGATATATATATATATATATATAAAGAAAAAAGAGAAAGTGGGTTTGAAATATTTGTTGTGAGAGAAGCGTGATGGTGGTGATAGTGATGGTCGTAATGACAGTGAAAGTGTGTTTGAACTATTTTTAGAGAGAGGACTAGTGGTGATTTTGGATGGTGGTGCTGGTGATGATTGTTGGTTTTGCATGGAAGGGGATGGTGATGAGATGAGAGAAGGGAAATAAAAATGAAGATAAAAGAGAAATAAAAGGGTTATTTGTGTCTTTTTAACATTGCCGTAACTACCATTCATTTTTGCACGTTGGTAATAATTTTAAGGGTTTTTTGTGTTAAACTTCAGAGAGACACTATGGCTCTATTTGGTAGAGTTTTGGAACTTTAGTTCTACCCTTTAGTTTACACGTGATTTTTGTTTACAGTTTTCAAAAATTAATTCCACTCACTTTTGAAAACTCTATCCAAGGCGGGAAAATTTAGGATAACCGGTTGTCCTCCCAGACGTCTGGCCAGTTGACCAGAACAGTGCATTTTTTTTTTAAAAACAATTGCCACCTGTTATTTTTTTATATTTTAAATTAAAAAAAATTTAGAATTTTTAATTGTTTTTATAAATTTTGAATAGGATTTTGAGTTGTGTGTTTGGTTATAAGTTGTAAGTTTTTGTATCAAATATCATATGTCACATCAAAAATTCCTCACTCAATTCAAAACTCATTCACCAAACAAATTTTCTACACTCAAATCATAATTCCAAAACTCACAAACTGAAAATACAACTTTATTCTCAAATCATATTTAGAAAACTCTATCAAACGCTACCTATGTCTTTTGACATAATCTCAGGGAGATAAAGTGTAATTTACCCAAGTATATAACATATTTTACTTACGTAAATTACCCTTACGTTCATCAAATAACTATCTCAATACTTTGCTAATTGCTCTTCACTTTTCTATTTGTGATATGGGTGGTAGGAGAACAATTAGAGATATGGATAGTATTGACACACACATTTCATGTGTCAACAAAGCTAGTTACTCTTGGGCCTCATAGGATCGAAAAAATTATTACAAAATTTCACTCACTTATATTCCTTGTGATCATAAGCTAAGGAAAAAGACTTGATCATTAACCATAAATCTTGAGTATTACTAAATTAAAAATGCTCGAAAGTATGAGGTAACTTTCCTCTTTTTTTTTTTTTGAAGTTTTGTTTTGCTAGAGAATATGCATTAAAGTCACGAACTTTTTCCTCTTTTCTTTCAAAGCTGAAGGTAAATATGCATCTTCTTACCTCTTACTTTTATCTAAAAAACATATGAATCTCTCTCTCTCTCTCTCTCTCAAATACTCCATTTGATAACACTAAAAAAATAGTTTAAAAAACATATAAAACCCATTTTAGAAAAATTATCCTTTTTATTTGTACATGGGCATGCATTAGGGGTGAGCGAGGGTTCGTTGCGGCCACGAAACCTCTAATCCACCATCCGTCCGCTAGATTGGCGGATTGAAGAAAATCAATTTGCATCCATCCGCTAATTTGGCGGATATGGATTGAAAAGATTGGCGGATGGATGCGAATCGGTTTGGCAGTTTAAAATTTTATAAATTTTCAACATATTTTAACTTGTGTACTTCCTCAAACAGAAATATATATATATATATATATATTACAATCACTACATGCCTCATCTAAAGAAACAAAGTTTGAAAGTTTAGAATATTACAAACACTACATGTCTCATCCACATATTACAATCACAGTATGTCTCATCCACCTAAAGTATTACAATATGTGGTTCTTAAAATATAAAAACAATTCAAACCACAAAAACCAGGAACAAAGCTGTAATAAAGATTGTATGCCTCTATATTGTTATATCTATATCTGTTTTTGTTTCTATTTATTATTTTTAGAGTTAGATTTAGAAGCCAAAAGATATAGATAAATAATACATTTATATTTTTCAATTCAAAAAATATATTCAAGTTGAAATTCTTTTTCAACAGAATATTTAAACTCTTTTTCAATTGAAAATATAAACAAAATATCTAAACAAATTGAAAACACAAAATCTTACAAGTTATTATGGGTGCTCGCGATTTGGCGGTTTGGTTGCGGCCAAATGAATATCAAATCCGCCATTCGTCCAAAACTAGGTGGATTGAAAAAAATCAATTCGCAACCGTCCGCTCGTTATCACGTATCCGTCCAAAATACGGTGGATCGGTTCAATTCGGTCGGTTTGAACGGATTGGTATATCCACTGCTTACACCTAGTATGCACAACTTGGAAGGTAGCTATCCAATTTGTGAACTTGTACTTTGGATAATATTCAGAAATAAAAATATTTAATTTTAACTGAGAATATGGATAAATTTGTGAAAACGAAAAAGATGTGTGCCATTCAACAATTGTTTATAATAAAATTTAACTTAATTTTGAGTGTTATCTTCAATATTTATTATATTCAAGGCTTTAAATAACTAAATTTCAACTTTGGTTAATTTGATAAACTTGACATGAGAAATTTGAGAAAAAATTCCAAAGTTATGATTTATATCTTGCATCTTGAAATTTGTTTTGGATGTATATTAACAAACAACATTAGTTACATAATTAGTAAAACTATACCCAAATTAATTGCACCTTCACATTCTTTTCTTTTTGTTTTCTAAACTGATCAAATCGTTTATGATCTATTCTTCTACTTTTCTTTGCTTTCTATATTAATATATTCTCTAGCTTGATTTATTCTTAATCCTCAATAAGTTTTTAATAAGAAAGATTCAGTGATTCTTTAATGTTGTTTAGAATGATAATTTATATTATTGAAAGTCTTAAGCACAATCATTAATGTAGAATATTTGATAAAGTCTTAAGAATTCTTTTGACAATCCCATTTTGATACGTAGTGATAAGGAATTAGAATGGTTGAGATGATAAGGTTCGACAAGCCTTTTGCATCAGGAATATTTGCGACAACAATTACTCCTGTTGCCAAAAATATTATTAGTGACAATAAGTTATTAAAAAAAAATAAAAAATATTTGGTTTGACATAATTTTTGTCGCAAACATTTAATTAAAAAATGTAAGAACCGTATATTTGCTCATCACAAATAAACTATGGCCATGATTAAGGGGTTGTTTGGAATGATTTATATAAGTGCACTTTTTGACTAAAAAAAGTAGGGAAAAAAATATGAGTGTTTGCGATAATTTTTTGACTCTTTACGGAAAAATGTGCATTATAATATTGAAATAAATATGGAAATTACCGTATTGCCCCTATGGGGTTATGTGCATTGACAGACAGTCACATAATGACCAGTATGACTTTGTGGTTTAGGGGGATGGTGGGACGGCTTGACCTGTGAATATGTACAAAGTTTAATAATTTTGTTTTTTTTTTTGGTTGTACATGTTTCTTGTTCAAAGGGGCATTTTGGTCTTTTTCGCCTCTGACTAGTGTTGTTGTTTTCCCGCCAAAAAAATTGTGAATAGTATAAATTTTTTACTTTTGTAATGACTTTTTAACTTTTTTGTCTTTTTTAGGTTAACCCAAACACCTACTAAGATCTTAGTTTAACACAACATCGTTTCAAAGTAAGATTGTTAAATTATAATATTTTAATACTATGATATACTAAAATATAGTACTACAACATGCCAAAATGAGAAACAAGGTTAGAGTTGCTCGTACTTTGCATGTCGTAGGAACAAGAACACTTGGAGTTTTGTTACTTAAGTTCTCATAGTATATTTTACTCTAGAGGATCTTGACACGGGGGGAAGGGTCTGTGATGAAGGCATGAGGGGTTGTGATGGCCGAGGTGGGGGAGCTGAGGTGTTGCGACCAAAGAGGTGGGGAAGGAAAGTATAGCGACCCTAATTTTCGTAAGTCATTATTTATTATTATTATTTTATTTTATTTTTGGCTTTATTAATTACGTGGCTACATGAGAATTTAATGTGATATTTAATTAATTTAATGTGTTATTTAATTATAGGTAATTAATCCGAATATTGATATATTTATATTGTTTATAAATAATAATAATAAAAAAAGTGTTTTATATATTGATAAAATATATATATCATATTTATTTATGTTTTAATTATGTTGTATTTATATTATATAATATAATAACTATTAGGTTATATAATAATATAATAAGTGATTAGGTTATCAACTAAAGAAAAGAAAAGAGAATCAGAGAGGAGCAAGCCGTGTCTGTGTGTGTGAGAGAGAGAGAAAGAGTGAGATAGATAGATAGATAGATAGATTAATCAAAATCAAGAGGCTATTTTATCCAAGAAAGCTAAGAGATAGAGAGAGTTAGTGCTGACAGAGAGAGACCGGCTGGAGAGAGAAGAGGAAAGGAGAAAAAAAAGATTAGGGTTTTGTTTTGGTGACTCCATTAGTTCTTCAAATAATTTTTTGATCTTTAAAAAAATATTGTGAGTACAAAACCACTTTCCTTGATTTATATTTAATTCGTTGTTTTTATTTATTTGATGTTGAATTGATTTCATATTTGCATGTAGATGATTGATTAATTTTAATTATTTTGATTAGTTATGTATGTCAGGTTTAGGGTTTTTATATGGATTTATTTTATGGTTGTAATCACATTTATGGTTATATGAAACTAAAATTAATTAGGAAGCCATAGATAAATTTCTTATACTCCACTATGACTTCATAGATTGTTATTTTATTTGAGTGTTGATGAGAAAGAGTGTATAAAAAAAAGTGAGAATAGATTTATTTGAATGCCTTAGGCTTGGCATTGTTATGTTTGTTCTCATGAGTGAGATGTTTTGTATATGTATATTGTTGCCTCATTCTCATGAGTAGACAAGTACTTTGATTTACACGCGTATATATATGCTAACCATCCGGGGAGTGTAGGTCAAACTCGGAACGATATCCCCATGTAAGTTTGGTTTCAGAGCGGTGTTAGGTATATGGGAGGTACATGGGATATATGTGTATGCCGGAAGTGAAGGTTGAAGTGGTGGAGTTAAGATACAAAGAATTTTAATTATGAGTTTATTGGTATAGTGTGAATTGTATTGATTTGTACATGTTGAAAAATAGTAAACGACCTCGATAAATTATGAAATTTGAACAGAGGCATGTATATGTGATTCTAGACAACTTTTTTGTTTTAACTTTTTATTAAAAAGATCGATTAGAACTTATAATCGGATAATCTTGGTTATTGTAGTTTTGATTCATTTTAGCAATGCAGATTTTAGAGGCTGTTTTAACCCACGAAACGAGCTCATTTTTATTGGTTTCATGTCAACTGAAATAAAACATTATTCTGAACACTTTTCGTGTTTTGAACTTTTCCAAAAAAATTCATCTTACAGTAGTTTCTTTTCGTTTTCAGTTCTATATTTTTCGATCAAAATTCGGTTAGGATATTCTATTAAGTTTTTTTCTCAACCTGTTCAGTTTCTACTAAATTCGTCCGCACTGTCTTTTAGGAAATTTGATTTTGTACAACTTTTGTTCTTTTGGTCAATTCGAATTATTTAAGCATGAAACGGTGCATATTTATATTTCTTCATCAAGTTACTTAGGATTAAATTATACTAACTTTATTTTTTTTCAGAATGGTGGGTCTTACTAACTTTTTATGCAGGGTTAACCCACCATATTTTAATTTATATTTTGTTTATTTTATACTCAATTTATATTTCGTTGTGTACGGGCAAAAAACTAAATGCCATAGTATCTCGGAAAACTACCCATTCGTCTCGGTGTGGATGGAACTACTTGTCTTGTCCCATAACAAGAATTAAATGTATTTTTGTTTGCATCCGATAGACATGTGGGTGTTAAATCTTGTACTCATATCAATATACATGTATACTGACCCGTTTTGTCTCTTTGCAACTCGGGTGTTTGAGCGCAGTCGAGCTTCTTTTGTAGGATTAGTTGGGGCTACGGTGGTGACGTGGAGTAACTATAGTTATTGGACATATCTCTTGGATTTCTTTTATTTTCTTGAGCTTAGGGTTGATATTAGTTTATGTATTTATTTATTTTTTTTATGACTTTAGTATTGGGATAATTTGACATGATTTGTAACCGTACATTATTTAAGTTATTTTGACTATTTATTGTTACTTTAATGTTTGAGGTATTGATTAGTTATGAAATTATGGTAGATGGTTTGGTTGGCGTTTAGTTTTTTGTTTCACCTCTAGGATTTGGATGATGGAATATTGATTGGGGTTTAGTCATAATTTAATATTTAATTGTCCGAATTTTGGGGCGTGACAAAAAGGGTTTATACTATGTATGAATGAAAGGATGAACAGGTAATATGAAAAATAGGGGCAAGCTTGGAAGCTTCATCATTCCTCACAACTTAGAAGCTTGCCTCTATTTTATGAATTCAAATTGTAGTTAATCTGTGGATGCAAAGGCTGATGTAAATGGAAGGAAATTCAACCAAAAGAACAGAGAAACAAAAAATTCATAGAGATAGCTATTTCAAAGAACTAGCCGTTTAAACTCCCTTAATTGTCTCACTCCATGGGTTGGGTTTGTTACTAATTCAAATCATAAAACAAATGCAAGTTGTGCTGGTGTTTGTTGCTGATAATACAACTTGATCGGTGCAAGATGGGTTGGACTAATCCAAACGCTCCATGGATTGATGGTCATTTGTCTTCCGAATTGCACCTGCAACAAGCCCAATAGGAAGGTTCCAAAATGGGGGTGGATCCTTCCCGTGGACCCTCCTATTGACAAGTGGAAGGGGCCAATGCGCTTATAAGGTGGAAATGGGAGTCCCTCCCTGATCGATGTGGGATTGACCCAACAGCTGCTAATGGATGGTCATGGTGTGAAGATAAAAAAAATTAAATATATATAAAGAAGAAAGAGAAAGTGAGTTTGAAATATTTTTAGTGAAAGGAGCGTGATGGTGGTGGTGATAGTGGAAAAGTAAGTTTGAGTTATTTTTAGTGAGAGAAGTGCTAGTGGTAGTGGTAATGGTAATGAAAATGGGTTTGAACTATTTTTAGAGAAAGGACTGGTGGTGAATTTGGATGGTGGTGCTAGTGATGATTGTGGGTTTTTCATGGAAGGAGATGGTGGTGAGAGAAGAGAAGAGAAATAAAAATGGAGATAAAGAGAAATAAGAGAGTTATTTATGTCTTTTTAACATTGCTATTACAACCATCCATTTTTGCTCTTTGGTAATAATTTTAAAGGGTTTTTGGGTTAAACTTCAGGGAGGCACTGTGCTTTTTGACATAATCTTAAAGAGGTAAAATGTAATTTACTCAAGTATATCACATATTTCACTTACCTAAATTACCCTTACGTTCATCAAATAACTATCTCAATACTCAACTAATTGCTCTTCACTTTTCTATTTGTAATATGGGTGGTAGGGGAACAATTAGAGATATGGATAGTACTGACACAAGCATTTCATGAGTCAACAAAGCTAGTTACTCTTGGGCCTCACAGGACCCAAAAACATTGTTACAAAATTTCACCCACTTATATTCCTTGTGATCATAAGCTAAGGAAAAAGACTTGATCATTAACCATAAATCTTGAGTATTACTAAATTAAAAATGCCCGAAAGTATGAGGTAACCTTCTTCTTCTTTTTTTTTTTTACTAAAGAATATGCATTAAAGTCACGAACTTTTTCCTCTTTTCTTTCAAAGCTGAAGGTAAATATGCATCTTCTTACCTCCTACTTTTATCTAAAAAGCATATGAATCTCTCTCTCTCTCTCTCTCTCTCTCTCTCTCTCTAATACCCCATTGATAACACTAAAAAAATAGTTTAAAAAACATATAAAACCCATTTTAGAAAAATTATCCTTTTTAATTGTACATGGGTATGCACAACTTGGAAGGTAGCTATCCAATTTGTGAAGTTGTTCTTTGGATAATATTCAGAAATAAAAAATTTTAATTTTAATTCAGATTATGGATAGATTTGTGAAAACGAAAAAGATGTGTGCCATTCAACAATTGTTTATAATAAAATTTAACTTAATTTTGAGAGTTATCTTCAATATTTATGATATGCAAGGCTTTAAATAACTAACATGGACAAATTTCAACTTAATTTGATGAAAAACTTGACCTGAGAAATTTGAGAAAAAATTCCAAAGTTATGATTTATACCTTGTATCTTGAATTTTTTTTTTTTTTTGTTTAGTTACATAATTAGTAAAACTATACCCAAATTAATTGCACCTTCACATTCTTTTCTTTTTGTTTTCTAAACTAATCAAATCGTTTATGATCTATTGTTCTACTTTTCTTTGATTTTCTTTGCTTTCTATCTTAATATATTCTGTAGCTTGATTTATGCTTAATCCTCAATAATTTTTTAATAAAAAAGATTCAATGATTCTTTAATGTTGTTTAGAATGATAATTTATATTATTGAAAGTCTTAAGCACAATCATTAATGTAGAATAGTTGATAAAGTTTTGAGAATTCTTTTGACAATCCCATTTTGGTACCTAGTGATAAGGAATTAGAATGGTTGAGATGATAAGGTTCGACAAGCCTTTCGCATCGGGAATATTTGCGACAACAATTACTCCCCGTTGCCAAAAATATTATTAGTGACAATAAGTTAATAAAAAAAATTTAAAAATATTTGGATTGACATAATTTTTGTTGCAAACATTAGTTAAAAAATGTAAGAACCATATATTCGCTCATTGCAAATAAACTATGGCCATGATTAAGATTTTAGTCTAACATAATATCATTTCAAAGTAAGATTGTTAAATTATAATATTTTAATACCATAATCTACTAAAATATAGTACTACAACGTGCCAAAATGAGAAACAGGGCTAGAGTTGCTCTTACTTTGCATACCCTACGAACAAAGAACACTCCTTACTTGGAGCTTTGTTGCTTAAGTTATCATAGTATAGTTTGTTTATTCAAGAAGGATTTACCTATTTTTTCATCAACTTTATATATATATATAAATAACTGTGGTAAAGTGGTTTGAAAATATTCTTGAATCCAATTAGATGCTCTTGATCCTTTGATTACTACCTGAAAAATGGATGAACACTCAGGTCGAGGGGGTGTTGAAATTAGCACTCTGATGGACAAGTTAGTATCTTCTCAAATTTACTTCCATCTCAAGTTATCTTGTTTGTTTTTTTTTATGCCTCCCTTTGGCTGACATTCCTTCCTTTTTATATTACGTCTGGGCCTAAGGGTCGGGCCCACTCTTAATTTCGCACATAATTATTTAATTGGCCCTCCAGTTGAGTGTTGGCTCCCATACGGTTCCTTATATGGCTGATTCGTATATTTGGCTTCGTGAGCCCCCTGGTCAGGGCCAAATTACCTTCGGCCTGATGTCTCAACCGGATGCCATGGCCTCTTCCTCATCGATTTTATTCAGCCTCCACAATAACATATAACTAGGTTATTCACTCTTACAAAATTATATATTGGAGCATGGTGTGAGATTATTTGTCCTATTTTTTGTACTAATATTATGTTTCTCATACTCTTCTAATAATTAATTTTAGTGGCATGATAATATGTGATGATTGATATGAAACAAATCACGGCCAGTCTTTTTCGGGACCTAAGGCTAAGTTAAAAAATGGGACTTTCATATATATATATATACACATATATTAAATTATCTATAAAAAAAAATAGTGAATATATATATATATATATTTTCACGTACACGAAATTTGCTTACATATATAAATACTAAACTTATTAATTTTTAAGAGTGCTATGTACACAAATCACTTAAAATATTATGTGATAAATCCAATTCGAAAATATTATATTAACGAGTAAATCGTTTATAGTTTGTTTGTCACATATTTCTTGAACAATTTTACACGTTTTCATAATTGACATAAATCATAATGATTGAGATAGATTTTGGACATCTTCGATTGGTAGCGTTGTTAATTTATTTAAACTCTTTTTTCTTTTTTTTGGTGAAGTTGATTGAATGTAAAATTTGATCAATTTCAATTTTAAAATTTTATTTCTTCAAAAGTAATTGTAATTAGTAAAGTCAACAATATTGTATAAATAATCTATACATTTGGCAAACAACCACCAATTACTCTTAAATAATTTACCACTTTAATTGTTTTTTGTTTAAATTTCATTTTTAAATTGCTAATACTATAATGTAGTGTTTGATTGACTTGAATGAAATTGGATAGAATCAAATGGTCATTTCTTATAACCTCTTTATAGAATGATTATTCTCTCACATTGGTGAATGATGATTATATTTATAATACATTTTCTTATAATTTTTTAGTGAAACAAACATGAGAATAGATGTTATGGTAGAATGATTTATTTCCTTCCAGTTTATTTCATTGAACCAACATAACAAAAGGACTCCAATTATTCGGGAATCCTAATTTTTAGATAGAATTTGAGAACCCAATGTGGCCGCTTTGCCCACATTCCCTCAAGGGCAGCCTTAAAACAAATGATGAGCCTCTTTTGAGAAGGCAAAAAAATGTATTGGCATATTTGGGTCACGTCATATCACCTCTCTATTTTTTTATATGTTTATATATATATATGATAAGCTAATAAATTAAAAAAAAAATCACTTCTCAAAATAGGCCACAGAGCGAGACAAATAATCTACACTCGTTAAAATACACCTAACTAAGTGAGGGAGTAGTTGAGTAATTAAATGAACGACCTAACACCATCATTCATTTTGGATGGACCTCTTCACCCTAGAATAGTTTTTCCTACTCCCTTTTTCAAGTTACATATATATTAGTCATTGAGTTTGGTTTAGCTCCATTTTTAAAGATAAATATATAAACTCATATATAGAAGGTTGAGGTGAAAGTGGAATATTCTCCAATTAATGTAAGGTAGTAAAGTTGGCCATTTTGCATGGTGGGAAGGGATGAGGAATCTCATGTACAAAACATTTTTTGTGCCAAAATTAATTTGGGCAAAAGCATTTTCTTTTTCAACTTTAAGCCCTTTTTCTTTTTCGATATTTATCTTAAATTTAGAATACATATATTCTTTGACATATTGTTTTGAAGTTCTTTGCTTTAAAGCTAGGAGAGTCCTCCCTCTCTTCTCTTTGTGGGGGCTCAAGAGAAGTGAGCATAGGAGGAGGTAGAGGAGAGGTGATGCAAGAGAGGGAGGTGATGGACATCAGTTTGAAGGACCTCTCTAAGAAACTTGAAGAATTTGCCAAGGCTAGAGATTGGGAAAAGTACCACAGCCCTAGGAACTTACTCCTTGCTATGGTAAAAAAATTTTTTGGGTTAGTGCATTTTTATATGCTTTGATGATTTTCTAGGTTCCAATTGCTCTGTTAAGATTCAGTCATCATGTTTCCTTTTTTGTATATAAAGGGTGGTTTTTGCCCAACTATAAACTTTGCTGTTACTGTCTTTGGTGGCATAAATTTGAGTAAAAAATAGCTTCTCAAAAAATGAGGGTAAGGCTATGTACATCTTATCACTTTTCCAAACTCTGTTTTAGCAAGAATTTCATAAATTGAGTCGCCTTTTTATTTATTTATAAATATTTATGAGTATACATTTTGTTATGTTTGGGAACTTAGGAGAGAAAAGAAAAAAAAGGATAAAAGAAAATAAAAGAAATGATTGTGATTTATCTCCTTCTTGTTTGGATAAGTAAGAAATAAAAGAAAAGAAATGCTTGTGATTTTTCTATTTCTTGTTTGGTTAGATTTCATAAAAGAAAATAAAAGAAATTATTTTATGTTATATTACCAAAATAACTTTTTTATATTTTCAATCATTTTATTTCTTTTATTTTTATAGAGACAAAATTGGTATTATGAAAATATAAAAATATATTAGTTTCTTTTCTCTCCCAATCTCTTCACTTTTGAAAAGATTGAAAATAAGGGCTATAAGATATATGAGTTTCTCTCTGTTTCTCTCCATTTCTCCTCATTTCTCTCCACTTAAATTATCCAAACAAATAAGAGAAATACATATCTCCTCATTTCTTTTCTTTTCTCTCTAAATCACTTGATCCAAACATAAGTGAAGCCCTTGTGGTAAATTAATGTTGCAACATGTCACATAAATCTATATATATAGGCATCCATGGATGCCATGTAAGTAATTACTGTGAATTAATCGATAACTAATCTCCTTTTGCATAAATTACATTCAAAATCTCAAATTAATCTCATGACTCTTCTACCACTACCTTTCGCTAACACAAGTTCCCATAGAACTCCTGTCAATGGCTCAATCAATTACTTCTTCGGAATGCTAAACTCAAAAACTACTTGATTTGATTATTTCGATAGAGATGGAGATTCATATTGGAAATATGAATCAATCTAAGAATTAGAACCATAAGAGTCAGAGTTCTCTTTTGATTATTTCAGATTGATCGGAAAAAATAGATATAGCAAAGAAATAGAATTAGGTGCTATGTACATTCCATATATGGAATTGATATCTACATATATGAACATAATATTGTAGAGAGTATAACTTTATACACTGTCCAACTTTATACACTACAATAAGCCTAATAGAGTATGGTAGAAAGAAATATATGAATTTTTCTTTCTACCATACTATCGGATCGCATAGAATATTGCCGATTCTAGTCCGCTTATTTCATTTAAGACGCGAAATTGGAATCCTTTTCATTTTCTTTCTTCAATCATTGATAAGAACTCAGAAGTATATTAATAAATGAGTCTTGTTAACGTATGTCCTTAGCGTACATGTTTAGAATACTTAAAAGTGTTGTAAATTCTTTATTTCATTTACTTTCATACAAAATGTATACGATCCTTTTAATGTTCTTAACATATGCTCTAAGAACACACATTATAACAAAATCATTAATCTTATGATTATTAATTACCTATGCCAGAGGAAGGAAAGAGCCATGCTTTCTTTTTATGATTATTAATTACTTATGAATATTTTATTTGCCATGGAAAGAAAAAAGAATAATTCAGACCTATTAAGTGATGGCTAAGATTAATGTACTAGACAATAACAATCATACAGGAATAAAATCTCAAGTAGTTGTCCCAAGATTTTGACATTAAAAAGCATATACAAGTGGCTGAACATGGCATATATAGAAAAGGCAACTTGCGGTCACCATGTATCAAACATAGGAATCTAATTGATTGGCACTCACTAGACAACTTTACTACATACACAGAAAATAAAATTTTAAAAAATTTAAAATCACAGAACAAACATAAGGGTGAGTGAATATATGAATGTCCATTCTTCTGTCTATTATGTGGCTTTTTTATGTCCCTAGACTTTCTCATTGCTAGATGTGTATAAGTGGAAAGCGAAATCTCCTAACCACTTGTACCTTCCAAACACTAGTTCGAAATGCTTTTCTTAAGAATCTTTTATTGATAATGTGTATAGCTTGGATTAGTAGGTAACAAATTGATAATTTGTAGCCCACAGTAATCCAATGGTTTAGGAGAGGTGTAGAACCAATTGTAAATCTCGAGATTTTGAGTTCGACTTCTCACAAGCATCTTGGGATTTTTACTATGTATAAATGGGTCCAATGTGACCTTACCTTGGCAGAGTTCCTAGTCATCACAAAAATAAGGGATAATTTATCTAAATGTTTACTTTCATGTTTGATGAATTGTAGGTTGGTGAAGTGGGAGAGCTATCAGAGATATTTCAATGGAGAGGAGAGGTAGATAAAGGCTTACCAAATTGGGAAGAATCAGAGAAGGAGCATTTAGGGGAAGAGTTATCTGATGTGCTACTATACCTCATTAGGTTGGCTGATATCTGTGGCATTGATCTTGGTGATGCCGCCTCCAAGAAAATTGTCAAGAATGCCATCAAATACCCACCCAAGCTTTTCTAATTGTTAACAAATGTTGCACTAGAAAATTTTGTTTGGTGAGTGAGAAAAGTCATTTTGTTGAAATACCCATTTCAAAGAAAATGTTAATTCTTATTTCTGTGGAAATACTTATGAGGTGACTACCAAAGACCTTATAATTTGTGTGTTTTGTATCACTTTGGTGTTTTTGTTCCTGAAAAAATAAAAAACAAAACATCATTGAAGCTTGTAGCAAGGTGGTAAGGACTTTGGCTCCTCACCATAAGTGTTTGGAAATGTTGCGAAAAATGGTCAATGGTTTTTCAAGAGTGAATTTCATAAAAGGGATAAAAAATCCCAATATATATCATACATGAAAAAAATTGAATTCAACACCTTAACAACTGAATTCTAATATAAGTAATTGAATGTGTGTGTGAAACAATAATTGTTATCTTCTAACTGAAATTACAATGTTCAAAACATGTCATCCAAAATTTTGTTCCATTTAATTGGCAATTTAATACAAACCATATGTTTTTACAAATAACATAGGAATGGCAATGGTAATGAAATGAGCATTCATACTACAAAAGATACAAATTTAAAAAGAAAATAAAAATCTTCCTCGCTCTATGCGTAGGCACTATAAAATGAACTAAATTATTTGTGTTAGACTCTCATGTTTTAAGCTTATTTAAGTTGAATTTCATATGTAAACAAAATCAAATTTAAAATTTAAACACATTTAAAATTTGTTAAATTTTGAGATTTGCTTGATAAATGTATTTTCACTCTAAAAAAACAAAAACAAAATGAAGTTACTTGAGTTTGGACTAGTGATCTGGTCAATTAAATCGGCTAAAAATTGAATAGATCAAATTTAAATGTGTCAAAATTCATTGAGTTTTTAAAATTAAACCTGTACCATCAAATACATCTAACTTGCATATTTATGTCTAAGCCTCAGCAGCAGGGCAAGTTGGGCTAGCCATAAAGTTTGGGGCCCAGGCTAAGGCCCATGGCTCTAACCAATCAATAGACCGGGTGCATGCTTTACATTTCTAAGAGGACTGCTACATGTTCCTAACCTTTTACTTTGGACCTTCCATTTATTTTATTTTATTTTATTATAATTTTGTCCTAACATTAAATTCTAATTTTGTCCTTACCCTATCCTCCCAAGTCTAACCCTAACCCTAATCCTATCACCACTTTCACTCTTGCCAGTGGCCTCCAGCGACCAATCCACCTCCTTTATTTTCCTCCTTCGGTGAACCTCTCGCCACCACCCATTGTTCACAGAATTATCAATGGCGACGAAGGTTAGGGTTTTGGTGATTGTGGTGGCGGCGGTGTAGAAGGAGTGACTGATTCACAAACTCTCTTTTGAGATCATCATCTTCATCCTCCGGAACCTACTCTCTTTTGTGCACAACTCTCTCTCTCTCTCTCTCTCCCCGTTAATCTCTCTCTTTACCTTATAAGTTGGTTGATTTTTCTTCGTTTGGTTACATAGAGTCAAACTTGTTGAATATGTTCGGTGTTCCACAATCAAACATATGCCTTTTGTTCTGCTACATAGTACCAAACATCAGCTTTTATTTGAAACTGGTTTTCCAAGTGGTGGCGAGAGTGGTCACGAAGGCAAAAGGAGGGGTTTTCTGAACTGATTATCCATCATTTATCTTCAACAACATCAATGTTATTCTCTATATGGAAGGAATCGCCCTTTGAACTAGGGCCCATTACACTTCTAACGTTGTTACATTCTTTGAAACACAGTTCGGATATGTCTGATACTCCAAGAAAACAAACGGTTGCTCTATTGTTGCTACTGCTACCATTGTTTGAGCAAGTCACTAGAAGGGAAGGGGGACTCCCGAAAGAGTTGTAGGTGGAAGGAGTAAGGGTGGGGTTCAAAGGATATATTTGAGATTAGGGTAAACTACCAATAGGCCCTACTTGGGAGACTTATTACCCAATAGGTCCTACTTTGAGACTTATTACCTATTAAGTCCTATTTGATATAATTTATTAAGTGATAAAGACAAATTTTATCAGTCTTTTTTTTTTATGAATAATTTTATAGTGATAAATTTATCAGTCTCTTTTTTTATGAATAATTTTTTAGTGATAAATTTATCACTCTCTTATTTTTATAGTGTTAAATTTATTAGTTAGGACTTGTAGGTAAATAAATCTAGTGAATAGGACTAATTGGTAAGTACCCCTTGAGATTATGATAGAGGTCCAAAGAAAAATAAAAAGGAATGCAATTTTTGTGGTGGGGGGCTCAAAGTAAAAAGGTAAGAACATTTAGTAGTCCTCATTTTTAAAGTCTAGGATTTATCCTGGATTTAAAAATATGAGCATATGAGTGTTAGGCTAGATATGAACCATATAAGCCTTAATATAACTTTAATTAAATTTTTTTATTAAATTCAAAAAAAATTTAAAAATTATAATATAAAATTTTTAAGTGCATTACAATAATTAGAATTGAATATTAAATTATGAAAAATAAAATAAAAAATTAACTTTATTTATTTATTGAAATACATAATTACACTCATAGCCCATCGATTTGGGCCACCCGTTCTACTCTTCACCCCAAGCCCAACTCATATTTTAGGGCCAGGCCAGCCATAAGCTATGAGACTTCTTTTTTTGTCTATGTGCTTGTTTGGTCTAATTTTAAGGGGAAAAAAATGATAAATGGAAAGTATAGTATTCCTTTTCAACTCTTAAATAATTAAATTTTTAAAAATTATTGAAGATATTTTTTATCTCATAAATATGGTAAATCGAAGTTATGTTTTGACACAAACTATCAAACCTTTAAAAAGAAATTAAATAAAATAATAATATGAAAACAACACTCACTACCAAACAGAGCCTATATCGGAGAGCATATCGCAGAAGCAGCGGGTATTACTTTCAAAACCGTTAGACGTGACAAGGACTCATTCAGTTTCATTCACTCAATATTTAATTTAATTTAATTAATTTGACAATGAAATCTTAATTTAATTTGTGAATATTGTATATACATACACATAATCTGCATATATATAGGCACTTTTTAATCAAATCCAATTCTCTCTCTCTCTCTCTCTCTGCATTTCACAATCTCAGGTTATCCTCATTCATATCTTAATCTCTATCTCTCTCTACATTTCCTCATGTTAATTTCATTTTCTGTGATTAATCTCTGCAATGTATTAATGTTAAACTGATCTGATCTAATTGATGTATATATGTATGTGTGTATATGCAATTTCATTTCACATGTCATGATTAGTATATTTTGCTTTGGATTTGAACCAATGTGTTTCAATATCTGTTTGGTTCTTGAATTATGGAAATATGAGCATATTGTTATCCCTTCGATGGAATCTGAAGATGATAAGATGTACACAATGTTAATCAATTTTTTTAAAAGATGTTTATGAGATTCGAATCCATATGTCTTTTTTTCTTTTCTTTTTTTATCAATAGAAATTTTCATTAAAATAAAGATGGCCAAACGGCACTTACAAGGAAATCATCAATAAGCTTACACCAAACTAAGGAAAAAACCTTGTGTAAAACAAATGAAAATCCCCAAATAAAGCATCAAAGAAAAGCAATGGATAAATCTAAACATAACATTCATACTGCAAAGCAAAGGTTGATCATAAAAACTTGACACTAAAAAGATAAATACATAAACTATATCTAAACTGTGTGTAAAAGCTCGAACCCATATATCATTACTCCCTTTGCTATTCCTTTCATATTGTTTTTAAATATAAAAATTCAAACCCTCATATACACCGGTTTTCATCTCTTTCCTTCTCCATGTAATTTTCTCATTGATTGTGAAAAATCTAGATTTAATACGGAAAACTCTTTTGGAAATCTAGATGCGTCCCATGATTATTGATTTAGGTAATCGAATTAAAAATCAAGCAACCATGATCAATGTAGATAAGAGAGAGTAAGAGAAAATCATTCACAACACAAAAGATTTTTTTATGTGGAAAAATCACAATTGAAATCTATCAACTTGTGATAAAAAATCACGGGCCATCAGCCAGATAAATAATCCATTATGCAAGAAAGGTAGTACAAGAGATCTCTTACAAAAGCCAATCTAGGCTACACAAGTCCACTCACCGACACACGTCTTTGTTCACTTTACGAGTACCTACACAGTCTACTATATATTTGCTTTGTCAAATCCACACGACGGAAAGCTTTGGAATCCACACCAAAGCTCACACACTACAATCTTGGATTACACCAAGAATGTTCACTTTTGAAAGATGTGAAGAACTTGTTACAAAAACTTGATGATTAGCTTTGAGGCTCTTGGATGCTAATGTATCATGACTGAGAGTACTACAAGTTCACTCTCAAAACAAACTCTCTCAAAATATTTTTCCTTTTACAAAAATGATCTCTCTCAAAATAGATCCTCTCAAGATAGAAAGTGTTTGGAAGAGTATATGAGAGAATACCTAGAAAATTTATGCAAGAGATGCACAACAAAACAACCAGGGGGCCTTAAATAGACTTGGGCAGGGTAAGTTCGCGAGCTATTCGCGGGCGTGGTCCTCTAGTCGTGGGAGCGAGTTGCCTTTGCGGGTTGCAGAGAAAAGTACTGGGAGCTGGACATTTGGACTTACAGTGGTCGCCGGCGCAGTTCAAATAGTCGCGGCTGCGAGTGCCTAGGTCGCAGGAGCAAGCAGTGGGGGTCACGGGTGCCATGGTTAGGTTTCCAAATCGCGAGCACGATTATGAGGTTTGCAGCCGTGAACAGGCATGCTGGCTGAGTAGTTTTTTCTGACTCTTCGCTTTATCTTTCTTGCACGTTTTGCTCCACACTTTCCACCTTATCTCACAGACAAACAGCTACCCTACAACCTTCTTTTGCTCTTCTTTTTACACATGATGACTATCAACATTTGCCAACACATTCAGCCAACAAATCATCCACAAATATTGACTAAAAAGATCAAGGAGAAAACTTTAGCACACTCTTAGCACATGTCTAAGCCAACAAAACAAGGTTAAACAAAATCTTTAACAACACATGCCAATCCATCTTCGAGCCACCAAACCTGCATCTTTCAATTTACAAAATCAAGAAGATAAGAAATGAAGAAAACCAACTAAGAAACAATTTTTTCAACTTTGGCTCGGTATTTGCCAAAATGAATCACATGCAACAAAGATTAGGATTAAAAATCCTAACAATCTTTCCCTTTTGACAATGTCGAGACAAAACTACATAAGACATTCCTACATGAGATCTGAAAATTCACGCAACACAAAAAACAAAAGAGATTAAACAAAAAATCAAGATTTTGTCTTTGGAATAGGATTGCCAACTTGCATTACAATGCACAAAATTAGGATTGAAAATCCTAACAGATTGCATGTGTAGTTATTTTTTTTGGAATTTTAGCTATAATTTACAACAAAAAAAAAATGGTTTTTTTTTTTTTTTTGGGTAACAATGAGCAAATTACACTTTGCGCCCTTTATGTTTAGTTTTTTTTTTCTTCCCACTTTGACGATTCATGTTTCAAATTTTTATTTATTTTTTATAATTTACTCTTAAAATAACTTTTGTTCAAAATAGATAGAAAATGCCGCCTTAGATATCACATGACATAAAAAATTTATTATTATATTGAGATTTAATTTTATGATATAGGTGTGAGTTATATATAATAAAATATTTTTATGTTATTTGACTGTCAATGTATCATTTTTTGTCTAATTTTAGACATAAGTTAATTAATTTGGAAAAAACTTGAAACATGAATAGTTAAAGTAAAAAAAATATATATTAAAAAAAAATACTTTAAGGACTAGAATAAGAAAAAGGCCAAACATATAAAAATCCTCCATTAGATTTGGATTAGTGGGTGATGTAGTTTTTATCACAGAGATAAAGAAATTTTATGTGAACTTGCCTAGTTAATTACTAAATAACATGTTTGTTTATCAACATATCTAAATTATGCAGTAAACCTTGAAAATGGAGGGGACTGTGTTTAGCCTTGCTTTGGAGGGAATGAAGAATGTCAAGTCTGACAGAGAAGAATTGTTGACAGAGCCTTTCTTGGATGTCTGCAAACATATATTGCCTATTCTAGGTGTGCTTTTCTTTCCTTTTTGGTAATTTTAGCTAGAGAATAGCTTCAATCAAGAAGAGTTTTCCTAGTTTGTTTTATTGTTGCTCAAATCGTATAGTTTTTAATTAGAATTTTCTAGATTTTCTGTGCACTTGGAAGTAATTTTCACAAACCATATAGTTTTTAATTAGAAATTTCTAGATTTTGTGTGCACTTGGAAGTTATTTTCATAGTTTTATGGGTGTTTGGTGGAAATGCAAAACGGACTTCCAGGCATTAAAAGTCCTTCCAAAGATTTAATGGTTGCTTGGTGAGTTTATGTACACGAGCTTTTTTAAAAAGTGCATGCTTCTAAAAGTCCGTTCAGTGAAAGCTCCATTGCATGGCTTTCTCAGTGACTTCTCATGAAGTCTAATACTCATTCAAATAACAACAATGATAGAGACCACTAATTTTGGAACTCTAAAAACATCACTAATGACATGGCACTCAATAAAAAAAGAAAAAAAATAAAACACCAAGGCCAAAATATCAAATCATTCATGGTGGGGCCCACTGCCACATTATTAGTGTAGCACTAATTAATGCTCTCACTCATTTTCCTTCAAATAAAAACTTTTAAATGATGGTGTTGTCTCTCTAATGCTCACCTACGTTACCTTCATTGTCATGAATTTACATTTCTTTGGACTTTGGGAAAATTATTAAAATATTTAAAATTGAAATTTTCATATAACCAAACTAAATCAAATCTTAAGTCCTATCAAATGAAATCGGTTATATGAATCTTTTGTCTCCACTCGACTCTATCTAAAACCATTTTGTTACTCAAATTAATGAGATGTATATTTCTATTTACTACACTAATTCACGTTAATCTAAGTCTACCCCTTCCCTTAACACTACCATCTACTATCACTGTATCGCATTTCTTCTTTACTGCCTTTGTTGGTCTCTGTTGTATATAACAAAGCCATCTCAATCTATTCTCTTTCAATTTATCTTCTATCGGTATTACTCCTACCCATTTTTGAATATACTCTGTCTTTTATAGTCTTGCCACACATCCACCTTAACATCCTCATATCAGCAATACTTATCTTATCTACATATTATTGCTTAGTTGCCTAACATTCTATCCCATATAACATCGCTGGTCTAATAGTCGCTTTATAGAACTTTCCTTTTAGTTTAATGGATACTCGTTTATTGTCAAGTATTCCAGATGCACTCCTCCACTTAAACTGTCCTGCTTTAATTTTGTGCTTACTCGTTTATGAAAAGTGAAATTTTCATATAGCACTTTTAAAAAGTGCACTTACCAAACATAGTTTTATATCAAAAGGATTTTTCTTGAATGACTTCCTTCAAAGTCCATTCTACAAAAGCCCTTTATGGAGAAGTTGTCCTAAACAGTGTAACTATTCTTTTTCTATGGTTCAGACATATTTTTTATTGGATAAGAAAAAGGAAAAACTAAAACCAAACAAAAAAAAGACCAAACAAAAACCAAGTTTTGAATAAAGCATGATCTTGCATTTCCAAATGCAAACATTTGTCAGTGTCAAAACATTGTTCTTCTCTTTTGTAGTTTCCTATACTGATATGCTTTGCCTTCAGAGTTATATTGTCTATAAACTTGATCTTAAGTCCTTTTTTGGGCTTTGGCTTGGCAATCCATTGAACTTTTTTTCTAATTTATGATGTCAGACAAATTTGGACCTGCAATGACTGTTGTGAAATCTGATATCGGTGGTAATATATCGGTAAGATACTTTTCTTCTTAATTTTCACTTTTATGCTCGTTTACATTCAATTAATTAGAATCCTCTTCAATAAAAAAATAAAAGTTAACATGTCACACTATGCCAATTTATGATTGACAAAAGATGGTAAATGCACTACTGGGTAGATATTGAATTTGTTCTTTGTTGTCCTAATAACGTTAGTTTAAAACATGGTCTTGAAGTCTTGTACTGGCTAGAAATTTGTCAAGCTCAATTTGAAAGATTTTGGATTTGGGTTTCTATATATTTTGTTTAACGAAGTCTAACTGAAAAACATAAATGTTAACCTATATTATATACATCTCTCTAGTTAAATAAAATATAATGAAATTTCTGCATCCTCATATTATGTTTTCAATGCTGAATTCAGTTAATTGTTCAATGCTGGTTTTACTTGCAGAGGTTGGAATCTAGATACAATTCCAATACAACTAAATACAACTACTTGTTCAATTTCGTACAAGCAGAAGTTGAAACAAAAACGACAAAATCATCATCGAGTTGTTCGAATGGTCTTCTGTGGTTGACAAGGTACATGATTATGCTATGTGCTTGTCATGTTAAAAAAATTAATGTCATCTGTAAGTCCGTTTTTGATGATTTCTAGGGTAAATGAACTTTAATAACAATGGAATGTTGTTACTTGCCAAACAATTTTTCTTTTTTTTTTTCCTTCCAAAATATTAGATGCTTCTAGATGTATGATATTGTCATGATGATTCTACAGAGCGATGGATTTCTTGGTGGAGCTATTTCGGAACCTACATGACCATCAAGATTGGACAATGACACAAGCTTGTACCGATTCCTATAGCAAGACATTGAAAAAATGGCATGGCTGGCTTGCTAGTTCAAGTTTCACTGTAATGTTTCTGATTCCTACTCAATCAGATTGTGCATTTCCTTGATAGAAATAAGATCAGACTTCGTATTAGCCTTATAATCATATTTCTCATAATATGACACTAAATTTTTTGAACTGATAATCAATAGGATTTAAATGCCTCCTTTTAAGTGCTTTCTGAAATCTTATTCATTGTTCTCATATTTGTCACTCCTTAATGCATTCTACTGATCTACCCACCTTTTTTTTTTATAATAGAATTTAGGCATGTTTGGTTGTGTTTTTGTTTCTCCATTTTCATTTTTTTTCATGTTTTTGGAAAGTATGAAAATGCTCATCGGCTTTATTTTTGTGAGAAAACAGTTTTCAAAAATTTGAAAACAACTTTTTAATGTTTCCTAGAAAGTGGGTTGGATTCAAAAAAAGATTTCGAGAATAGTTTTCAAAAACAATTGGCCAAATTTTTAATAAGAAATGTTTGGAACCCCTTTTTTGAGAGTTCCATGACCCCCAATTTGATCTTGACCCTTGATATGTGTGGGGTCCACTCATATTTGTGTGGGCTCCACACCATAAGTGGTTGGGATGAGAGTGAGGGTTGTGGGGATCATATATATAGGAGTTTCTATCACAATTGATTTTTAATATCCGCTCTCTTTTGTCCTTTCTTTTCATCTCTTATTCTTTAATTCTTAAAACATTTCTTTTCCTTCATAGAGATTTTGACTAATTTAAAATTGAATCACAGGTTGCTATCAAGCTTGCTCCTGATAGGAAGAAGTTCATGGAGGTGATAGGTGGCTCAGGGGATATCCATGCTGATATGGAAAATTTTTGCACAACCTTTACACCAATTCTTCAAGAGATCCACAAGTTTTTGGTAAGGACTTCTTGGCCTGTTTTCAAGCTGACTCTTGCTTAATCTTGTGTTTGGATTATGGTGTGGAGGTGAAAAAACCAAGAAGGAAAATGTGTAGAAAATTTAGCTTCTCCTACATATATTTCCCTTTCTATTACTTTTTTTCTCGAAAAATCCATGATCTAAACACAACGAAAGGGAAAGAATGACAAAGTAGATTCAAGATGCTAATGAGGATATTATACAATGACAGAGTAGAATGACAAATTTAGCTTCTATCACTTCATTTTCTTTGTAACTTTTCTATTTTCTCTTACAAATCATGCTACAAATTCATGATTCGAACACAGAGCGAAAGGACGTGATCCTCCATCAAAAGGAGAAAGATGGAGCCAATCATTCTCTCTCCTCAAATCTCTATACCCATGTTCCCAATGCACTTCTATCCACACAATGTGTTGGGAATCTCAAGATACGATCGTACAACTTAGAGTGCATTGAGACAAGGGCATAGAATTTTGAGGAGAGAGGATCTATGCCGAAAGATGCAAAAGTTTGAGAATATATATATATGTAATATATTTGACTGGAAAAAAAAGTGATTTTCTTTTCACCCAAATAAAGAAAGTCAATAATTTTAAAATCGAAAATGTTTTTTAGCTCGAAAAAATTGGCCCCGAATGCCCCTAAAGCCCAAAACGACGTCGTTTTGGGCTTAAGGTTTTTTTTTTTTTTTTTTTTTTTCCGCCATTGTTGACGCAGAGGGTGAGGGAGAAGAGGGAGAGGGAGAGAAAGAGAAGAGAGAGAAGAGGAAGAGGAGGTCGTCGCAGCCTACCCCGTCGCAACCGCCTCGGCTCGAGTCAGCTGCAGCTCCGCCGTCCCCCTCCTCCTCCTCCTCTTCCTCCTCCTCCTCCCCTCCCCCTCCAGTCCCCTCCTCCCTCCTCCTCCCACTCCCCCTCCTCCTCCCCCTCCCCTCCCCCTTCTTCGTCTTCTTCGTCTTCTTCCGCTGTATAAAAAAAAAAAAAAAAAAAAGGATTCGGGGCATTCGGGGGAGCTCGGATTCGAGCTCCCAATCACAGCTCTTTTAAAATCTATACTCTCTTGGTACAGGCTAAAGTTGGCTTGGATAGCTTGAAAGCTTCATGATGGAAACGGTGTTCTTACAAGAGGCTCTTGATTTTGTTCAACCCTTCTCACTCTTCTTTCTAGTCCTCTTTAAGATTATTTTTATTTTTTTTGGATCTTTGGACAAAGTGTATTCTCAGTAATTTCCATTTCAATCACTAATTAACACTGCTCTATCAAACTTTTTCCTTCAAACATTCTTTTGATTTAATTTACTTGTACTTGGCTATTATATACACTCTACATTGTATGAGAGAACATATTGTGCTTTTGCTCTTCTCTTTGTCAAATTATAGGTTTTTTTTTGGATGCGTAGCATTGCTGAAAATATTTCGGATATTCACTTTTGCTATCTTGGCCTGGTACAACCAATATCATTTTTATATACATATGAATTTCATTAAAAAGATTAATAGATTTGTTAAGAAAATAAGAAAATAGATTTGTTAAGAGAAATGTCATATCTCTCATTTCATCACCCCCAATTACACCTCTAATAAGGTGACAAATAATAATAACCAATCAACTCTCTTCAAAATGTGAGATAACTTTACATGGAAGTGAGCTACGTCATTAGGGATGAAATTAGGGTGCAAAATTAAAGGAATGTAGCACCACTGAATAATGATCAAACAAATCCTTTTGGCAGAACTGTTTCTAAAAATTATTTTTGAAAAAAAAAATGAAAAGAAAATCTCTTCATTTTTAGAATCTAGTTTCTTAGAGTTCTCAAAAAAATCTAATTCATAAAAAATAAAAAAATGAATCCTACATGAAAAAAAAAAAAATTTCCCTTTCACCACTCACGCGAGTAAAAGTTATGTCATTTTGTAAAAAAAATTACAAATCAATAAATTTATAATGTATATCTCTAAAATAAAAGTTACAAATCAATATAATTATATCATGAACGACGTGATTTGTGATGGGAAATGTTACGAACCATTTTTATAACAAAAGTTGCAACATGTTATGATTTTTGTTACAGAACATTATGTCACGTAGGTCATGATTATGTTACGTAGGTCATGGTAGGGTGCATACAATACAATATGCCTTTTTAAGGGTGTGAACCGTAGAAACTCTCAACTGTATCCTTGAAAGTATCTATTTTGTGTCAATTTTCTTTATAATTTTTTTTTATTTGAATTGAATTGTTCGAATTTTAAACCAGCCATCAAAATCATTAACTATGGAGTGATTATAAAATATAATTACATGACATTTTGGCACTGATGAAAACGACAAAGTATTGCCTTACGAAGCGTTATGGGATAAAATCGATGAAAATTAAACTTAATGGAGTAAGTGACACAAAATGCATATTTTATGGATCATATCTAGGTGAATTTCTTTATTATACCATTAATAATTGAAATAAGTTAGATATTGAATTCTTTTGACTTAAATTATATAAAAAAAAAATTATGAACAATCAGAATAACACATAATGCATTATTTAAGAACTACATGCATATTTTATTCTATGAGACTGACTGCACAATGTAAAGAATAATGCTTATTTTAATCAATGGCATTTTCTGCACAAGAAAAATATTGAGAAAAGTTTATTTTCTTCATATCTTTTTGATGGTACTAAACGTTCCAGATGGAACGGGTCGGATTAATCCACGCTGCTCAAGTCGTTGCCGAAGCGTCGAGCTCGAAGAGAAACCTGCACAAGAGTTCAACGGGGAACGGGGATTCCCCTAGCAAACCCTCCGACGATTGAGTTAGAGTAAGGAGAAGGTAATGGAATGTAAAGATGTGGTTAGAGAACTTAACATTTTCTTTGTCTTAGGAGCCTGCTTATATCCTTTGCTCATCATTTCCTTATCCACTCCGGGCTGACATGTTGGCCGAAAATCTATGTTCTCACTTGCCTTATTCATGGTGAGGTTGTTCCGTTCTGACGTGAAGGGTTATCGTAATAAATGCTGCAGGGAAGCTCATTAATGGCTGATGTGTGGTGCAATAACTCTGCAGGATCTTTGTCTGCTGATGTGGCTGACTCTTTATTTGCCAAGTGTTTAGATGTCATTGGTGCTCGGTGTAACGTTAAGTTTTAGGAATGCTGGGCTTTAGTATTTAAATCATGGATTGAGCCTTAAGTGGTGGGCCATATCCTTTATGAGCTTACCCATGTCAGTAGTCCCCCATTCCCAAGTGCCACTTTAGTCCAACGAAGGGAATAAAGAAGTAAACAGGGGTAGTGAGATGTCGACGAAGAAAGGACCGACTAGGAGGGGGCCGATCGCGAGGGGTGGCCGATCGTGAGGAGGGCCGACCGCGAAGGGTGGCCGAGGAGACAGGCCAACCGTGAGAAGAGCCGACCGCGATGGGTGGCCAAGGGGACAGGCCGACCGCAAAGGGTGGCCGAGTTGAGGGACCTACCGTGAGGAGGGCTGACCACGGAGAGTGGCCGAGGAGAGGGGGATGTGGCGGTGTGCGGGGCTCGAGGAGCAGCGGGGCACATGGTGAAGTGAAGTGGAATAGACAGGGGAAAGGAAGGGAGTAGTGGATCGTGGTCGTACACATGGCAGAATCCTTGAATGAGGGGAAGGTGACGCGTTAGTAAGAAGTGAAGGGACAATGTGATATAGGGAAGTAAAAAGACAGGGGTGGGAGTTTTTCGAAATTTTTCAAACTGGCAAAATTTAACCTTGACCCTTAGAATATAGGGAAACCGTGGGTGTTTGGGGTTGTCCGCTTTATCTACCTTTTTACAAAAAACCAATACGTCCCCGAAGTAAACTCATTTGTTTCGAGTGATACTCCTCTGCAACACTTTGCAAAACTTCCTCATGCCATCCTCTAAAGTTATACGCAGATACGTAGGAGAGATGGCTCGAGATGAAGTGCCCACTATGAGACTAGATTCATTGGGGGACGACGACGCGGTGGAGTTAGTGGAGCAATGCAGGGCGGAGAAGCGAGCAGGAAATGAGGCGGAGCCTGCGGGACAACCCCGTCCGTCCACGCTAATAGCGGCTGCGAAGACAATTAGTCAAGTAGAATCATATTACTGGCACACGAAAGCCGACAAATCGATGTTTACAGCGGAGGAGTTGGAGAAGGTGCGTGAGAAGTATCAGATTCCCATGGAGATAGAGTTAAAATTGCCGACGTTGAAGGAGAGGCCATCCGACGCCCGACCGATGGAGTTCGCCCTTTATGAAGAGGCGTTAAAGGGGAGTTTGAGGTTGCCGCTCCCACAGATAGTAGTGGATGTGCTAAACCGGCTGGGGGTGGTGCCGGGTCAACTGATGCCTAATGTGTGGAAAATATTAATGGCTTACGCGAATACGTGGCCATGGGCGAACGAGGGGGCTGCGATGATAGTGGATGAGTTTTTCGCCTATTACAAGGCTTCGAGCCAACAAGAAACTTGGGTGACTCTACAGGCAGCGGCAGCGGGTAAGGGCCTGGTGGTGAGGTTGCCCTCGTCAATGAAGGGTTGGAGGCCACGGTGGTTTTACGTATCAGCAAATAGGTGGGTCGGAGTGCGCACAGTGTGGAGGGTTCCAACCAAGTCAGTGGAGCCAAGGCTGCGGGAAGAGGCAGGGGAGAGGGTAAAGAAGGTGAAGGCGTGGAGGGAGAATGAGGGCGCAAAGTGGGACGACCTTATTCAGCCCTCAGCTTTGTTTGCCTCGAGGTTGGGACTGCAGCCGACCGGCAGGGACCTTGCGCCGACAGAATTGGAGGCAAGGAGGAAGAAGCAAGAGGCGGAGGATAGAACAACCTTCGCCAGGGCTGATAAATACAAAGAGTCCCAGTTGGGCCGTCTGACTAAACCGGTTATGAGGGAGCGAATCCGACAGCGCCCCAAGCCGCTGGAGGATAAGGACTTGGGCGATTTTGAGCCACTACCGCCTCCAGTGGATCCACTGAAGAAAAAAGGCAAGAAGGAAGTGGAGGCTGTGTTAAAGAAGAAGAAGAAGAAGAGGGTAAAGAAAGGAGAGGAAGGGCCGGTGTGGATGAGAATGAAGGAGGGGATGGCCCCAGCGGTGACCCTAGAGATGGAGTTGGGGGAAACAATGAAAGGGGTAAAAAGTGGCACAACTGGGTCCGAACAGGGGGATGAGCAACTGCCCAAGAGGGGTCCTGTGCCTCAAGGAGGAGGAGAGGAGGCTAGGTTGAAGACCGCCATATACCATGTGCAAGCAGCATCTGGTCGATTGGTAGGAGAAGGAGGCGAAGCCAGGACTGCTGCAGACCGGCTCTTGGAAGTAGTGGAGGACGCGGCCGTGTGCTCGGTGGCGAGTTTTACAGAGGCCGAACTACTAAGGGGACTTTGCTCGGCCCAGATGGAGGCGACGACTTTGAAAGGGGTCTTGCTGAGCAAAGCGGCGCGTGCAAAATGAGAGATAGAGCCACTGAAGGCCCAGCTGAGAGAGGTGAAGGCGCAGCTGGAAAGTTTAAGGGCAGAGACAGGGGGTTGTAGGAAAACCGCGCGAAGTGCGTGTGCTAGGGGTTGGAATATGCCCATAAGGCAAAGCAGATGGAAGTGCTGGCGATGGTGCAGGGCCATGTGGCAGAGCGTGCTAGTGCGAAGCTCTACACGACCAAGTCAGAGTTGGAAACGGAACGCCTCAAGGTGGTATCGTTGGAGTTCGAGCTGGTGGGGTAGAAAAAGCAACTAGAGTTGGTTCGACAAGCCTGCGTCACCGCCAATGAGAAGTGGGACGAGGCTATGACCAATAATGAGGATCTGCGAGCTCAGTCGTTGAAGGAAAAGGAAGAAGCAGATCAGCGGATCACGGAATTGAAGAAGGCACTGGCGGAGGAAAGGGCCAGACTGGCTTCTTAGAGAGCGGTGTACCCTGACCTGTGCAAGGCAGCGGTGGAGCAATTCAAAGAGTCTGCCGAATTCGAGATAGCCATTGATGCCGCAGTTGCCAGGGGTTTGGCGAGGGAGGGGGACGGGGGGGCTAGGCCATCGGGAGCGACCGCTGGAAGTAGGAGTGAAGAGAAAGTGATCCAGAGCTTCCAGCGGTCGGACTTCTACAAGCATGAGATGGTTGAATTCTGGGATAGCGGCTGGAAGACTTTTAAACATAAAGCGGAGGGGCTATTCTGAGACGTGGACTTCAGCCGTGTGAAGATAGATGAAGACGACGTTGCCCAAACCCCCTTGGACGAGGGGATTGAGGAGGAGGACCTGGTCTCTAGTGAGGAGGAGTGATTTATGTAAAAAATTGTACTTTTGTTGTTTTGTTTTGTGTTTGTTTGTTTGTTTGTTTGTTTTTTTGTAACTTCTGCAGCAAGTTGGATGTAATCGTAAATTTTGTGAATAAAACAATGAGTTTTCTTTTGTATCATTGTTGTCCTTATGTCTTCTGGGTTGTAAATTTAAAAATAATGAAAATGGCAGAGCAGAATTTAATGAGGAATCGTTACAAAAGTAAGATGTGTGTATGAATTATGAAATTTGCTAGTAGGTTGTAATGTAAAAAGTTTACAAATGGGCAACCAGTCTGACTTGTGAGAAAACTATGATGCACAAAATATCGAAAGTGAGCACACATAAGAATGATAAGGGTGTTAGAAATGAAAAATAAGCTTAGACGACTATGGGCTTGGATTTTAAATGAATTAGAAATGTAAAGTTAAAACTGTAAAGAATGTTAACAGACGTGGTAGCATGGACCTGGATTTGAACTGAATATGGCCACCATGCTGTAACATGAAATTACGAAAATGGACCGGCTGACCTCTTCATTCGTGCTCAGTCTGGTTGAGCCCTTCGAGCTCAGTCTGGCTAAGGTTTTGATTAACTCAGTTTGGCTGAGCCCTTCGTGCTCAGTCTGGTTGAGGCTTTGATTAACTTAGTCTAGCTGAGGCTTTAGTGCTCAATCTGGCTGAGCCCTTCGTGCTCAGTCTAGCTGAGGCTTTGATTAACTCTGTTGAACAAGTAGTTATTGAAGCACAACGTAGATAACGGAGATACAAAATCATTGTCATTTAAGGTGTAGCCTATTGATCAGAAATTTACATTATGGTGCTGTTTGGGAAGGGGCTTAAAAGGCTATTATAGCCTAAAAAAAAATTTTAGCCAAAAAGTTCTCTTTTTGCAAGCTTTTTCAAAAAAAAAAAAAAAAAAAAAAATGCCTGGCCGGCGGTGTAGGCCTGACTACACTTGTCGACCTACTACAGTCGGCAGTGGCTAAATGACGATTTTACCCCTTGACTTTAATTTTAAAAAATATATGTGTAGGGGCAAATTTGTCATTTTAAATTAAAACATCATTTCAACACACTTTCCAATACAACAACTCAACTAAAAATTCATCTCATCTTCCCAAACAGAAAATTAAAATAGCCTACTAAAATAGCCAAAAGGCCAAATAGCCTACTAAAATAGCCACTTCCCAAACGAGGCCTATGTATGAAAAGGACAAAAAAAACCAAGTGTGTAGAGTGTCATACAGCAATTGATCAATACCACAATAGGACATGGCACTTTATTGGAAGTAACCCTTCAAGTGTTCGGCATTCCATGGGTAAGGGAGGTCTCGGCCGTCCATGTCTTGGAGTCGGTAAGTGCTTGGGTGAGGTTTGGCCTTAACAACGTAAGGTCCTTGCCACTTGGATGCCAGCTTGCCCTCGGCAAGATTTTTGGTGGTAAGAGTTGCTTCGCGCAACACTAGGTCCCCAATAGCGAACTCCCTCGGTCGGTCTTTGTGGTTGTAGTGTGCTCTCGTTTTCTATTGATACAAGGCCCGTCTTACAATAGTGGTCTCTCTTAGCTCTTCGATTAGGTCTAAGTCAACCCATCGTAATTCTTCTGTGAGTTCAGGATTCGGGTGCAAAACCCTCGGGGTTGGCAGGCCGATCTCTACTGGAATGACCGCCTCAGCACCTTATGTCAAGCGAAAGAGGGTCTCTCCAGTGGGGGTTCGGGCGATAGTGCGGTAGGCCCAGAGTACATTTGGTAATTCTTCAGCCCAAAGTCCTTTAGCGGCTTCCAACTTAGTTTTGATGATTTTCAGGAGAGAACGGTTGGTAACCTCTACCTGCTCATTGGCTTGGGGGTGGCTTGAGAAAGAGAAACATGGCTGAATGTGAAGCTCTGCACAGAATTGTCTGAACTTGGCATTGTCGAATTGCTTGCCGTTGTCCAAGACGATGGCTTGAGGGATGCCAAATCGGCACACGACCGACTGCCAGATGAATCTGGTTATGTTCCGTTCGGTGATTGTGGCGAGGGGTTCTGCTTCCACCCATTTAGTGAAGTAGTCAATGGCAACGATAGCAAATTTGGTTTGGCCCCTACCGGTGGACAATGGGCCAACTAAGTCGATCCCTCATTTGGCGAACGGGTAGGGACTGCAAGGTGTGATGAATTCTGTAGGAGGAGCATGGGGGATATTGGTGAAGCACTGGCATTTATCACATTTGAGCACGAATTCGATGGCATCTTGGTTGAGGGTGGGCCAGAAGTAACCGGTGCGAAGTATTTTATGGGCTAGTGACTGGGCACCCGAATGATTACCACATACACTCTCGTGAACTTCCCTCATCACATAGGACTCTTGGTCAGGATTGAGACATCTGAGGTATGGTCGTGAAAATCCTTGTTTACACAGGAGGCCATTGATAAGGATGTAATTGGACGACCGGGCCCTGATTTTGGCGGCTTGTCATTTGTCGTCTGGTAGCTCCCCATTTGTCAAGAATAGAAAGATGTCCGCCGCCCATGGGATAGGTTCATTTTGGAGGACGTGGACCTCTAACTGGGTTGGCAAAGTGGCCAGGTGGGCCATGTATTCGAGACGAACTCCATGGCTGAGGTCGGACTGGTCAGCCGAGGCTAATTGGGCCATTTCATCTGCGTTGGAGTTCTCTGATTGAGGGATGTGTTTGATGTGGAAAGCGTTGAAAAGGCGAACAAATGGGAGTATAATATCCCTATAGGCTCGCATTGTGTTATCCTTGGCGTCGAATTCCCCCGTGATTTGTCCAATGATCAATTGGGAATCGTTGAACACTCGGATATGGCTCACACCAATGTTTCTAGCTAGGTGAAAACCTGCTATCAGGGCCTCATACTCAGCCTCATTATTGCTTGCATTAAACAGAAAGCGGAGAGCACACTTGAAATAACCACCATCGGGGGCGATGAGGATGAGACCAGCCCTATTGCCTTCTTTGCAGGATGATCCATCGACATTGAGGGTCCAAAAGTGGGGATCGTTGGCCTCAGTGTTGAATTGCTTAGGCGTAGAGGCCGTTGTTGAAATGGGATTAGCGAATTCTAGGATAAAATCGGCAACAGCCTGTCCTTTGATCCCTATTCGAGGTCAGTAGGAGATATCAAACTGGCTGAGCTCAACTGACCATTGCATGAGTCTGTCGGACAGCTCTGGTTGTTACATTATCTTCTTCAAAGGTTGGTCGGTGAGGACCACTATGGAGTGAGCTTGGAAGTAAAGTCGGAGTCGCCTTGAGGCTATGACCAAAGCCAAGGCCATTTTTTCCAGCAACGGGTAGTTCTGTTCTGCTTCCTTGAGAGCCCGGTTGATGTAATAAACCAGGCATTGTATTGGGTTATCCTCTCTGATGAGGGCCACACTGACTGCGGTGCTCGACACAACTAAGTAGAGAAAAAGGGGCTCACCCGTGAGCGCCTGAGAGAGTAGGGGGATTGGCCATACACTGCTTCCATGGTTGAAAAGCCTATTCAGATTCGGTCGTCCACTCGAAAGCCTGCCGAAAGACTTTAAAAAATAGAAGACACTTGTCCGTTGCGCAGGAAATGAAACGGTTGAGGGCGGTGACTCTGCCAGTAAGCCTTTGAACCTCTTTAACTGTTCTGGGTGACTACATTTGTGATACCCCTGTTCTGTATTATGTTGATTGGTCCCTAATACGTATGTGATTATATGTTTTGATATGATTTTGTGTGCCATTATGTGGATATATGTGATTTTGGAACTCTATCTGTTCACCTAGGAATATCTGTTTGAATAATCCACTTTGGAAGTTAAATTGGAGGCCTTATCGACCACAGAACCCGGAATTGATTATGCCATTGTGATTGTCATAATTTTTAGAGCCTACGGTGAAATTTAATTGAAAATTGATTCGGGCCAAATTAAATCGATTTAATTGATGAATTAGAGCCCAACTACTTTATTATTATAATATTGGCCTTAGTGGGTTTTGTTGTCAAGGCTTTAAACACTCAATCTCTCTCTCCTTAGCCTCATTTTGATTGATGATAAACTCAGAAAAGAGAGGAGAGGGTCGGTTGGAAGAAGAGAGAGTAGGAGATTGAGGGTTTGGCTTAAAGCTTGGAAATTTTAGAGTTTTAGCTCAAGAATTGGACTTCTAGGTAAGCCATTGACTCTTGAATTCATGAATTGAACTTGTAATCTTGTGAGCTCAAAGTATTTTTGTGACCAAGAGCATGATTTAAATTGGTTTTGATAAGATATGATCATGCATGCATAGAATTGTTTTTGAATTGCCATAAGTTGCATAATCTAGCATGTATCATGTCAATTAAGCAAGATTTGAAGTCTGATTATGCATGCAAACTTGGTTTGTTGAGCTTTGACACCATTTGCATCTTTTGAAATGAAAATAAAGTCAAAATGACCATGCATGTTTAAATAATTGAGGATGGGAGCTTGAAATGCATGAATATACATGATAGAGTTGAATTTGGTGTCAATTTGAGACATGCAAGTGTGTAATCCTTGAAATTGAGCTCCTTAACAATGTGTTTTGGTGTGTTTGTACCTTGTTAGTATGAATATATGAGAACTTTGAGCCTCAGAATGCATGAAAAATGGGTTGGAAATTCGAATTGGAGCTCAAGAAGTTAATCTGGAAAACCTAGATTTTTTACGTCCGCTTGAACGGGGGTAAGTGCCGCTCGAGCAGAGAAATCGAGCTCCTAGCATTTTTTTTACAGACATGGTTCCTTTCGGCCGAAGTTGTTGACGCTCGAGCGGGGAGCCATGTAGACAAGCAGTCCGCTCGAGCGGCCGAGTTCACGCTCGAGCGGAAATTTGAGGTAACCAGTACTTTTGCAAGCTTAAGGGTCCGCTCGAGCGGGGAATCCCATGCTCGAGCGAGGACCCTGTTTTCTGAAATTCTGAAAATACATTCTGCGTTCTGTTTTTCCGTTCTCTTTCACTTGTAAGCACTCTTAGGCATATGTTAAGCATTGTAAATGAGTTAATGAGATAAGAATAAAGCCTAAAGAGGAATGTGTGAATTAAAGAACGGAATGAACTGTTAGTAACTCTTTTGTGTTCATGATATGTGTAGGGTCAAGCTCCAGGGCAAATCCACAAGCCGATCACTGTAAGTAATATCGATGTTCAAATGCTTGTGAATGTCCAATTGTTTATTCCCTTATAAGCTTTATGAGTTGCTAATTGGGATTGTGGACAAAAGTCTGACATGATTAAATGAATAGACCGAAGGTCGTTTTGATAAACATGAATAGACCAAACGTTGTTTTGGAAAAATTGAATGGACCAAAGATCGTTTTGATAGAAATGAACGGACCAAAGGTCGTTTTGACATATATGAATGGACCAAAGGTCGTTTTGACATACATGAATGGACCAAAGGTTGTTTTGACATATATGAATGAACCAAAGGTCGTTTTGACTTATATGAATGGATCGAAGGTCGTTTTGACATGAATGAGTGGGCCGAAGGCCGTTTTGACATGAATGAGTAGGCCGAAGGCCATTTTGACATGGGTGAGTGGGCCATAGTCCATTTTGACAAGAATGAACGGGCCGAAGGCCGTTTTGACATAAATGAATGGGCCGAAGGCTATTCTGACATGAATGAAAATCTGAAAATGGCCAAAGGCCAGAATGTTGAAACTACAAGTCACTTGATTTGAAATTCATATAGTTATATGTCTGTTAAATAGAAATATGAATTGGGCCCCAGGCCGTTTGGAATCTGTTGTTCTACATTGTTATGTAACTTCTGTATTTGATATTATTCACCGGGCTATCGCTCACGCTCATTCATGTATTTGTAGGTGAGCCAAGGGAAGCCCAAACCCAGCCCCAGTGAAGTCTGCCAGGAACAACATGAGTTGGGAAAGTCAGCCTTGTGTCTCACGCACGAGACCTATCCTTGCCATTTTGTTATGTATTAGTATTTTGTCTTGTTGGCAAGGACTTTGTGTATATTTGTATATAGTCCGTTATGGGTTGACTTAGTTTGGATGATCCTGTCCGTAAAGAATTTTATGGCACTGTGTTTTGTCGTGGGTTATTAATGTATATGAGTATGGTTTGTTTTGAAGTGCTGTAGACACCCCATTTTTGACCGACCTTAAGACTCAGACGCCACCGATTGAGCGCTTGGTGATGTTGCATATCGTGCTCACTCAGAGGTTTCAGAGTCTCGGCCATGAGCCCTGCCTCCGAACTTTCGGGCTTTTCTGTGCCTTGCCTCAGTTTGCGAACCAAGCTCGGTTTTTTCTGTTTCTCTTCCCAAAGGGAGGGAGCGCTCTCGAAGACCATCTCTCAGTGGCCGTGGGCTACATTTTGTAACCGTAGGCCATTTTGTCCATTTCGGAGCCCGGTTCCCGGTTTTCGGAGCCGTCAGCCGTGTGCCTCGGTTCGGGACCGCCTAACTACCTCCGTTTGCTCTGGTTTCTGGCATGCATCTTATTTTCTCCCTTTTAAGGGACACTGTGGTCCGAGAGACCAACTTCGTGGTCGAATACCACTCCCGGTGCCTAACAGTTGGTTTTCGGAGCATCGGACTGCGCGTTTCGGCCCCCGAACCTTCATTTTGCATCGGTTTTCGTTCATTTTTGGCAGGTACCTCTGTTTCATCACCAGGAAGGCCGTAGAAGGGTGGGAGGCCAGTAATTGTTCCAGCAACCAGTTATATTCCATTATCGCCCTCCGACGCCCGTTTTTCTCACTTCAAAGTCAATGTTGACCACCCTAGGGCCACTTTCCTCAACCCTAAACCCCATATTTGTGATGTACACATCTGGGAGGCCACCAATATGTGGTGGCCGGCCAGTAATTCCATTTAACCCTTTTGAACCCCTTTGAAAAGTGGGTTGTTCTCTCTCCTGGTTCACAGTTGCCAATTTTCAACCACAAGGTTTTGTTGAGGACACATGGGAGGCCACCAATCTATGGTGGCCGGCCATTAATTCCAATTGACCTGTTTGACCCTTGGCCGGCCGGCCATGGGGGGTGGCCGGCCGGCCACTTGCAAGCCCAAAAGCTAGCCAGCCAGCTTCCTTACATCAAGTACAGTGCAGATACACCCTCCTTTTCCCCCCAGATTCTGTATCCGGGGGGACTTTTTTTGGAGGGAAACTTGAGGCATTTTTCCTCCCTTTTTTTCCCCCTCTTTCTCCCTCTCATTTGTCTACATAACCAGCTGCCCAACTCTAGTTTTAGGGTTGAAAAAAATTGCTTGTGGAGCATTGCATACACACACCCCCCTATCCCTCTCTTCAAGCACCAAAATACCCAAGTTTTACATCCCTTTCTACACCACCACCTAGCATCACACCACCACCTCCATTCTAGCAGAAATGAGGTCTTCTCAGAGGCTAAGAGGCATCACTTCTCAAGCCAAAAGGCAGCCAAGACTTAGTCTTCAAGGGTGAGTTGCATTTCCCCCTTTTCTAGCTTTTTTTGGTATCATTTCTTAACCCTTTTTGCTTGCTGTTTTGAGCTCCATCCATAACTGAAAATGTCATTTTTTCGAGCTCATTTTTCTATTTCATTAAGGGTCTTACCCTGTTTGGGACCCCCATTTTACACTTGCTTCAATATCCCTTTGTATGCCATTATTTTGCATAGTATTTTTGGCCTATGTGTAATCTGTTTTGGAGCATGATATAAACTGTAACTGAGCTTATTTTGAGCCCTTCTTCAACATTGAAGAAGGTCTCACCACTGTTTGGGACCTCCATGTATCACTTGCCATTGTACCCCTCTTTGGTCCCCATTTTTGCATGATTTATTAGCTTATTGAGCTTCTGTTTTTGGACTTTGGTCCGAACTGAAAATGGACCTATTTTGACCCTCTCTTCATGTTTCATTGAGGGGCTTTGGCTTTTTGATGCATATTTTGTATACTTCATGTTATAGCCCTCTTGGTGGCCTCATCTTGCATGATATTTTGAGCCTATTTTCACACTGTTTTGAGCTTGGCCATCAACTGTAAAAAGCCTTAATTTGGGTCCCTCTTCAACATTGTTGAAGGGCCCTCACTTGTTTGAGACCTCCATGCACCACTTGCTTCTTTACCCCTTGGTGGGCTCATTTCTTGCATGAGATCTTTGGCATATTCGTATCTGTTTTTGGGGCTTTCTATAAACTGAAAACAGTCCTATTTTTGGTCCCTCTTCAATGTTGTAGAAGGCCCCTTTTCTGTTTGGGGCCATAATTTGTGACTTGCTTCATTACCTCCCTTGCGGAGCCAATTTTGTATGCTAATTTAGCCCTACCTGGGCCCACTGTTTGGCCTCACTCTAAACTGTAAAAATGCTTGTCTCGGGGCTGCCTTGCTTCTGTCTTTTCATTTCATATTCAAATTATGTATGCATTGTATAGTTATAAGCCATTTCATGCGCCAAAACCCGTGTTTCGGGACTCGTTTCATGCATCAGGTTTCATTTTACCGGGTTTCGGGGCTGTTTTGCATCTCATTTTACCTCTGATTTTTTGCATGATAGCATGCTTACCATGAGGCTAACTGCTTATGTGATATAACTGTCTTGAATGCCTGTGGGTGGAGGTTGGGTTATTTGGATTGGAACAATTCATCAAGTGTTTTAAGTCCACCCGAGGGTGGCAAAATCTGCATTTTAAGCCTACCTGCGGGTAGCAAACCATCTTTCAAAAATAAACATGAAATGTTTTGTCCCAATTCAGGCGACTCAGTCTATACTTGTATGCTGTGCGCATCACATAGTAACCTAGGCTAATAACCGGAATAAGAACGCACAATGTTTCAAAATCAGATATCATGGTTAGTAGAGGCCGGTCTTTGACCGGGCGAGCGGGGGTGCTCACGAAGTGACCTTCTCCAATCGTACCCAAGTTCCCGAGCCGAGGCAACTTTGGTGATGACGGACACGTGGCCTTTGGTACCGAGTCAGGGTTTCCTAAATTTCTCATGAAAAATATTTAGGTGGCGACTCTGTATCTGGCAAAGCAGTCCATGTTTGGCACTTCTTTTCAAAAAATTTGTTTTCAAAATCGATTTGCCGGATTTGGACTCTTTGGTTCAAGATTAAGAACCGTGACATTTGAGTCCTTGAACTGTAGTGACCCCAATATGAACAGAACGGGACTTAACCCTCCCGGGGCGTTCGGGGACGTCTACAGTTTCTGGCGACTCCGCTGGGGATTTAGAGAACTTGACTTGAACTCATGATATCTGGTTTTGACTACACTTGTGTGTTTCTTTGCATTGCATTTGCATTGGTGCACCTAGGACACCGTGTTTGCCATCTGCCATTCCCGAACGATTTCTCGGAGGCTTGTCTTGTCAAGGCATGACCATAAGGCTGATCGGCTGTGGGCTCTGACAGCATGGGAACACAAACCCCGATTTTACCGAGGCACCCTTTTTGACCATTCGACCTAGTGCATATTCGGATCCATAGTGACCATTCCAAACTAGGACAGGTTGCTTACCCGTTTATAGGTTGTTTAAAACCGCTGCGTGCGTAGTGAAACCCTAGCTCCTGACAAAATAGGACAGGGAAACCGTACCCCAACATAGGGGTGTTTGGCTCTCACTTATCTGTTATGTGCTTTTAGAGTGCGTCTCTACAGGAATGCATGTATCAGTTTATGAGTTTGGGCATCAGGCCTGCGGGCATCAGTTAGTATTTGAGAATCAGTTATCTGCGGGTATCCGATTCAGTTTTGGGGACAGTGATTCAGGGATATTGATCAGTGTTTGAGAACAATGTGTATTCAGCTTACCAGCCGTGTGTTGTTATGCCCAGCTGTGTGTTGTATATTTAATTTAAGCTGTTTTGCTGTTCGTTTATCTGGTTATTTATTTCCTTTTCGCTTTATTTATCTTTTTGCTATGGGGCATGGTTTTTAGCACAATTACTTCCGAACCAGTAGGTATTCCCCAAGCACTTTGGACACGAGGTCGCCGACTCAATCGATCTGAGGATCTGGTTGATGGACATCCAGTGTTCCACTCCCTACCCCCAGTTGTTAGAAGAAGGCCAAGGAGGCACAGTGTGTCAGAGCAGGGATTACCGGGACAGTGGGCTACTTTAGCAGCAAACAGTCAGGTTGGGATTTCTGTTTCCGCCATCGAGATACACTTACCGGTCAGTTAGCTGGACCAACAAAATATGGCCGGGATAGAGGAAATGATGCGTCAAATGCAAGAGAGCATGAGACAGATGCAGGAGGATGCCATCCGCCAAGCGGAATTTTCTAAGCAACAGGCCTGATCCATGGCCCAAAGAAAGCCGAGCTCATTACTAGGTCGCAATGAGAATCGCATCTGCTTCACATCGAGTTCCTCCTCCACCAGGCCCCCATTACCCGAAAGCAGGGCTCCTCATCGAGAATGCTCTGCGAACACCTGAACACCGTGCCAAATGTCGAGAATATCCAAGAGGACACAAACCTTCCAACAAAGCTAGCTCGCCCACTTCCACCTCAACTGTCCAAGACTCATACACCCAACCACCGGACTCTCCTTTGAGTTCGAAATCGACCATCTGACCCTAAAAGCGAGCAAGCTTGAGAAGCTTTTCAAGAAATCACAAGGGTAAAAGCCATTTCGACATCGAAGATGGGTACACCGATGTAGCCGTAACATTGCAGATGATTCAAGATGCCACAAATTGACCGCTTCGACGGTCCGGAGATCCCATGGTCCATCTTCGCTATTCTCGACATCCTGCCAATGGGCCTAACCCGACCACAAAGCTTTCCCTGTTTGGTGAACTTTGCCGTGTGGCAGCCCATCCGCACGCCGGGTTAGAAGACGAGGTCAAAAGAAGTTGGGATGAGATGGCTGAAGCCTTTGTTGCATAGTACTCGTACAATACAGATCGAGATTACAACCCGTGATCTCGAAACAACGAGGCAGGAACCCAAGGAGACTTTCTCAGACTTCGTAACTCGTTGGAGGGCAAAGGCATCGATGATGACCTTGAGGCCTACAGACAAAGATCAAATCAGGATGATTGTGCGCAATCTCCAACCGAAATTGATGCAGAAGATGATCGTACTTCCCTTTCCCACCTTCTCAGATTTACACGAGATGGGGGTACAGATCGAGGATGCCATAAAACAAGGTCTGATCGACCAGGATAAGGAGCAACCCAGAAGGACTTTCAACCGTAACAATAACGCAGGCCCAAGTGGCGCTGCAACTGCACGAGCTTCAGAGGTGAGCATGGTCACCACCACTCCCCCTCCCCCAAGACCCACGACAGCCACGCCTTTCTCTGGCGCATCTGGAAGCAATACCCAAAACACCAAATATCAACCCAGAGGCCAAAGAACCTTCACCCCCCTCTATATGCCCCTGTCCAAAGCTCTGGGGATATTAATCAGGAAGAAGCATTTGACGCCCCTAGAGCCGAGGCCACTACCAAATCCACTCCCTCCCTCTCATGACCCCGCAAAATACTGCGCGTATCACCAACAGCACGGTCATGACACTGACCGTTGTTACAGATTGCATCATGAGATTCAGGATCTTATTGACAAGCAGGTGATCGCGCCTCTCGAAAAACCCAACGTCACGACAAATCCTCTCCCACCACATAACCAAGCCCCTCCTCCCAACAGAATCAACTTCATCCAAACTGGGGTCGTGTCTTACGATCCTAGTATCTATATCACCCCATCCTACCTACCTAAGCCGGAAGTGATCCTTCCTGTCTGTACTGACTTGTGCATGATGGACATCTCCACAACCCAATCTAAGCCAGTGGTGGTGACCACCGAAGATGGGACAGGGCAAATTTCAGAGGAAAAGGGAGTTGCTGAGTCTGAGATCGAAAAGTCTGGGAATCTTGCTGAAAGAGCCTATGATCCAAGTGAATACATCCAGTCAGTGGGCCAGTCTGAGCTGAGTGTAGGGCTGCCAGGAAAAGCAGAGTTATGTGTGATTCAGGGGGACAGATTTGAAAGGGGAACAGATGATCTAACAGCTGTGGGAGAGGACTTTGCCAACCTCCAGTTCTTCAGTGACCAAGAATTAGGAGATGCCACAATCAACTGGTTTGAATACGAGGAGTCGGCAGAAGTTACCGGATGGTTAGATGATCAACCAGACATTGTAGAATTTCAACCAGAACAGGGCCCGGCAGGGACAAAAGTATCAGTGGTGGCCGGAAGGGCCGAGAGTCAGAATACACAGCCGGAGAGCGCCGGCACTAAGAATTTCGCTCAGAATTTGGGGATTGTGAATACAGGGAATATTGGAGCACCAACTGTACTGACACAGTTGGAACAACAAAGAATTGAGGATTCCGAGAGAATCAGAAAAGCTAAGGCCCATGTGGAGGTCGAGAGTCTTGGTGCACGGAACAGAAATCTGCAACTGAGGATGAAGGTGCGCGGTCTGAGCATCTGGGAGCGGACAGTGTCTGCTTACCGCCGACGGGATGTGGTGGGAAGACGATGACTTATGTCTTGTGCACACAGATGAGGACTGGGGGAGTAGTCAACCAGATGATACCTGGTATATCAACGAGATCGCCCATATGACGAGAAGTGGGCGATATTTCAAGCCCCAGCACTTAGACCAACCTGAGGCGTCTGGGAAAGACAAAGAAGCTGAGAAACAGAAGGAGAAACAGATTGAAGAAGAAGCTGTGCTCAAGTAATTGAAAAAGATACAAGCAGACATCTCCATCTGGGGACTGCTTATGGCGTTGCGAGTACACAGACAAGCTGTCCTATCTGCTATGGACAAGGCCAAACTCTCTACAGACACTACACCAGAGCAGCTGGTTGGGCTGGTTTTTCCAAGAGGAGGTTCCCCGGCATTAACCTTTTCAGACAAAGAACTACCGCCTGAGGGCATAAATCATAACAAACCTCTCTATGTTTCCGTGGAGTGTAGAGACAAGTGGATACCGGTGGTACTTGTTGATACCGGGTCCGCCATCAATGTCTGCCCAGCCAGAACAACGTATGCAATCGGGTTGAAGCCCGCGGACTTCGTGCCGACTACTCAAGTGATCAGGGCATATGATAATACTAGCAGGGAAGTGATGGGGACTGTCAAAATTCAGACTCAGGTTGGTCCGGGACAACACAATATTGAATTTCATGTCTTGGACGTTCCCGCAACCTTTAATCTACTATTGGGACGGCCGTGGTTGCACCAAGTGAAGGCAATCTCTTCCACTTTACATCAGATGTTGAAGTACCCTCACAGGAAAGGGGTGGCTATTGTCTTCGGAAATTCATCCATCCATCCGCCGCCAGAAGTGTCTACACCAGTTCTGGAGATCGAGCATGGCACAGAGGATGTGTTCTTATCGGGGTTCACTTTGGCTGAGGCCCGAGTGGTGCAGAATATTATGGCTGTGAATGAAGGTGTGTACGTCAGTGCTCAATCCGTCTACCTTATAAACAAGCTACAACACATCCCCGGGATGGGATTAGGAAGAAGCGATCGGAAAGGCGTTGCAGCGTTGGCCGAAGTGCCACACAACCCTCATACCTTTGGCTTGGGTTATTTGCCCACCAAAGAGGACTGGGTGAGGAAGGGAAAAGAAATGGTCGGAAGAGCCAGAGAAAAGCAGGCTGGGAAGCCTTTTGAGTTAATGCATAGGCCCATTCAGGGTACCCTGAACGGACGCTTTGTCCGGGAAGGGAAAGACTTTCCATTTTGCGGCTTCCCAGAGCCGTGGATAAACGCGGAGAAGAAGCGCGTGCCAGCCGAGATCTTCTTGACACCGCAACTATCGGGGATAGCGTTGCCTGAAGCGAGCAGACCCATCACCGAGGTTGAGCGGTGTAAAGGCGATGGATCCCGAGGGCCTAATTTGAAATGGGGTAGCGCTGGCATGTCTACTCTCTGATCCTCCGATCGACCATAAGTGCTTGGGGGATAACTTCGCGGTTTCCATGATTGGGGATGAAACGGCTGCGAGCCAACCAGTAGCTATCTTGGATGCATCTATCGCACCCTCTCTCATTTGGCAATACGAGGAGGGATTTTTGTCTAGCGGCACCGGGTCAGGTAGTGAGCCGGAATCTGATTCCACCGAATCTTGTGAGTCGGAATCAGATTCGGCTCAGTCTGAAGTCTGGTACTCTGAGGTCGTTAACCGGATGCCGATCTGTCTAGGTCGTCTTTTTCCTTTTCATTTGAGTCTGTTGTAAACGAATCGGACGATTTGGATGAACTTAATGAAAATCAAGTAACTATGGTTTCTGAGTACTTTTCTGTGCCCTTGATTTATTGCATTAATTCAGACTTTCAAAACTTTGATGAAAACGACGAGGACGAAGTTCCTCCGGTTTTGCAACGATTAATTGAGCAAGAGCAGGAAAGATTTGTTAAACCCCTAGTGGACGAAATCACTACCGTGAACATTGGTACTGAGGAGGACCATGGTGGTCGGATCGGGTCCACGTTGTCTTCGGAGGAACGCGAGCGCTTAGTCGCTTTATTAAAAGATTTCAAAGATGTTTTCGCGTGGTCTTACGAAGACATGCCTGGAATCGATCCTGAGATTGTACAGCATCGGATCCCCCTTGACCCCGAGGCCCGACCTGTCAAACTGAAACTCAGGAGGATCCGCCCGGACTGGACTCTCAAAATTAAGGAAGAGGTCACCAAGCAAATCGACGCAGGCTTCCTGCTGGTATCTGAATATCCGACTTGGTTGGCTAACATTGTTCCGGTGCCGAAGAAGGATGGCAGGATCTGAGTATGCGTGGACTTCAGGGATTTGAACAGAGCTAGTCCGAAGGACGACTTTCCCTTACCGCATATTGATGAGTTGGTGGATTTCCAATGAGGCACGCATTGCTTTCATTTATGGATGGCTTCTCAGGCTACAACCAGATAGTAATGGCACCAGAAGACCGGGAGAAGACTGCATTCACCACCCCGTGGGGGACATACTGCTATAGAGTCATGCCGTTTGGGTTGAAGAATGCTGAAGCTACTTATCAACGGGCCGCGACCACAATATTACATGATATGATCCACAAAGAGGTTGAGGTGTACGTGGACGACATGATTGTCAAGGCCAAGGAAAGAGAGGGCCACTACACCACCTTGCACAAGTTTTTTCAAAGGATCAGGGAGTTCCGGTTGCGACTAAACCCTCAGAAATGTACATTCAGTGTTACCGCGGGAAAAATGCTGGGGTTTCTGATTACACAAAGGGGCATCAAGGTCGACCCTTCCAAAATCAAGGCCATCTTAGAAATGCCACCACCAAGGACTGAAAAGGAGGTGCGAGGCTTTCTGGGTAAAGTGCAATTCATAAGACGGTTTATCTCAAAATTAATCTTGACTTATGAACCACTTTTTGGCCTCCTCAAGAAAGGAAAGAAGTTCCAATGGGACGGCCGATGTCAAAATTGCATTTGAGCAGTTAAAGAATATTCTGAGAACCCCGTGTTGTCACCACCAGAACCAGGGAAACCGTTGATTTTGTATCTGTCAGTAACTGAAACTACAATGGGCTGCATGCTTGCACAAGAATCAGAAGACAAGGTGGAGAGAGCCATCTACTACCTAAGCAAGAAGATACTAGAGTATGAAACCCGTTACACTCCGCTGGAAAAGGCTTGCTTAGCCTTGGTATGGGCTACTAGGAAGCTACGGCACTACCTGTTAGCTCACTCTGTAATGTTGGTTTCACGACTTGATCCCATCAAATATCTTTTCGAGAAACCAGCACTTACGGGTAGACTAGCTCGTTGGTTGCTGTTGCTCTCCGAATTTGATCTAAAGTATGTAACACGCAAGTCGGTCAAAGGTAGGGCAGTGGCAGAGTTCTTAGCCGACCATCCAGTGAAAGGGGGTGAAGCAGTCGAGTACTTATTTCCAGATGAAGCCATTTTACACATCGACGACGAAACTTGGACGATGTACTTTGACGGAGCGTCAAATCAATACGGGTATGGGATAGGGGTGTTACTGATAGCACCCGACAATTCCCGTATCCCTCTAGCCTTCAAACTCCGATTCAAAGTCTTGAACAATGAAGCAGAATACGAGGCGTGCATTGCTGGTCTAGAAGCGGCCCTAGAACTAGAGGCAAGACGGTTGGACATCATTGGGGACTCGAACCTTGTTGTGTCTCAAGCTAAGGAGACTGGAAAGTGAAAGAGGAAAAGATGATGATATATCACCAGACCTTGGATTTGCTGATTCCTCGGTTTGAGAAGCTAAGTTTTACTCATCTATTAAGAGAGAACAACAGATTCGCAGATTCTTTAGCAAATCTATCTTCTATGATAGACATCCCGTGTGGAGTTCGGATGCGTCCAGTCATCATCGACCAGAAATTTGCACCTGCCTACGAGTCGATTGCCACGATAGATGAAGTTCAAGACGAAAACCCCTGGTATTACGACATCTGGAACTTCTTGGAGAAAGAAGCATATCCGCCAGGGGTAAATGCCAAAGACAAAAGGGCAATCAGGAGAATGACAGTTCAGTTCATCATTTGCGGGGGTAAACTGTATAAAAGGGGTTATCTGGGAATGCATAAACTGTGCGTCGATGCCGAAGAGTCAAAGCGTCTGATGGAAGCCATCCACGGGGGAGAATGTGGTGCACACATGAATGGGGTAATGTTGGCACGGAAGATCCTCAGACAGGGTTATTACTGGTCCACCATGGAGGAGGATTGTATTGGTTTCGTCCGGCGATGCCACAAATGTCAAATTCATGCAAATCGCATGAACATTCCGCCGTCAAAGCTGTACAACATGACTTCGCCATGGCCATTTTCAGTCTGGGGAATTGATGTAATCGGAGCTGTTACGCCGAAGGGGTCGAATGGGCATGAGTTCATCTTGGTAGCGATAGATTATTTCACAAAGTGGGTTGAGGCCCAATCTTATGCGGTGTTGAAGGCTTCGCACGTCGCAAAATTTATCAGAAACAACATCATCTGTCGCTACGGGGTCCCAAACGAAATAATTTCAGACAATGGTTCCTACTTCAAGAAGGAAGTGATAGACTTGTTGGAAAAATACAATGTGGCTTTTCATAAGTCATCTACCTATCGGCCGCAAACCAATGGAGCGGTTGAGGCTGCCAACAAGAATATCAAGCACATACTGCAGAAGATAGTGGAAACCTACCGGGACTGGCCAGATAAGCTGCCGTTTGCTCTGTGGGGCTACCGGACTTCAATCCGAACTTCTACTGGAGCGACTCCGTACTCATTGGTTTATGGGATGGAGGCCGTTCTGCCCATTGATATTGAGGTCCCATCATTACGAGTATTGGCCGAGTGTCAAATAGCCGAGGCAGATTGGCAGCAGAGCAGATTCGAGGAACTCATGCTTTTCGATGAAAGAAGACTGAAAGCGATGTACCATGTCCAAGGTTACCAACGCAGAATTGCCCGAGATTTCAACAAGAAGGTTAAGTCCAAGAATTTAAAGGAAGGAGATTTGGTACTCAAAGACAACCGAGCTCCCATCCACGACCCAAGGGGCAAGTTCAGACCCAATTGGACTGGCCTCTACATCATCAAGTCAATCTGGTCAGGTGGAGCTGTGGTTCTGATGGATCTAGATGGCTTAGAGTTTTCCCAACCGATCAACATGAACAAGTTGAAGAAATATTACCCCTGAGAGGCTCGCTAGGCCGAAAACCTGAAAGGGCGACCTAGGCAAAACTCAGAGCACAAAAAAATTGAAATTATAAAAACTGAGCTCGCAAGGTTGAAAACCCGCAAAGGGCGGCCTTGGCAAAAGTTAGAGCGCAAAAGGAGAGTGAAAATACCCGAGCGAACCTAAGCCTGAACTACGTAAGGCTTGATTCCCATCCTTGGGATACGTGATGACTTCATTAAAGTTCAGCCACAACCTTTTCCCCGATCAACTTTGTCCATATTGATCATCTCAGTCATCTTTGTCCATCAGCATTCATCGTGATCTCCGGTACAGTGCTATTCAGACTAGGGGCAACTTTCCGTTGCCATACAATGCTGTCGTACCATTCAGACTAGGGGCAACTTTCCAGTTGCTAGGATCCGGGATTGTGCATCTCAGTGACAGATCTCAGGCGTGTCCAGTTCTGATCCATATCGAAAATAGTTTTGAAAAGTTTTAATAAAAGTTGACTTTGTTCAAATTAATCTTTTCACAACTAAGACCATTTTTGGACCAAAGCGGAAAATTTTCAGTACCACAACCTTCAATTTCATTGATTTCAAAATAGAGTTCTCCTGCTCTTGCATACAATTGAAGTTGCTTTTTATTACGCTCATAATAAAAACTTGAAAGTACTAATAAAGCAATAAATCTGGGACATAGTCAAGTCAGGTGTCCCTACGCCCCCTCTCAGAGCTAGTCGAAGCCTCTGATGCCAAGCTAGGCCCAACCTGTGCTTCTTCATTGAGCCAATCCCAGCACTCATCAGACAAACTGCAACTAAAAGTGGGAGCAGGGACCAGGAGCTCTCTAATTCTCCACGCTGCGACCTGCCGAGCCAGCTGTGCGCCTCGAACCGGGAATGTAGTCGAATACTCTATCCCCTCTGGCGGGCAAGTTTGATCATGGCCAAACCGGGCGAAGATAATGGAATGGAAAATAAAACACACAGTGGGTCAAGCCGATCAGTCGAATCCCGATCTGCCGGGACATACTGTAGCTCATTGCCGGAAGATTGAGCCAAGGACAGCGCCAAGCAATGCGATCTGCCGACAGATTACACATCCAGGCGAACCACCATCCCCCATCAAGAGCATCGACTAGACGAGGTCGAAAGAAGTAGCCGCGGGCTGAGTAAGCAGGGCAAGAGTCCACAACCTGCAATTTATCCATCAACCATACCTGGGGAGGGATGAAAAATGAGAGAATAAAGAATAGAGAGATGTACGATGAGAGAAAAAGTAAAGGAGGTTTTGTGAGAAAAATTGAGCCTGAGGGCCGAGTGATGTGAGCAAATACATATGTGAGCTTGGGTGGGAAATATTACCTGCAGCAGTAGTGGACTCCCTGCAAATCTGGTTGTCTCCCGACGGTAGAAAGCATCCAAGCCCATCAGTGTCTCAGCCAATGTCATGGCGATGCAGCTCTTTCCTTCTTTCAAGCCTTGAACCACTTCAATCAGACGGACGCTGGATCCTCCAAAGCTTGAGGCAAACAGAAAATGAGATAACATGCACAAGCAAAGGGCATGTCGTCGGAAACCTTGCCAATGATGGTCACTGCAGTCACCAGCATCAAAGAACTGGTAAATCAGGCTCGGGATATCCAACATTCCGTTACAAATCAGAGATCGAGCATCATGAGCGGTGAGTCCACACATTTGCCCTAAGGTTTGGGCATAGCCAAAATTGAGTTGGGGTAAGATTTCTTCGCCGCGCTCGAATTCCATCAAGGCTTGAAAATCTTCGAAAGTCGGACATATCTCTTGACCGCCAAAGCTAAAAACGTACGTCACCGGATTCCAAAACCTCGCCACGGCATGGAGAAAAGGAAGGTGCAGCAGAGTCCTGCTCAGCGTGAATAGTGCATTCAAGCCGAAACCCCGGAAGTTCAACTTTTCTGAGCCATCTAAAGAAGAGATTCAAGATGTGAGATTTTCTACGAGAAATGCCTCCATTTTTATGCAAAGCAGTGTTGAAATGAATGAGTCCCGAAGTTGGGGCTTTTAAAGAGGGTGAAACACTATTCGTGGGACAAGTGTCAAAATTTTGGTGGCTGCAGAGAAAAGTGGCTGGCCGGCCACCTATTCTAGCAGGCCGGCCACTTTTGACTCAAAAACTGGCCGGCCAGCCACCTTTTAATCCTTAAATGCAAAAAGCTGGCCGGCCAGCTCCAAAATGTGGCCGGCCATGCTCCAATGTGTGCCATTGGTCCTGTTTTGCCCTCCGGAAGGAAGTTCCAGGCATTTCCAAGCATCGGGTGTATCGAAGGCCTCCATTTCCCTCTGTTTCGGATGCGTTCCGCTGCCCAGACCGTCCGAAGTACGCTTTATTTTGTTTACCAAGTTGTAATTTTTGCTTATCGAGTTGTCGTTTTGTTTATCGAGTTGTAAGTTTTGTCGAGCTGTCGTATTTTGTGTTTTGAGTTGTTACTCTTTATTTACGCAATTTTGTTAAGTCTTGTTTATCGAGTCGTTAATATTGTTGTATTTTGCTTATCGAGTTGTAAATTTGCTAAGATTCTGTTATTTCTTAGTGAGTCGAGTTGTTTGATTTGTTGCGTCGGTTCATTACCTGACCCGGTAAATACAAAGTGCACATTTCCATTCAATCCCATTTTTGTGCAAAATGATGCGATGCGATGCTGAGAGCAAACAAAAAATAAAAATACAACACTTTTTCAAAAGCTGTTTCACCCCATCATATTTCCTTTTACAAATAAAGGTACAAGTTTTACGTAAAATAAACCGCCTAACAATGTGCAAAGTGCTACAAACTACTAGCAAAAGGAAAATAAAGCAGAAACAAAGAAAGATCAATATCCTCGGGAGCGGAATGAGGGGCCCTCCTCATCCTCTTCATGAGACAACCTCTGCACCACCATCACCATCCGTTGAGCTGCCATCCTCAGATCCCTCACCTCGCCTCCACTCCGGAACCAAGACCGAATCCTCTCCTCACGGATGTCTCCGACTGACGGTCTGCGACCTCCTCCTCCTCATCCTCATCGGGCTCCGCCTCTATAATATGTGCCCTGCGTCTGCGAGAGGACCCTCATCAAGCTCCTCAGAAAGGCCTGGATGGCCCAGCTCCCTGAAAAGGCCTGGATGGCCCAGCTCCTCGACAGGGCCCAGATGGCCTAGCGCCTCGAAAAGGTCCAGACGATCGACCTCCCTCAGAAGGTCCGGGTGGCCCGGCCCGCAGCGGAGCATATACAGGAGGCATCTGAAAGTGAAGAGTTCAATACATCAGTTCAAATATGAAAATCAGATGCAAGTATAGTATGTGAGTAGGGTGTGTGTCAGACGTGTTCTACACAAAAAACCTATCAATGCAGTAGAATGTTCAAAACCAACGTGTCATCAGAAATATGATAAATGCAAGAAAGATGAACAGTACCTGCACACCCATAATGGCCAGCTGTGCCTCCCTTCACAGGATCATGCCCTCAAATGCGGCCATCACTCCAAGCATCTCATCCACGTACTCAACAGGAGGCTGCAGATACAAATGCAAAACCATCAGTAAAGGAATGAATGTCCAAGTATCCGACTGATAAATCAAAGCTGTAAAGCATACCGGTGGTGAATCAGGATCTCTGACATATCTATGGTCAGAAAGGGCAGGCTCCAGCGGGACTTGGTAAGGAGTCCCAAATCGCCAACTTGTCAACTCGGTCGGCATGTCTGGCCACCCAGGATGATGAAGAGTCGGAGGGATCGGGGGAACTGACCCACCCGCACCTCTAGACGTACCAACCCTGCTGGAGGAAGGGATATCTGCAGCACGAGCCTGACTCGAAGATGGCACACCAGCAGGCCTCAGCGACGGAGTACGCACTCCCGTCAAGGGAGGCATCAGATATACATGGCAATAAGTGGCATAGTCTCCCTCCTCAAGATGTAGCAAAGCATCAGTGCCCAGCATAGCACTAACAACATCCTGGGAAGAGAGCCTATCAGCAGTCTACATACTGACTGGGGGTGCTGCGGGAGGGTCCTGAGAAGTGTACCCCCATACCTGACGCAAAAAGCGTTCCCCCAGAAACCATGCTCTACCAACCGGTCCTTCGAGCAGGATCCTGTACTGGGAGGTGCCCGATCCTCCGGCATACTGAAATCGGAGACCATCACCCAAGAGCGGCCAGGGCTGCCATGTAATCTACGGATAACAAGTGCATAAACCAATCAGAAATCGAGAATATACGGGGCAGATCAAAGATGAAAATGGAAGGGACTGAGAGTTCTGAAATACCTCCGTCATTCGCACGGTGTCAAAATACTGCCGCAGATAAAAGAGAGTCTCTCGGGGTCTCGGCCGGTGCTGGCCCTCGAATACCAATGAGTACGGGGTCATGAAGGGCCCTGCCACCACCAACTCTGGGGCTAACGTCGGGAAATATACGTAGACCCATAACTGAGGAAAGCAGTGCAGAATGTAAATACAAAGTGCTGAGGGCAAGATACAGAGTGTAAAATGCGATGTGTGTGCAATGTACAAGTAATGAGGAGCAAAAATGTAAATCAAGAGGACAGAAAGTACCTCCCAGGCTCTCCAGTAACCGCCAAGTGAATCCCCCTGCCCGCGGGAGGTCGCGCTCATGTAGCAGTAAAGGGTAGCCAGGCCGGTGCCACCTCAGCCGCATCCCCGACTGTGATAGGTCCACCCGAAGGCCAATGAATACATTTAACCGTGTTCCCTCTATCGGCGAACGAGTAATCCCAAGAGGAACATAAGAAAACCACAGCATCTTTCTGCCTCCTCAGGAGTCCCGGGCTCCATCCCCTCCCTCCGAAAATGGGAAGAGAACCAGGTGTATCGGACTCTCCCTGAAGCTCTATCCACAGGCGGGCGGGCCCCCAACAAATGTATCCAAGCGGCCTCCCATTCACCCATGTCTTCGTCGTAAGGAATGGGCCAACCTCCTATGTCCAAAGCTCAATACAAAGAAAAATCCAATGGGTCATAGTCAAATCCCCAGTGGCGGAAAAATGAAAGGAGTTGGTGGTGTCCCACCATCTCTCCACCAAAGCTGCCATCAGTGTCCTCCTGGTAGGACAACGCGATAACCCAACGCAGAAGGCCCCGAACCCTGCCAAATCTACTAAATCCCGGACAGCCTCCGGGAGCTCAGCATACCAATCTCTAGCAGCGGTGGAGCCGTATCCCCACACAGTGCGAGAACCAACCTACATTCAGAATGAATACATGTGTCAGTATAAAATGAATGAGCTGTGTGCAAATGAAATGAATAAGCTGTGTGCAAGTAAATAGGCTGCGTGCGAAGTAAAGTAAGCGAACTGCGTGTTCTACTCTACATCAGTGTGTGCCGCGTGTTCACCTTCAATTTGGGCTGTGTGTTCAGAAGATCCGAGTTAGGGCTGTGTGTTCTACTCTACATCAGTGTGTGCTGCGTGTTCACCTTCAATTTGGGCTGTGTGTTCAGAAGATCCGAGTTAGGGTTGTGTGTTCTACTCTCCATCAGTGTGCGCTGCGTGTTCACCTCCAATTTGGGCTGTGTGTTCAGAAGATCCGAGTTAGGGCTGTGTGTTCTACTCTACATCAGTGTGTGCTACGTGTTCACCTTCAATTTGGGTTGTGTGTTCAGAAGATCCGAGTTAGGGCTGTGTGTTCTACTCTACATCAGTGTGTGCTGCGTGTTCACCTTTAATTTAGGCTGTGTGTTCAGAAAATTTGAGTTAGGGCTGCGTGTTCTATTCTCAATCAGTGTGTGCCGTGTGTTCACCTCAACGACGAGCTGTGTGTTCGACATCAAAATATGGGTTGCGTGTTCATCTCAAATGTTTGGGCTACGTGTTCAACTCTCAATCAGTGTGTGCTGTGTGTTCACCTCAACAATGAACTGTGTGTTCGACATCAAAGAATAGACTGTGTGTGTTCATCTCAGAATTCAAGTATTGGGCCGTGTGTTCAATTCCCTACCGGTGTGTGCCATGCATCCACAATCAATTTATGGGCCCAGTGTTCAGAAATTCAACTGATTGAATTGCGTGTTCAGAATGCAAACAGGATGCTGTGTCATGAACTAAACATTCTAAATAAGCTGCTTACTCAAAATGAGCAGACAAACATGGCAAAGACACGAAGTGCATGAAAAACACAGAATATGTTGCAGAAAAGGTAAAAAACGAAGTAAATACCACTCGTGCCTCGTGGGAGAGGTGATACTCTGGCTTCCGCAGAAGCAGATCTCCGGGTGCTCGCTCATTAAAGTCAGTGAAGTGATGAAAAACGGCCTGCGGAAGAACGTGTGCCGGCGGGGCGTACCTCTCGGGAATGAAGGGTCGAACCCTCGGAGGCAGAGTCATGACATCAAAATCATCCCCGGCACCCGGAGGACCTTCGCCGTGAGGAAAATGACCGGCCATTTCAGAAGATCTGCAAAAAAGAAGCAAAAATGGGCAAAAATGAGCCAAAATTGAAAAAAGTCAACAAAAGTCAACTCTCGGGCAATGAAAAAGTCAACAAAAGTCAACCCCGAGAAAATCTTCCAAATATTGAGACAAACTTACCTCAAGTGGCGAAAATGAGAAAAGAAGTCCCGAAATCAAAATTTAATCGGTTCAAAGTATTTAAAACTGAAAGTTTTCGCGAAAACAACTTGCGTGGGGAGTTAGAAAACGCGTATAAAGCTCAGATCTGGAGAGGAAAATGGTTTGGGAGGGAGGAGAAGATAATTTCGGACCTAAAGTTATGAGCTTAAAGTGTTTGGATGAGTGTATTTAAAGAAAGGAAGGTGAAAAGACCAAATTACCCACGGATTTGGGCAGGTGGCCGGCCGGCCAACTTTTCTGGCTGGCCGGCCATTCTCTTTTTGAAACCTGGCCGGTGGCCTCCCCAGGGGAAAGAAACTGGCCGGTGGTGTTCCCCACATGCTCACCTAGCTCTCTGCAAATTTTGAGGAAGATTGGATTTCCCGAGACCTGAAAAAGTTCAAGAAAAGTGCACTTTCTGTCACGAAATTGCTCCGCCAGAACTTCAGCTTCAATTTCTGACATGTGACTCATCATTACTCATCAAAATCAAGGTGTATCCTTTTTGAACGTGTTGTAACCCCTCCGGGGGTGAACCAGAGGCCACGATCGAGTCGCCTTCGCCGAAACGCGCGTTTCCTTGCTCGTTGTTTCGTAGCAAAAATGCACCCTAATTTATGCTCGTTTTGCATTATCATGCACATAACTTGCATTCTCATGAACATACTTGCATTGTCATGCATGTTTTTCTTGATATTACCATGCCTCTGTGTTTAAGCTTGCGTTGTCACACACGCTCTTTTTTTGCACTGCGATGCATTCACCCACCGACACCGCTTTTGTCGAACTTCCGATATCACATTGGATATATCTTGCTAAACATGTTGTGCTTGTTGAGTTTCTCCCTTTCGCAGGCACGATATTGTATGTACGGTTCATTTGAAGCTGGTGACCAGACGAATCACGCAGGTATCGTATCTTCTCCGTGTGAGACGTGACGAGAGTTGAATAATTCTCCGTATTCTTAATTGCATGAAATGTAGTTGTTGCTTTGCATTCTTGCTTAAAACTGTTGCATCTATTTGCGAATACTTGCTTCATTACAGCTTGCTGCATTTGCATGATCATTAAGTTACATCTGGCTCTGTGCATATCGCTTTGCATTTTGCCCCCTTGCCTGCGGGCACGCCTGCGGGCATATCTCTGTTCATCTTGTATGATTGTCTAAGTCTTCGGCCTTGTCAAAAATGGGTCGTCTCCAGGCTTTGACGTTCACTCCCGTCACTTGTGACTTCCGAGTTCTGTCAAAGAGGGGCAACTGTAGACACCCCATTTTTGACCGACCTTAAGACTCAGACGTCACCGATTGAGCGCTTGGTGATGTTGCATATCGTGCTCGCTCAGAGGTTTCAGAGTCTCGGCCGTGAGCCCTGCCTCCGAACTTTCGGGCTTTTCTGTGCCTTGCCTCGGTTTGCGAACCAAGCTCGGTTTTCTCTGTTTCTCTTCCCAAAGGGAGGGAGAGGTCTCGTAGACCATCTCTCAGTGGCCGTGGGCTACATTTCGTAACCGTAGGCCATTTTGCCCATTTCGGAGCCCGGTTCCCGGTTTTCGGAGCCGTCAGGCCGTGTGCCTCGGTTCGGGACCGCCTAACTACCTCCGTTTGCTCCGGTTTCTGGCATGCATCTTATTTTCTCCCTTTTAAGGGACACTGTGGTCCGAGAGACCAACTTCGTGGTCGAATACCACTCCCGGTGCCTATGATCGGTTTTGAACCTCGATCGCGCGTTTGACCTCGAACCTTCATTTTGCATCGATTTTCGTTCATTTTTGGCAGGTACCTCTGTTTCAACACCAGGAAGGCCGTAGAAGGATGGGAGGCCAGTAATTGTTCCAGCAACCAGTTATATTCCATTATCGCCCTCCGACGCCCGTTTTTCTCACTTCAAAGTCAATGTTGACCACCCTAGGGTCACTTTCCTCAACCCTAAACCCCATATTTGTGATGTACACATCTGGGAGGCCACCAATATGGGGTGGCCGGCCAGTAATTCCATTTGACCCTTTTGAACCCCTTTGAAAAGTGGGTTGTTCTCTTTCCTGGTTTACAGTTGCCAATTTTCAACCACAAGGTTTTGTTGAGGACACATGGGAGGCCACCAATCTATGGTGGCCGGCCATTAATTCCAATTGACCTGTTTGACCCTTGGCCGGCCGGCCACCTGCAAGCCCAAAAGCTAGCCGGCCAGCTTCCTTACATCAAGTACAGTGCAGATACACCCTTATTTTCCCCCCAGATTCTGTATCCGGGGGGACTTTTTTTGGAGGGAAACTTGAGGCATTTTCCCTCCCTTTTTTTCCCCCTCTTTCTCCCTCTCATTTGTCTACATAACCAGCTGCCCAACTCTGGTTTTAGGGTTGAAAAAAATTGCTTGTGGAGCATTGCATACACACACCCCCCTATCCCTCTCTTCAAGCACCAAAATACCCAAGTTCTACATCCCTTTCTTCACCACCACCTAGCATCACACCACCACCTCCATTCCAGCAGCAAGGAGGTCTTCTCAGAGGCTAAGAGGCATCACTTCTCAAGCCAAAAGGCAGCCAAGACTTAGTCTTCAAGGGTGAGTTGCATTTCCCCCTTTTCTAGCTTTTTTTTTTGTATCATTTCTTAACCCTTTTTGCTTACTGGTTTGAGCTCCGAACTGAAAATGTCATTTTTTGAGCTCATTTTTCTATTTCATTAAGGGTTTTACCCTGTTTGGGACGCCCATTTTACACTTGCTTCAATATCCCTTTGTATGCCATTATTTTGCATAGTATTTTTGGCCTATGTGTAATCTGTTTTGGAGCATGATATAAACTATAACTGAGCTTATTTTGAGCCCTTATTCAACATTGAACAAGGGCTCACCACTGGTTGGGACCTCCATGTATCACTTGCCATTGTACCCCTCTTTGGTCCCCATTTTTGCATGATTTATTAGCTTATTGAGCTTCTGTTTTTGGACTTTGGTCCGAACTTAAAATGGCCCTCTTTTGACCCCCTCTTCATGTTTCATTGAGGTTCTTTGGCTTTTTGATGCATATTTTGTATACTTCATGTTATAGCCCTCTTGGTGGCCTCATCTTGCATGATATTTTGAGCCTATTTTCACACTGTTTTGAGCTCGGACATCAACTGTAAAAAGCCTTATTTTTGGTCCCTCTTCAACATTGTTGAAGGGCCCTCACTTGTTTGAGACCTCCATGCACCACTTGCTTCTTTACCCCTTGGTGGGCTCATTTCTTGCATGAGATCTTTGGCATATTCGTATCTGTTTTTGGGGCTTGCTATAAACTTAAAAAAGTCCTATTTTTGGTCTCTCTTCAATGTTGTAGAAGGCCCCTTTTCTGTTTGAGCCCAGAATTTGTGACTTGCTTCATTACCTCCCTTGCGGAGCCAATTTTGTATCCTAATTTAGCCCTACCTGGGCCCACTGTTTGGCCTCACTCTAAACTGTAAAAATGCTTGTCTTGGGGCTTCCTTGCTTCTGTCTTTTCATTTCATATTCAAATTATGTATGCATTGTATAGTTATAGGCCATTTCATGCGCCAAAACCCGTGTTTCGGGACTCGTTTCATGCATCAGGTTTCATTTTACCGGGTTTCGGGGTTGCTTTGCATCTCATTTTACCTCTGATTTTTTGCATGATAGCATGCTTACCATGAGGCTAACTGCTTATGTGATATAACTGCCTTGAATGCCTGTGGGTGGAGGTTGGGTTATTTGGATTGGAACAATTCATCAAGTGTTTTAAGCCCACCCGAAGGTGGCAAAATCTGCATTTTAAGCCTACCTGCGGGTAGCAAACCATCTTTCAAAAATAAACATGAAATGTTTTGTCCCAATTCAGGCGACTCAGTCTATACTTGTATGCTATGCGCATCACATAGTAACCTAGGCTAATAACCGGAATAAGAACGCACAATGTTTTCAAAATCAGATATCATGGTTAGTAGAGGCCGGTCTTTGACCAGGCGAGCAGGGGTGCTCACGAAGTGACCTTCCCCAATCGTACCCAAGTTCCCGAGCCGAGGCAACTTTGGTGATGACGGACACGTGGCCTTTGGCACTGAGTCAGGGTTTCCTAAATTTCCCATAAAAAACATTTAGGTGGCGACTTTATATCTAGCAAAGCAGTCCATGTTTGGCACTTCTTTTCAAAAAATCTGTTTTCAAAATCGATTTGCCGGATTTGGACTTTTTGGTTCAAGATTAAGAACCGTGACATTTGAGTCCTTGAACTGTAGTGACCCCAATATAAACGGAATGGGACTTAACCCTCCCGGGGTGTTCGGGGACGTCTACAAGTGCATATAAGCACGGCTCTATGGACAAAGTTTTTAATTTCTGCTTCCATTTGGCCCCTTTACTCTGTTGAGTTACGTCTGTTTTGTTTTGAGGCCATAGGTAATCTTAGGATTATTGGCCGGTTATATCCTTAACCCATAGGGGCAGGTTCGGGTCTTGACAGAGTAGTATCAGAGCACGATTTAATAACTCACACACTTGTCCAAAAGGGCAATACGCGTCTAGATAAGATCTAGGATGCATTCATGTGATAAATATAAAATTTGGAGGCATTGATAATATGCTTAACCATTTTGATACGAAATGTGAAAGCATCAAGAATATGCTTAAGTGTTTTGATTTGAGTAATTATGTGCTATAAGTTGTAATTTACTTACATTGCAATTATTTGAATATGTGTGCTCTTAGTGTATACATATTTGTGAATCTTTTGTATGAAATGTAATGCAAGTTTAATCAGATGGTGAGAACCAGAGGTGATGAGATAGAGGAGTCCTCTACTGCCAGACTGGACAGAATGGAAAGAATGGTTCAGGAAATAACAGAGGCTTTGAGACAGCAACAGGAGTGGCAACAACAGTGGCAGCAACCACACCCGCCACCTCCACCTTCGGCACCACCCGTGCCAGATATTCAAAATGATGACCGGATTATAGCTCTCACCAAGGAATTCAAGAAAATGAAACCACCACAGTTCCACGGGGGACTAGATCCATTGAAAGTCGAAGCATGGGTCCTCAGCATTGAGAAACTATTTGAAGTGTTTCCTTGTTCAGAGACTTAGAAAGTGCTTCTAGCCACTTTTATGCTAGAAGACGAAGCGAGAAGATGGTGGATGTTGATGCGAAAAAATCATAAGGATGTTGACTGGGTGAAATTCTTAGAAATATTCTATGACAAGTACTTCCTGCAATGTGTCCGGGATAGGAAAGTGGCAGAGTTCATGGAACTCAAGCAAGATAGCATGACAGTGGCTGAGTATGAGGCCAAGTTCACTGAGTTGGCCAGGTTTGCACCACATGTAATTGACACAGATTATAAGAAGGCAAGACATTTCGAAGGTGGACTCTGCAGTGACATCCTAGAGAGGGTAAATGTTCTAAAGTTGGAAACCTACATTGGGGTGCTTGACAGGGCCATCATATTAAAGGCTAATATAGCTAGACAAGCTAAGCCAGTAACAGAATGGAATGGCAATAAAAGACAAGGCTTCTTTTCGAAGAAGAAATTTCTGAAAAAGCAAAACACGGGCTCCTCAACTACTTCAAGTTCTTCCCGAGACACAGCTCCCATGTGCAACATTTGTAGCAAAAGGCACCGTGGAGTCTGTTACCGTGCATCAGGAGCCTGTTTCAGGTGTGGAAAACAAGGGCATATAGCCCAAGAGTGTAATCAGAATGGTGGAAGGATAGCAGCTAGTTCAACTGCATCAGTTCCAAAGTCGGGAAATACTCTGAGATCCGCTATTACCGGGGATACCGTGAGACAGGAGAGAGTTTTTGCGCTTGTTCCGGGCGATACACGGAATGCCAATGTCGTTGTCTCAGGTACTATTTCAATATGTAATCAGGATGCCTTTGTATTAATTGACTCTGGATCAACACACTCATTTGTGACATATACATTTGCATTTAGACTAAATAGACCCCTAGAGTTATTGCCATATTTGTTATGTGTGTCTGCTCCATCAGGGGAATCTGTGTTATGTGACTATATATATCGGTTTTGTGACATGCATATCGAGGATGCTATCTTATATGTAGACTTATTGCCCTTGAACTTTAGACATTTCAATGTAATTTTGGGCATGGACTGGTTGACCAAATACTGTGCCACCATAGATTGTGTGACAAAAAGGGTTGTATTTAAACCATCAGAACAAAAAGAAATTATGTTTGTGGGTAACGGGGTAGTGCCTCCACCCTATTTGATATCTGCAATGAAAGCATGTAAACTGATTAGGAAGAGGTGCCAGGGTTATCTGTGCTATGTGTTGACTGAACAATCTGTGAGTGTTGAATTGAATGATATTCCTATTGTTAGAGAATTCCCAGATGTGTTTCCGAGTGAATTACCAAGGGAATTGGTAGACAGGGAAATAGAGTTCACCATTGAAACTGTGCCCGGCACCCAGCCCATTTCTAAGACCCTCTATAGAATGGCTACAGCAGAAATGAAAGAGTTGAAAGAACAATTGCAAGATCTGCTTGATAAGGGGTTTATCCGACCTAGCACTTCGCCTTGGGGTGCACAAGTGCTGTTTGTGAAAAAGAAGGATGGTACTTTGCGCCTATGCATCGATTATCGGGAATTGAACAAGGTGACGATAAAGAACAAGTATCCTTTACCTCATATTGATGATTTATTTGACCAGTTGCAGGGATCACATGTGTTTTCTAAAATTGATTTGAGATCTAGGTATCATCAGCTGAAAGTTAAGGCAGAGGATGTTGAGAAAACAACATTCAGAACGAGGTATGGTCATTTTGAGTTCCTTGTTATGTCATTTGGAGTGACTAATGCTCCGGCAGCATTTATGAACCTAATGAATAGAATTTTTAAAACCTACCTTGATGAGTTTGTTGTAGTCTTCATCGATGATATTTTGATATACTCTAAAGATAGACTTAAACATGAACATCATTTGAGGACTGTTTTACAAATACTTCGGGAAAGAAAATTATTTGCTAAACTAAAGAAATGTGAGTTTTGGTTGGATGAGGTTGTTTTCTTAGGGCATGTGATCAACAAGGAAGGAATTTCAGTGGACCCGCAGAAAATCGAGGCAATTGTGAATTGGCCTACACCGACTAATGTGACAGAAGTTCGCAGCTTTATGGGATTAGCTGGGTACTACAGGAGGTTTGTGAAGGATTTTTCGAAATTAGCTGTGCCTCTTACCCAATTGACACGTAAAGGGCAACCTTTTGAGTGGAACGAAGAAAGGGAATCAGCCTTTCATGAATTGAAGACGAGATTGACTACTGCACCAATTTTGACACTACCTTCAGGTACGGAAAATTTTGTAATTTTCAGTGATACATCTTACAAGGGTTTGGGTTGTGTGTTAATGTAGAACGGAAAGGTTATTGCTTACGCCTCTCGACAGTTGAGGCCACATGAGAAGAATTATCCAACACATGACCTAGAATTGGCCCCAGTTGTTTTTGCTTTGAAAATCTGGCGACATTATTTGTATGGGGCAAAATGTGAAGTCTACACGGATCACAAAAGCCTGAAATACTTCTTCACGCAGAAAGAGTTGAATATGCGTCAGAGAAGATGGATGAAATTGATAAAAGATTACGACCTAGAAATTCAGTATCACCCCAGGAAAGCTAATACAGTGGCTGATGCCTTGAGTAAAAAATCAACGGGAAGTATGGCTTGGTTGCTTACTGAACAAAGGGAGATTTTGCAAGATTTCGAGAAGTCTGAAATTGAAGTGGTAATGTGTGAATAGGGCGGATTGATAGCCGCTATTACAGCCGAGCCGGCGATTGTTGATGAAATCAAGCAGAAACAGAAAGAGGATGAGTTCCTCAGAAAGGTAATTGATGAAGTTGAGATGAGTCCAAAAGCAGAATTTAGCATTGAAAGTGAAGTGTTGAAATTCCGAAACAGAATGTGTGTCCCCGATATTCTGGAACTTAAGAAGTGGGTTTTAGACGAAGCCCACAGATCCGTATTTGCTATGCATCCGGGCAACAATAAAATGTACCAGGATTTGAAACAGACCTATTGGTGGCCTAAAATGAAGAAAGAGATTGCAGAATATGTGTCTAAGTGCCTTCAGTGTCAGCAAGTTAAGGCTGAACATCAGAAACCAGGCGGTCTACTTCAACCTCTTCCTATTCCCGAGTGGAAGTGGGAACATATGACTATGGATTTCGTCGTTGGCCTACCTCGGACTTCTCGAGGTATGGATTTTATTTGGGTTGTAGTTGATAGACTGACTAAATCTGCACATTTTTTGCCTGTCAAAACTACATTTACTGCTTATAGATTGGCTACCATTTATGTTGATGAGATTGTCCGTTTACACGGTGTTCCAGTAGCTATTGTATCGGATAGAGATCCGAAATTTGTGTCTAGATTGTGGAAAAGTTTGCAGGAAGCTATGGGAACAGAACTAAGATTCAGTACTGCATTCCACCCACAGACAGATGGACAGTCAGAACGAACTATACAAGCTTTGGAATATATGCTTCGCATGTATACTTTGGATTTTCAGGGGAGTTGGGAAAACTATTTGCCACTTGCAGAATTTGCTTATAATAACAGCTTCCACTCCAGCATTGGTATGGCACCATACGAGGCTTTATATGGTAGGAGGTGTAGATCACCTATTTGTTGGACAGAGGTCGGGGATAGAGCTTTGCTTGGGCCAGAAATTGTGCAGGATACTTCTGAGAAAATCAAGGCTATTCGTCAAAGGCTCAAAACAGCTCAGGACCAACAAAAGAATTATGCAGACGTTCGGAGAAGACCTCTTGAGTATGAGGTCGATGACCATGTGTTCATCTGTGTTTCTCCGATGAAAGGCTAAATCAGATTTGGAAAAAAAGGCAAGTTGTCGCCCCGTTACATTGGGCCGTTTCAAATTTTGGAGAGGCTTGGTCCAGTTGCTTATAGAGTGGCTTTACCACCACGATTCGAGAAAATCCATAATGTGTTTCATGTGTCGATATTGAGGGGTTACCTTCGAGACCCGTTTCATGTGATTGATTATCACCGGGTTGCTATTTATGAAAATATAGAATATGCTGAATGGCCGGAACAAATTGTTGATCGGCAAGTGAAACAATTGAGAAGCAAGTCCATCCCAATAGTGAAAGTGGAATGGAAAGAGCACTATGGGACGGATGACACGTGGGAAAAAGATGAGGAAATGCGACTACGCTATCCACATTTGTTTCCCGATGGAGGTAACTTAAGTTTGGAGGACCACACTTCCTAAAGGGGGGGAGACTGTGATACCCTTGTTCTGTATTATGTTGATTGGTCCCTAATACGTATGTGATTATATGTTTTGATATGATTTTGTGTGCCATTATGTGGATATATGTGATTTTGGAACTCTATCTGTTCACCGTAGGAATATCTGTTTGAATAATCCGCTTTGGAAGTTAAATTGGAGGCCTTATCGACCACAGAACCCGGAATTAATTACGCCATTGTGATTGGCATAATTTTTAGAGCCTACGGTGAAATTTAATTGAAAATTGATTCAGGCCAAATTAAATCGATTTAATTGATGAATTAGAGCCCAGCTACTTTATTATTATAATATTGGCCTTAGTGGGTTTTGTTGTCAAGGCTTTAAACACTCAATCTCTCTCTCCTTAGCCTCATTTTGATTGATGATAAACTCAGAAAAGAGAGGAGAGGGTCGGTTGGAAGAAGAGAGAGTAGGAGATTGAGGGTTTGGCTTAAAGCTTGGAAATTTTGGAGTTTTAGCTCAAGAATTGGACTTCTAGGTAAGCCATTGACTCTTGAATTCATGAATTGAACTTGTAATCTTGTGAGCTCAAAGTATTTTTGTGACCAAGAGCATGATTTAAATTGGTTTTGATAAGATATGATCATGCATGCACAGAATTGTTTTTGAATTGCCATAAGTTGCATAATCTAGCATGTATCGTGTCAATTAAGCAAGATTTGAAGTTTGATTATGCATGCAAACTTGGTTTGTTGAGCTTTGACACCATTTGCATCTTTTGAAATGAAAATAAAGTCAAGATGACCATGAAAGTTTAAATAATTGAGGATGGGAGCTTGAAATGCATGAATATACATGATAGAGTTGAATTTGGTGTCAATTTGAGACATGCAAGTGTGTAATCCTTGAAATTGAGCTCCTTAACAATGTGTTTTGGTGTGTTTGTACCTTGTTAGTATGAATATATGAGAACTTTGAGCCTCAGAATGCATGAAAAATGGGTTGAAAATTCGAATTGGAGCTCAAGAAGTTAATCTGGAAAACCCAGATTTTTGACATCCGCTCGAGCGGGGGTAAGTGCCGCTCGAGCGGAGAAATCGAGCTCCCACCATTTTTTTTACAGACATGGTTCCCGCTCGAGCGGGGAAGTTGACGTTCGAGCAGGGAGCCACGTAGACAGGCAGTCCGCTCAAGCGGCCGAGTTCACACTCGAGCGGAAATTTGGGATAACCAGTACTTTTGCAGGCTTAAAGGTCCGCTTGAGCGGAGAATCCCACGCTCGAGCGGGGACCCTGTTTTCTGAAATTCTGAAAATGCATTCTGTGTTCTGTTTTTCCATTCTCTTTCACTTGTAAGCACTCTTAGGCATATGTTAAGCATTGTAAATGAGTTAATGAGATAAGAATAAAGCCTAAAGAGGAATATATGAATTAAAGAACGGATTGAACTGTTAGTGACCCTTTTGTATTCATGATATGTGTACGGTTAAGCTCCAAGGCAAATCCACAAGCCGATCACTGTGAGTAATATCGATATTCGAATGCTTGTGAATGTCCAATTGTTTATTCCCTTATAAGCTTTATGAGTTGCTAATTGGGATTGTGGACAAAAGTCTGACATGATTAAACGAATGGACCGAAGGTCATTTTGATAAACATGAATAGACCAAAGGTTGTTCTGATAAAATTGAATGGACCGAAAGTCATTTTGATAGAAATGAACGGACCAAAGGTCGTTTTGACATACATAAATGGACCAAAGGTTGTTTGACATATATGAATGGACCAAAGGTCGTTTTGACTTATATGAATGGACCGAAGGTCGTTTTGACATGAATGAGTGGGCCGAAGGTCGTTTTGACATAAATGAGTAGGCCGAAGGCCGTTTTGACATGAGTGAGTGGCCGTAGGCCGTTTTGACAAGAATGAACGGGCCGAAGGCCGTTTTGACATAAATGAATGGGCCGAAGGCCGTTCTAACATGAATGGAAATCTGAAAATGGCCAAAGGCCAGAATGTTGAAACTACAAGTCACTTGATTTAAAATTCATATAGTTATATGTCTGTTAGATAGAAATATGAATTGGGCCCCAGGCCGTTTGGAATCTGTTGTTCTACATTGTTATGTAACTTCTGTATTTGATATTATTCACTGGACTATCGCTCACGCTCATTCATGTGTTTATAGGTGAGCCAAGGGAAGCCCAAACCCAGCCCTAGTGAAGTTTGCCAGGAACAACATGAGTTGGGAAAGTCAGCCTTGTGTCTCACGCACGAGACCTATCCTTGCCATTTTGTTATGTATTAGTATTTTGTCTTGTTGGCAAGGACTTTGTGTATATTTGTATATAGTCTGTTATGGGTTGACATAGTTTGGATGATCCTGTCCGTAAAGAATTTTATGGCACTGTGTTTTGTCATGAGTTATTAATGTATATGAGTATGATTTGTTTTGAAGTGCATATAAGCACGGCTCTGTGGACAAAGTTTTTAATTTTTGCTTCCGTTTGGCCCCTTTACTCTGTTGAGTTATGTCTGTTTTGGTTTGAGGCCGTAGGTAATCTTTGGATTACTGGCCGGTTATGTCCTTAACCCATAGGGGCGGGTTCGGGTCATGACAGCATTTCTATAAAGGCCTTGATCTTTTCAAGGTTGGCCTCGATACCTCGCTGACTGATCATAAAACCCAAGAACTTCCCAGATCCTACGCCGAAGGCACATTTCTCCAGATTGAGCTTCATTTGATACTTTCGTAGGGTACTGAAGGTCTCCCGTAGGTCTGCCAGATGATTATAGAAGAGTTTTCTCTTGACTACCATGTCATCGAGATACACTTCCATGTTCCGACCTATCTGATGATGAAAAATGGCATTGACTAACCATTGGCAGGTTGCTCCGGCATTTTTCAGCCCAAATGGCATGACACGGTAGTGGTAGGTTCCCCGGTTAGTGATGAAGAGGTATGTTCTTGGTCAGACGAGTGCATCAGAATTTGATTGTAGCCAGATAAGGCGTCCATGAAACTGAGCATTTGATGTCCGGCTGTGGCGTCGACAAGTAGATCTATGCGAGAAAAGGAATAACTATCTTTAGGGCAAGCTCGATTGAGGTCGGAGTAGTGGACACAAAGCTGCCATTTACCATTGTTTTTACGGATCAAGACCACATTTGACAGCCATCTAGGGTAGTCCACATTCTTGACAAACTGTGTTTCTAGTAACTTATCTACCTCAGAAGCAATAAGGGCGTTGCGTTCTGGGTAAAAGATTCGCTACTTCTGGCGAAAGGGTCGAAAATGAGGCTCGATGCTGAGACGGTGTGTGATGAATGAGGGATCAATACCGGGCATGTCAGAATGGGTCCAGGAAAACATATCATTGTGCTCGAACAAGAGGGCTGTAAGGTCAGAGAGGGCTGTAAGGTCAGACTTGGCCTAGGGGGATAGTTAGCTGCCGATCTTGGCTGTTTTTGTTGGGTTGATGGGGTCGATGGGGACTTTAACAAGTTCTTCCACTAGTTCCCCTCTAACCAACTCGTCTTCGTCTCTGACGTCGAGTCCTTCGATGATCATAGCCTCCTTCAGTTTGACCTTTTTGAGTGAAGCGACGTAGCATTCCTTGGCCACAGTCTGCTCTCCCTTCACGGTGCCGACTCCAAGGTCAGTAGGAAACTTCATGGCCAGATAGTATGTCGATGTAACAGCTTGAAAAGCGTTAAGGGCGGTGCAGCCGAAGATGATGTTGTAAGCAGAGAGGCAGTCGACGACAAGGAAAATGAGCAACTTAGTGGTCTGCCAGGGATATTCTCCCATGGTGATGGGAAGGTCGATGGAGCCTATGGAGGTCACCCGATCTCCAGTGAAACCGACCAGTAGGGTTTGGAGAGGGGACAGACTTTCTTCCCCAACCTTGAGCTGGCGATAAGTGTTTAGGAAGATTATGTCTGAAGAGCTACCGTTGTCGACAAATACCCGTCTGACTTTGTAGTTGGACAGGAGAGCCGAGATGACGAGGGGGTCGTCATGGGTGTAACGGATGCCTGTGTAATCGGCCTCCGTAAAGGTGATGAACTCTATCCACCGCTTGGGGTGTTTGAAGGGGCGATCCAATGTCACGACCTCCTTATCGGCGCCCTGCCGGATCTTCCTGAGTTCTGCCCATTGGGCAGAACGGGATAGTCCTCCACACGCAAGCCCGTCGGCAATAACTCTGATTTTCCAACCCGGGAAGGCAAGGTTGCCTTGCGGCCGGGGTTATTGTAAAGGCTGATCATGACCTTGGTTAGGCTGTGCGGGTTATCAAGGAGGGGTGCACCGGTGGTTGTTTCTGGCAGGTTCGATCCTTGGCCGTTGCTGAGTACGGGCTATCGTGAACTGACTGAGATGCCCTTGGCGTATCAAGCCCTCGACCTGGTCTTTGAGGTTAACACACTCTTCGGTATTATAGCCGTGGTCCTGATGGAAGCGGCAGTATTTAGACTGGTCTCGCCAGTGGGAAGAAGACCGCGATGGTTGGGGCCATTTTAAGGGATAGTCTCGTTGGATCTGGTTCAAGACTTGTTCCATGGAGGAATTGAGGGGCGTTGTAGACACCCCATTTTTGACCGACCTTAAGACTCAGACGTCACTGATTGAGCGCTTGGTGATATTGCATATTGTGCTCGTTCTGAGGTTGCGGAGTCCCGGCTGCGAGCCTTGCCTCCGGATTTCCGGACTCTTTTGTGCTTTGCCTCGGTTTGCGAACCAGGCTCCGTTTTCTCTGTTTTCCCTTCCCGAAGGGAGGGAGAGGTCTCGTAGATCATCTCTCAGTGGCCGTAGGCTACGTTTCGTGGTCGTAGGGCATTTTTCCCGTTTGGAGCCCGGTTTTCCCGTTTTTTCGGAGCCAACGGCCGTGTGCCTCGGTTCGGGACCGCTTAACCACCTCCGTTTGCTCCGGTTTTTGGTACACACCTTATTTCCTCCCTTTTGAGGGACACTGTGGTCCGAGAGACCAACTTCGTGGTCGGACACCACTTCCGGTGCCTAACAGCCCACTTTTGGGGCCCCGAACTGCGTGTTTTGGCTCCCGAACCTTCATTATACATTTTTGGGCTTCGACCCAAACTTGAGATAGTCATATTTTGATGTCCTTTTCATGTTTGATTAAGGACCTTTTGTTGTTTGAGATCTCCTACTGCCACTTTCTTCTTTACCCCTCTTTTAGGCCTTTTCTTGCATGATAGTTTAGGCTTACTTGTATTTATTTTCGTGGCTTGTCATAAACTACAAAGTGTCTTATTTTGAGTCCCTCTTCAACTTTGTTGAATGGATCTCTTTAGTTTGAGATCTTCTACTATCACTTGCCCCTTTATCTCCCTTTTAGGCCAATTTTGGGGGGAAATTTGAATTTCATTTCCCCCCCCCCCCATTTCTTCCCCTCTTTTCCACCCTCTTGTGTCTATATAACAGACCCCCCAGCTGTGTTTTAGGGGTTAGAACATTTTGGTTTGGAGCTCTCACATTAAATCTCTCTCTCTCTCTACTCTAAGCCTAAAAAAAAAAAACCCTTGGTTCTTCACCAACCCATAGCCCCACCCTTCCATCTTCCATTCCAGCAGCTAGAGTTGGTTTTTCAAAGGCTAGGAGTGCTACATTTCGGACCAAGAGGCTGTCAAAGTTGAGTCTTCAAGGGTAAGTCCTTCTCTCCTCTTTTTGGTCCTATTCTTGCATCATTTCTTAGCCCCTCTTGCTTGTATATTTGAGCTCCGGCCATAATTAAAAATAGCATTATTTTGAGCTCTATTTCATGTTTCCTTAAGGGTCTCTCACTGTTTGAGGCCCCCATTTTGCACTTGCTTCATTATCCCTCTTGTATGCCTATTTCTTGTTTAGCATTTTAGGCCTGTGTATAATTTGTTTTGAAGCATGATGTAAAGTGTAAATAGGATTATTTTGAGCCCTTCTTCAACATGGTAGAAGGGCTCATCACTGTTTGAATTCTCCATGTGTCACTTGCTTTGATATCCATCTTTTGGTCCCATTTTTGCATGATTTATTAGCCTATTGTGCTTCTGTTTTTGGACTTTGGTCCAAACTGAAAAGGGTCTTATTTTGAACCCCTCTTCATGTTTTATTAAGGGTCTATTACTTTTTGAAGAATCTTTTGTATACTTTGTGTTGTAACCTCTTTTTAGGCCTTATTTTGCATAGCATTTTGAGCATACTTGTATATTGTTTTGGGTCTGATCATAAACTTTAAAAAGTCATGTTTTAGGTTACTCTCCAAATTTTTTTAAGGACCTTTATCTTTTTGAGGCCAGCATGTATCAGTTGCTTCTTTGTCTCCATTTTGGCCCATTTCTTGCATAGGAATTTTGCCATACTTGTGTCTGTTTTTGTGGCTTGACATAAACTGTAAAACATCATATTTTGGGCCTCTCTTCAACATTGTAGAAGGGCCCTTCTCTGTTTAGGGCCATAATTTGTTAGTTGCTTCATTATCTCGCTTTCGGGGCCATTTTTGTATGCTAGTTTAGCCCCATTTGTGCCCACTGTTTGGCCTTTCTTAAAACTGTAAATGTGCTTGTTTTGGGGCTTCCTTGCTTCTGTATTTACACTTCATGTTCAAATTATGCATGCATTGCATAGCCATAGGTCATTCCATGCGCCTAATTTCATGTTTCGGGATTCATTCCATGCATCGGGTGTCATTTTGCCATCTTTCGGGGCTGTTTTGCATCACTTATTGCCTCTGAAATTTGCATGCTAGTATGCCATATTCCATGCCTTGCCATGCTTTGTTAGAGTGGCATTTGGTGCCTTAGGGTCGGTCCTCGATTTGCGTGCACGTGTGCACGCATCTCGAGTGTATCATTTTCATCTAATGGCCTCTTATGTGAGTGTGGCTGAGGTCCACTCATGTTGGTGTAAGTCCATTATGCATTGTGTATGCCATTTCATTCCATAGCATTGTGTATGCTAGGTTGTATGTTAGTGCATTGTGTATGCCATGTTACCTTGTGCATCGTGTATGCCATTTCATAGCATGCTGCATGTTAGGATGTATCTTAGTTGCATTTCATGCATGTCATGCATATTGCATTGTGCTCGGGATAGGGGTTAGCCTGAGCACGGAAAACGAGCGTTCGTGCCGAGTGGCCATAAGCGTATCTCAATTCGATCCGAAACACTCCGGATTATCCATGATGGAGTTAGGTTTTAGTTGAGTTTTCATGTGCATTATGAAAAAGAATAAAAGAAAAGAAAGAAAAACATAGCGCGCAAGGTCAAAAACCTGCAACGGGCGCCTTGGCAAAAGTTAGAGCCTAAAAAGGAGAGGTTAAATACCCGAGTGTACCTTAACCCCGAACTACGTAAGGCTTGATTCCCATCTTTGGGATACGTAGGCAACTTCATTCTGAAGTCCAGCCGTAAAACAATTCAAATTCGATTGTGTCCATGCGATGGTTCTGGTCATCTTTGTCTTCTCTGTATCTGAGAGTCTGGTTGTGTTCATCGCTCCGAGGACTGACTATAATGCGCCGCGGCATCATCCAAACAAGGAGCAACTTTCCGTTGCCATTCAAAACGCCGCGGTGTCATTTCAAACAAGGGGCAACTTTCCGTTGCCATGCAGTGTCCTTCAGACAAGGGGCAATTTTCCATTGCTGTGGGTCCGAGGTTGTGCATCTCAAGAGTAGGTTCCGTGCTCGTTGAGCAGTGGCCGTTTGCAAAAATAGTTTTTGAGAATTTTTACTAAGGTTGACTAATTTTCTCAAAAATCATTCTATCTTTTCCAAAACTAGACCATTTTCTTGGACCCAAAAAAAAGGAAAATTCTCAGTGCTCATAGCCTGACTCGCATGATTTCAAATCAAAAATTGAACAAGCATGTTAATCTAACTCTCATTCTGGTCAAAATTGTTTTAGTAGAAAGCCAAAAACAAAAAATGGTCGAAATGATGAACTAGGGGCACAGTTAAGTCAGGTGTTCTGTCTTTTTTCCATTGTCAACATACTCGCCAGAAAGGGCACCTTACTCGCCAAGAAGGGCATCATACCTGCCAGAAAGGGCACAACAAAAGGCTGAAAGCTCTCACATCCTCCGAGCAACGAGGTATCAAGCCAAGTGCGAAGCACGAACGGAATGAGGCCAGAGATTCCACTCCCTCATCTGCACAGATCTGATCACGTCCGAACTCCAAGCAGAGCATCATCAATCGATGTCAGCTACAGATTTGCTACACACCCAGTTGTAGCACAGCCCCTCTGTGGGAGAAACTCCCTAGCTGCGTGCAGAAGAAGAAGAATCTAGCAGAATGCTAGGGGCACGAGCCCACAACATGCTGTTTATCTATCAACCACCCAGGGAGGGATGAAAAATGAGAGATTGAAGAATAGAGAGATGTGCGATAAAAGAAAAAGTGAGAAAAGGGCTTTTTCATAAAAACAGAGCTTGAGGGCCGAGTGATGTGAGAACCACAAATAAGAAAGGGTGGGAAACACTACCCGATGAAATAGGCTCCCTGTGCACGTCTGAGTATTGTGTCTTTTTGTTTTATCTCGATTCTTGTTTTGAGTCGTTTCAAGTGTTACTCGATGTGTCTAGGTTGTGTGCTTTTTATTTCCTTGTTGAGTCGTTTTGCTGTGTTCAATCGTAGGCTCAATACCTGGTCGAAAACTCATCTCTCAAATTCAAAAAAAATAAAATCGTTTTGCGCTTCGAGTGCCGTGCCGTTCTCCACATCTGTGCAAAACAAGATTTGTTCTCTCATAAAACTGCAGGGTTCAACCCAGGTCATGTGAGAACAGTGAAACCGGGACCTATCTGAAGCTATGTGGTTTCCAGACTGCAGAGCAAAAGCAAAAGAGGAAAATGTCGGGTATCTGAGTTTGTTTCAACTTTAGTAAGTTCCGAGACTACATTCCGTGTGTACCTCTTCTGATCTTGCCAATGCTCCGAAGTATGAGTGTGCCTCTACCTCAAGCTCAAGATCAAGTCTGCTTCAAGCCAGAATAGCGATCAGAAGTGCTCTCCTTGAGTACCATTCCCTGCCAAAGGCATCTTGGCTGTGTTCGCGATGAGTTCCTAGGAGACCAACTGCAACGATGGAAACTAGAGTTCGAATGGCTGTAGCCTAAAACGTAAAGGTTCAGGATTTCCGAGACTAAAGTCTTGTTTAAATACCCAGAGGCGTGCCCTCGGCTTGAAATCTGTATGGAAGCCCCATAGGTTGAGATAGAGTGTATGCACCTCAATTCTGGATACTGAACCAACCTAGTCTGTCACCCCGTTAGAGAATAGGGAAAGTTGTGAATATGATCAAGAAGACAAGCGGCGTAGTGGCTCCTATCTGAGATGTTGTTACTTGTCAGCATTTCAGAGCCTTTGTACTGCGAGTTAAAGGTAAAGTGTTCGAAGAGCACGAGGGGAGATCCCCGTCGAAGAAGAGCGGTTCACCGCCACTCACCTCATGAGGTGCTTTCTAAAGCGCCGCTTTGTCCATTTATTACTTTCCTTAAGCATCATGCATTGTAATGCATTGTACCTATCAAGTCTCTTTCTCAGTCATGCACGATATTGTATGTACGGTTCATTCAAAGGAGTTCCGTTTGAGATCATTTATTAGTGTATCAATCACACTTCATTCATTTTGTGTATCTATCACACACATCCTCATTTTGCGTATCTATCATGCACATATTCATATCATCACCTTTAGTGTATCCATCACACTTGTTCACTAAGTGCATCTATCACACTTCGTGTTCACATTCAATATATCTATCATACTAGTTCACTAAGTGCATCTATCACACTTCGTGTTCACATTTAGTGTATCTATCACACTCTGTTCACATAGTGCATCTATCACACTTTGTGTTCACTTTTAGTGTATTAATCACACTCTGTTCACATAGTGCATCTATCACACTTTGTGTTCGCTTTTAGTATATCCATCATACTTGTTCACTAAGTGCATCTATCACACTTCCTGTTCACCTTCAGTATATCAATCATACTTGTTCACTAAGTGCATCTATCACATTTCGTGTTCACCTTCAGTATATCAATCATACTAGTTCACTAAGTGCATCTATCACACTTCGTGTTTACCTTTAGTGTATCCATCACACTCTGTTCACATAGTGCATCTATCACACTTTGTGTTCACTTTTAGTGTATCAATCACACTTTGTTCACATAGTGTATCTATCACACCTTGTGTTCGCTTTTAGTATATCCATCATACTTGTTCACTAAGTGCATCTATCACACTTCGTGTTCACCTTCAGTATATCAATCATACTTGTTCACTAAGTGCATCTATCACACTTCGTGTTCACCTTTAGTATATCAATCATACTTGTTCACTAAGTGCATCTATCACACTTCGTGTTTACCTTTAGTGTATCCATCACACCCTGTTCACATAGTGCATTTATCACACTTTGTGTTCACTTTTAGTGTATCAATCACACTCTGTTCACATAGTACATCTATCACACTTTGTGTTCGCTTTTAGTATATCCATCATACTTGTTCACTAAGTGCATCTATCACACTTCGTGTTCACCTTCAGTATATCTATCATACTTGTTCACTAAGTGCATCTATCGCACTTCGTGTTCACCTTCAGTATATCAATCATAGTGGTTCACTAAGTGCATCTATCACACTTCGTGTTCACTTTTAGTGTATCAATCACACTCAGTTCACATAATGCATCTATCACACTTTGTGTTCGCTTTTAGTATATCCATCATACTTGTTCACTAAGTGCATCTATCACACTTCGTGTTCACCTTTAGTATATCAATCATACTTTGTTCACTAAGTGCATCTATCACACTTCGCGTTCACCTTTAGTGTATCCATCACACTTGTTCACTTAGTGCATCGATCACACTTCGTGTTCACCTAGTGTGCGTCTATCACACTTTGCGTTTGCCTTTTGTGTATCCATCAAACTTTGCTCACTTCATTCATTTTGTGTATTAATCACACTTTGTTTATATAGTGTATCTACCACACACTCGCTTTGTATCTATCACACTATGCCTACTTTGCGTATCAATCACACACACTCGCTTTGTATCTATCACACTATGCCTACTTTGTGTATCTATCACACGTTCTCTTTGTGTATCTATCACACACTCACCTAGTGTATCCATCACACTTTGCTTCATATAGTGTATCCATCACACTCACTTCACTTTGTGTATCTATCACACGTTCGCTTTGTGTATCTATCACACACGCTCGCTTCGTGGATCAATCACACGCTTCGTTCACCTTTGTGTATCTATCGTACATGTTCGTGAAGATTCCATGATTTTCTTACATCCTTTCTGCATGAGGTATAGTTTGGTTCAAGTTTACTTGCTTGCCTAGCATTCGCTTAAAACGTTGCATTTATTTTGCATAATTGCTTCATTACAGCTCTCTTTGCATGATCATGAGTGATGTCCGGCTTCGTTTAGCGTATAAGTCCAATCTTCAAACCGGTTTCGCTTAGCGTATAAGTCCAATCTTCAAACCGGCTTCGCGTAGCGTGTAAGTCCAATTTTCAAACCGGCTTCGCGTAGCGTATAAGTCCAATCTTCAAACCGGCTTCGCGTAGCGTGTAAGTCCAATTTTCAAACCGGCTTCGCGTAGCGTATAAGTCCAATCTTCAAATCGACTTCGCGTAGCGTGTAAGTCCAATTTTCAAACTGGCTTCGCGTAGCGTATAAGTCCAATCATCAAACCGGCTTCGCGTAGCGTATAAGTCCAATTATCAAAATCTTCCTGCATATCATTTTGCATCTTGCCCCTGAACTACGCTGGTTTGATTCCTTGCAAAGGGATACGTAGGCAGCCTGCGGGCACAACCATTTATTTACCTATATCTTGTCTGCTTTGTCTAAGTCTTCGGCCTTTTCAAAAACAGGTCGTCTCTGGGCTTTGACATTCACTCCCGTCATTCTTATGACTTTCGAGTTCTGTCAAAGAGGGGCAACTATAGACACCCCATTTTTGACCGACCTTAAGACTCAGACGTCACCGATTGAGCGCTTGGTGATGTTGCATATTGTGCTCGTTCTGAGGTTATGAGTCCTATTGCGAGCCTTGCCTCCGGACTTCCGGACTCTTTGCGCTTTAGCCGGTTCTGAACCAGCTCCGTTTTCTCTGTTTTCTTCCCAAAGGGAGGAGAGGTCTCGTAGATCATCTCTCAGTGGCCGTAGGCTACGTTTCATGGTCGTAGGCCATTTTTCTCGTTGGAGCAGGTTTCCCATTTTTGAATAGCGGTGGTATTACTCGGTTCGGGACCGCTTAACCACCTCCGTTTGCTCCGGTTTTTGGCACACACCTTATTTCCTCCCTTTTAAGGGACACTGTGGTCCGAGAGACCAACTTCGTGGTCGGACACCACTTTCGGGGCCCTAAACTGCGTGTTTTGGCTCCCGAACCTTCATTCTGCATTTTTGGGCTTCAACCCGAACTTGAGATAGTCATATTTTGAGGTCTTTTTCATGTTTGATTAAGGACCTTTTGTTGTTTGAGATCTCCTACTGCCACTTGCTTCTTTACCCCTCTTTTAGGCCTTTTCTTGCATGATAGTTTAGGCTTACTTGTATTTATTTTCGTGGCTTGTCATAAACTACAAAGTGTCTTATTTTGAGCCTCTCTTCAACTTTGTTGAAGGACTCTCTTCGGTTTGAGATCTCCTACTATCACTTGCTCCTTTATCTCCCTTTTAGGCCAATTTTTAGGGGAAATTTGAATTTCATTTCCCCCCCATTTTTTCCCCTCTTTTCCACCCTCTTGTGTCTATATAAAAGACCCCCCAGCTGTGTTTTAGGGGTTAGAACATTTTGATTTGGAGCTCTCACATTAAATCTCTCTCTCTCTCTCTACTCTAAGCCTAAAAAAAAAAACCCTTGGTTCTTCACCAACCCATAGCCCCACCCTTCCATCTTCCATTCCAGCAGTTGGAGTTGGTTTTTCAAAGGCTAGGAGTGCTACATTTCAGACCAAGAGGCTGTCAAAGTTGAGTCTTCAATGGTAAGTCCTTCTCTCCTCTTTTTGGTCCTATTCTTGCATCATTTCTTAGCCCCTCTTGCTTGTATATTTGAGCTCTGTTCATAACTGAAAATAGCATTCTTTTAAGCTCTATTTCATGTTTCCTTAAGGGCCTCTCACTGTTTGAGGCCCCCATTTTGCACTTGCTTCATTATCCCTCTTGTATGCCTATTTCTTGTTTAGCATTTTAGGCCTGTGTATAATCTGTTTTGAAGCATGATCTAAACTGTAAATAGGCTTATTTTGAGCCCTTGTTCAACATTGTAGCAAGGCTCATCACTTTTTGAATCCTCCATGTGTCACTTGCTTTGATATCCATCTTTTGGTCCCATTTTTGAATGATTTATTAGCCTATTGTGCTTCTGTTTTTGGACTTTGGTCCAAACTCAAAAGGGTCTTATTTTGACCCACTCTTCATGTTTCATTAAGATTCTATGACTGTTTGAAGCATCTTTTGTATACTTTGTGTTGTAACCTCTTTTTAGGCCTTATTTTGCATAGCATTTTGAGCATACTTGTATATTGTTTTGGGTCTGATCATAAACTGTAAAAAGTCATGTTTTAGGTCTCTCTCCAAATTTGTTGAAGGACCTTCATCTGTTTGAGGCCAGCATGTATCAGTTGCTTCTTTGTCTCCATTTTGGCCCATTTCTTGCATAGGAATTTTTCCATACTTGTGTCTGTTTTTCTGGCTTGACATAAACTGTAAAACATCATATTTTGGGCTCCTCTTCAACATTGCAGAAGGGCCCTTCTCTGTTTAGGGCCAGAATTTGTTAGTTGCTTCATTATCTTGCTTTCGGGGCCATTTTTGTATGCTAGTTTAGCCCCATTTGTACCCACTGTTTGGCCTTGCTTAAAATTGTAAATGTGCTTTTTTTGGGGCTTCCTTGCTTCTGTCTTTACACTTTATGTTCAAATTATGCATGCATTGCATAGCCATAGGTCATTCCATGCGCCTGATTTCATGTTTCGAGATTCATTCCATGCATCGAGTGTCATTTTGCCATCTTTCGGCGCTGTTTTGCATCACTTATTGCCTCTGAAATTTGCATGCTAGTATGCCATATTCCATGCCTTTCCATGCTTTGTTAGAGTGGCATTTGGTGCCTTAGGGTCGGTCCTCGGTTTGCGTGCACGTGTGCACGCATCTCGAGTGTCTCATTTTCATCTAATGGCCTCTTATGTGAGTGTAGCTGAGATCCACTCATGTTGGTGTAAGTCCATTATGCATTGTGTATGCCATTTCATTCCATAGCATTGTGTATGCTAAGTTGTATGTTAGTGCATTGTGTATGCCATGTTACCTTGTGCATCGTGTATGCCATTTCATAGCATGCTGCATGTTAGGATGTATCTTAGTTGCATTTCATGCATGTCATGCATATTGCATTGTGTTCGGGATAAGGGTTAGCTCGAGCACGGGAAACGAGGGGCGTTTCGTACTTCGAGTGACGGAACGTATCTCAATTCCCAGTCACCGACACTCCGGATTATCCATGATGGAGTTAGGTTTTAGTTGAGTTTTCATGTGCATTATGAAAAAGAATAAAAGAAAAGAAAGAAAAACATAGTTCGCAAGGTCGAAAACCTGCAACGAGCGCCTTGGCAAAAGTTAGAGCCTAAAAACGAGAGGTTAAATATCCGAGTGTACCTTAACCCCGAACTACGTAAAGCTTGATTCCCATCTTTGGGAAACGTAGGCAACTTCATTCTGAAGTCCAGCCGTAAAACAATTCAAATTCGATTGTGTCCATGCGATGGTTCTGGTCATCTTTGTCTTCTCTGTATCTGAGAGTCTGTTTATGTTCATCGCTCTGAGGACTGACTACAATGCGCTGCGGCATCATCCAAACAAGGAGCAACTTTCCGTTGCCATTCAAAACGCCGCGGTGTCATTTCAAACAAGGGGCAACTTTCCGTTGCCATGCAGTGTCCTTCAGACAAGGGGCAATTTTCCATTGCTGTGGGTCCGAGGTTGTGCATCTCAAGAGTAGGTTCTGTGCTCGTTGAGCAGTGGCCGTTTGCAAAAATAGTTTTTGAGAATTTTTACTAAGGTTGACTAATTTTCTCGAAAATGATTCTATCTTTTCCAAAACTGGACCATTTTCTTGGACCCAAAAAAAAGGAAAATTCTCAGTGCTCATAGCCTGACTTGCATGATTTCAAATCAAAAATTGAACAAGCATGTTAATCTAACTTTCATTCTGGTCAAAATTGTTTTAGTAGAAAGCCAAAAACAAAAAATGGTCGAAATGATGAACTAGGGGCACAGTTGAGTCAGGTGTTCTGTCTTTTCCCCATTGTCAACATACTCGCTAGAAAGGGTACCCTACTCGCCAAGAAGGGCATCATACCTGCCAGAAAGGGCACAACAAAAGGCTGAAAGCTCTCACATCCTCCGAGCAACGAGGTATCAAGCCAAGTGCGAAGCACGAACTGGAATAAGACTAGAGATTCCACTCCCTAATCTGGACAGTTGTGATCACATCCGAACTCCAAGCAGAGCATCATCAATCGATGTCAGCTACAGATTTGCTACACACCCAGTTGTAGCACAGCCCCTCTGTGGGAGAAACTCCCTAGCTGCGTGCAGAAGAAGAAGAATCTAGCAGAATGCTAGGGGCACGAGCCCACAACTTGCTGTTTATCTATCAACCACCCAGGGGAGGGATGAAAAATGAGAGATTGAAGAATAGAGAGATGTACGATGAGAGAAAAAGTGAGAAAAGGGCTTTTTCATAAAAACAGAGCTTGAGGGCCGAGTGATGTGAGAACCACAAATGAGAATGGTTGGGAAACACTACCCGATGAAACAGGCTCCCTGTGCACGTCTGAGTATCGTGTCTTTTTGTTTTATCTCGATTCTTGTTTTGAGTCGTTTCAAGTGTTACTCGATGTGTCCAGGTTGTGTGCCTTTTATTTCCTTGTTGAGTCGTTTTGCTGTGTTCAATCGTAGGCTCAATACCTGGTCGAAAACTCATCTCTCAAATTCAAAAAAAATAAAATCGTTCTACGCTCCGAGTGCCGTGCCGTTCTCCACATCTGTGCAAAACAAGATTTGTTCTCTCATAAAACTGTAGGGTTCAACCCAGGTCATATGAGAACAGTGAAACCGGGACCTATCTGAAGCTATGTGGTTTTCGGACTGCAGAGCAAAAGCAAAAGAGGAAAATGTTGGGTATCTGAGTTTGTTTCAACTTTAGTAAGTTCCGAGACTACATTCCGTGTGTACCTCTTCCGATCTTGCCAATGCTCCGAAGTATGAGTGTGCCTCTACCTCAAGCTCAAGATCAAGTCTGCTTCAAGCCAGAATAGCAATCAGAAGTGCTCTCCTTGAGTACCATTCCCTGCCAAAGGCATCTTGGCTGTGTTCGCGATGAGTTCCTAGGAGACCAACTGCGACGGTGGAAACTAGAGTTCGAATGGCTGTAGCCTAGAACGCAAAGGTTCGGATTTCCGAGACTAAAGTCTGGTTTAAATACCCAGAGGCGTGCCCTTGGCTTGAAATCTGTATGGAAGCCCCATAGGTTGAGATAGCGTGTATGCACCTCAATTCTGGATATTGAACCAACCTAGTCTGTCATCCCGTTGGAGAATAGGGAAAGTTGTGAATATGATCAAGAAGACAAGCAGCAGCCGTGGCTCCTACATACAGATGTTGTTACTTGTCAGCATTTCAGAGCCTTTGTACTGCGAGTTAAAGGTAAAGTGTTCGAAGAGCACGAGGGGAGATCCCCGTCGGAGAAGAGCGGTTCACCGCCACTCACCTCATGAGGTGCTTTCTAAAGCGCCGCTTTGTCTATTTATTGCTTTCCTTAAGCATCATGCATTATAATGCATTGTACCTATCAAGTCTCTTTCTCAGTCATGCACGATATTGTATGTACGGTTCATTCAAAGGAGTTCCGTTTGAGATCATTTATTAGTGTATCAATCACACTTCATTCATTTTGTGTATCTATCACACACATCCTCATTTTGCGTATCTATCATGCACATATTCACATCATCACCTTTAGTGTATCCATCACACTTGTTCACTAAGTGCATCTATCACACTTTGTGTTCACATTCAGTATATCTATCATACTAGTTCACTAAGTTGTAGACACCCCATTTTTGACCGCCCTTAAGACTTGGGCGCGACTGATGGTTTACTTGGTGTTAAAAGGTGTGCCGGGCAAAAGTTCAGTTTCTTCGGCAATGAGAGAGACAAATCTCAACTTCACACCCTATTTTGGACCAAGACTATTTTGAATGGTTTTTTTAGACCTTAAAACCCTCTCTTTCAAAACATTTTTGAAATAAAGTTTCTACAATGTTCTGAGGCTCACATTTTGTCAAATAATGCGCTTTTCGATAAACCGAGCAAGGACAAAGTGGAGATTAATGAAAAAGAGATGAAATATTTGAAAAATCTTTCAAAACACCTTGCTTAGGGGTTTCAAGTTGAAGAGAAGAGGAGAAGAGGGGAGAAAACAAGTTGGAGAAGAAGTTCGCCAAGGATCCGGGTAGAAGGGAGTCGAGCAACTCTCGCTGAATCGGGCCTATTCAACTGCATACTTGGATTTTATCTATGAGGCCACCACCGTTGGAAAGCTTACTTCCGGGGTTCATTTTGCACTCAAGAATCTCTCAAAGCCAAGTCCGGGTGGAGGAGATATGATTGGTTGAAGTTGGGCATCATCCCGGTTGGATCGGATCTGCGCGGCTTCACCAAAAAGGGCATAACTTTTTGCATAGGAGGAATTTTAATCCAAGGTTTGCGGCATTGGAAAGCTAACTTCCGGGACTTCAATTTGGACACCCACCGGCCATTTTTTGACTTTGGAATCACTTATCGGCAATCTATTTATCTGACCGGCAATTTATTGTGCCGACCGGCCATTTATTTTGGCCGACGACCTCCTTTTCTGGCCGGTTTGACCTTTTTGCACCTTCCAGGCATGGTGCATGCCAGCTGTGCCAGCTGGGATGCACAGACCCAGCTCCCCGAGCATATATGTGCCTATTTTGTGCTTATTTTGAGCCTTTGACCCCTCTTTTGCACTCTTTGCTCAAGGCTTCTTGAGGAAGCCTTGACCCCTTGTCTTGGCTTCCTCAAGAAGCTTACCAGCTATCCTAGCTTCCTTAAGAAGCCTTGGCCCTCTTGTCCCCCTTGACCCTTTCTCTTTAGCTTGTCTTATAAGCTTCAAGCCTTTGCCTTTGCCTATATAAGGAGCTCTCCTCCTCCATTGTTGGAGGTTGGAGATTTTGAGCAAAAACCAGACCTAGGACATATATATCTGATATATATATACCCTCTCTCTATATATATCTCTCTCTCTACATTTGTGTGTTAGAGGGTTCAAAAGGGGCTTGTTCTTGGCCTATTGCACCACACCTCATAGCCATACACCACCACCATTGGACTGAGGTTCTTGGGAGGGTTTATTGAGCTCCAAAAGCTTGTTTTTGGCCCCTGAAGTTGCTGGTCTCGAAATTGGTCTTCAAGGGTAAGTTTCTTCCCCTTTTTCGCACTTTCTTGTACCTCATTTTAGCCTGTCTTTCTTTCTGATTTGAGCTTGGTGTATAACATAAAAAAGTTCTGTTTTTTTGTGTTTAAGATACTTCATTAAGACCACTTTGGTGTTTGGGGTTTTTTGACCCCTCTTAGGCCTTGTTTGGCCTCATTTTTGTGCATTTTTTGTGAGCTTCGAGACCACCTTGTATTGGCCCTCCCACCACTGAAATCTAGAGGGATTTCAGTGGTGGGGGTGGTGTTTTGAGGTCCTAAGAAGGAGAGGGCCATCCCCTCTCCTTGTTGTCTTGTTTGCTTGTATTTTTGGCCTTACAAAGGGGCCTATATTTGCACACCTCTTGAGATTAGTTCAGGCATTTTTCAGTGGGTTTTAGGACCCCTATAGGCCATTTCCAGTGCTGGTTTGGCCTTGTTGAATGTCCATCATGTATGTGCTTAATAACCTCTTGTATAGCCCTCTAAAGGAGCTCATCATTTTTGCATGTGTTGGCTCCATTTCAGTGGTTATTTAGGCATATTTTTGCATGTTTTATTCACTAATTTTTGATGGTTTGGTCAGATTTCATATGCTTCACATACATGCCATACAACTCATGCTTACTGGCCTATGTTACATGTTTTTTTGGCCAAGCATGCTAGCTTATTTTGGCTACATTTCATACATGTTTTAGCATTATTTTGGGCTGCATAGGGACTGTTTGTGGCTGTCTTCATCATTCGAGCATCGCTTTGCATGCTTATAGTGTATTGCATTTCACTAGCTTTAGTGCTTAAGTCCTTAACAATGCATTACATGAGTGTTTGCATGCTTTGGAGTCATCTTGGAGTCAGTTGGCATGTCATTTCAGATCTGGAACATGCACCATTGTATGCCATATTTCCTCGCCATGTTTTGGTAGAGTTGTGTTTTTGTGCCTTAAGCTTGGTTAATGCATTGTGCATGCATTCCATGTATTTTGTTGCCTCATTTGCATTATCATGGCCACTATTTTGGGCCTAGTATAGGGCTGCCCAAATTAGTTTAAGTCCACTCTTTACATGTTGTTACATGTCTTACACTTTGCATGCCTTGATTGCATCATGTCTTGCATGCTTAGCTTGCATGTTTAGGTTGCATATCATAGCATGCATCTCTTGCCTCTTGAATTGATTATGATAGAGGTTGGGGCCCATTATTTGTTTTGTGCATTTCATTCCATATTGAAATTACACATCTTGACTCTTTGGCCATCATGCATGGAAATGCGTGATTGGTGGCCCGAGAGCCAAGAACCATCCTTCTTTGAGTCATGAATATGATAAGGAGGGTGGTGGTGCAAACATTGCTTTGGAAATGCATTGCCATGCCTTGTCTGCCCTCTGCTGCTGTCAAACAGGTTTCTGCAGGAATTTTTGGCCGGCCGGCCATCTACAGTGCCGACCGGCCATACATTGGTGGTCGATGGATTAATAAGTGGCCGGTGAGTATTCCCCATGGCCGGTGGCCATTCCTCTTAGCCGGTGGCACTCCACAGTGTTCATGGAAGCATCCTTGGGACTTGCACAATTTTCAAAGGAGCAGAGCAGGGAAAACAGAGGCAACATGTGTCATGGCAGTGGATTCCTGAGCGAAGCCAATCCGAGCATGCGTGCATCCCTCTTCCTGAGGCCTTTTTCTGTTTTCAATAGCTTAATTAATTTGTTAATTAGTTAAGGGCTTGTAATACTTAATTAGCTAGGATAGTTAATTATTTATTTGGTTTGTATTATTATTTGGTCCCTCCGAGTGAGGGCGTATTTGTAATAAGTGTGGGTGCGTGTGTGCATGTCTTCCAACCCCCATTTCTTTCTCCCTTTTACTTACCTGCTTTGATGGTTAGCTTTAGGACATATTCAAATTAGCATACCTTATGTTATACATGCGTGCATCCATACATTTGTTTTCCATGCACCGGGCTCAGCACATCACGCTAACTGCATATGTATTTCAAATTCCAAGATGAGTACTTGTTAATTGCAGCATTTCACATGCCATGTTTAGGATAGTCGAGCCTATTATAGCTGTATTTTGCCTATGATGCATTAGCCACTTAACATGAACTAGGATCATGCATTGATTACTAACTAGTTTCTGTTTTGGCTTGGAGTACTAGGTAAGCTTTTATGCTTTACCATATCGCATGCGTGTGAATATTGCCATAATAGCATGATTACCATGAGGCTAGCTGCTTATGTGATATAATTGCTTGAATGCCTGTGGATGGAGGTCCAATTACCTAAATTGGAATAAATGCATTAAAACTGAGAGTTTTAAGCCTACTGGATAGTGGCAAAACCATCTTTTCTAAAAGCCCGCTCGAGGGTGGCAAAATTTGCATTTTAGCCTACTTGCGAGTAGCAAACCATTTTCAAAACAAACATGAAATGTTTTGTTCCAATTCAGGCGATTTGGTCTATACTTGTTTGCTGTGCGCATAACATAGTAATTCTAGACTAATAACTGGAATAAGGGCATGTAATGTTTTCAAAACAAGATATCACGGTTAGTAGAGGCCGGTCTTCGGACCGGGTGAGAGGGGGTGCTCATAGCTGACCTTCCCCGATCGTACCCAAGTTCCTGAGCCGAGACAACTTTGGTGATGACGGACACGTGGCCTTTGGCACCGAGTCAAGGTTTCCTAAATTCTCCAAAAATAAAATATTTAGGTGGCGACTCTGTATCTGGAGAGGCAGTCCATGTTTGGCACTTCTTTCAAAAATTTGTTTTCTCAAAACGATTTGCCAGATTTGGACTCTTAGGTTCAGATTACGAACCGTGACACAAATCGAGTCCGAACTGTAGCGCGAGGTCCCTCACGGGCTTGTTACATAAGTGCATCTATCACACTTCGTGTTCACATTTAGTGTATCTATCACACTCTGTTCACATAGTGCATCTATCACACTTTGTGTTCACTTTTAGTGTATCAATCACACTCTGTTCACATAGTGCATCTATCACACTTTGTGTTCGCTTTTAGTATATCCATCATACTTGTTTACTAAGTGCATCTATCACACTTCGTGTTCACCTTCAGGATATCAATCATACTTGTTCACTAAGTGCATCTATCACACTTCGTGTTCACCTTCAGTATATCAATCATACTTGTTCACTAAGTGCATCTATCACACTTCGTGTTTACCTTTCGTGCATCCATCACACTCTGTTCACATAGTGCATCTATCACACTTTGTGTTCACTTTTAGTGTATCAATCACACTCTGTTCACATAGTGCATCTATCACATTTTGTGTTCGCTTTTAGTATATCCATCATACTTGTTCACTAAGTGCATCTATCACACTTCGTGTTCACCTTCAGTATATCTATCACACTTGTTCAGTAAGTGCATCTATCACACTTCGTGTTCACCTTCAGTATATCAATTATACTGGTTCACTAAGTGCATCTATCACACTTCGTGTTCACTTTTAGTGTATCAATCACACTCAGTTCACATAGTGCATCTATCACACTTTGTGTTCGCTTTTAGTATATCCATCATACTTGTTCACTAAGTGCATCTATCACACTTCGTGTTCACCTTTAGTATATCAATCATACTTTGTTCACTAAGTGCATCTATCACATTTCGCGTTCACCTTTAGTGTATCCATCACACTTGTTCACTTAGTGCATCGATCACACTTTGTGTTCAACTATTGTGCGTCTATCACACTTTGCGTTTGCCTTTTGTGTATCCATCACACTTTGCTCACTTCATTCATTTAGTGTATTAATCACACTTTGTTCATATAGTGTATCTACCACACACTCGCTTTGTATCTATCACACTATGCCTACTTTGTGTATCAATCACACACACTCGCTTTGTATCTATCACACTATGCCTACTTTGTGTATCTATCACACGTTCGCTTTGTGTATCTATCACACACTCACCTAGTGTATCCATCACACTTTGCTTCATATAGTGTATCCATCACACTCACTTCACTTTGTGTATCTATCACACGTTCGCTTTGTGTATCTATCACACACGCTCGCTTCGTGCGTCAATCACACGCTTCGTTCACCTTTGTGTATCTATCGTACATGTTTGTGAAGATTCCATGATTTTCTTACATCCTTTCTACATGAGGTATAGTTTGGTTCGAGTTTACTTGCTTGCCTAGCATTCGCTTAAAACGTTACATTTATTTTGCATAATTGCTTCATTATAGCTCTCTTTGCATGATCATGAGTGATGTCCGGCTTCGCTTAGCGTATAAGTCCAATCTTCAAACCGGCTTCGCTTAGCTTATAAGTCCAATCTTCAAACCGGCTTCGCGTAGCGTGTAAGTCCAATTTTCAAACCGGCTTCGCGTAACGTATAAGTCCAATCTTCAAACCGGCTTCGCGTAGCGTGTAAGTCCAATCTTCAAACCGGCTTCGCGTAGCATATAAGTCTAATCTTCAAACCGGTTTCGCGTAGTGTGTAAGTCCAATTTTCAAACTGGCTTCGCGTAGCGTATAAGTCCAATCATCAAACCGGCTTCGCGTAGCGTATAAGTCCAATTATCAAAATCTTCCTGCATATCATTTTGCATCCTGCCCCTGAACTACGCTGGTTTGATTCTTTGCAAAGGGATACGTAGGCAGCCTGTGAGCACAACCATTTATTTATCTATATCTTGTCTGCTTTGTCTAAGTCTTCGGCCTTGTCAAAAATAGGTCGTCTCTGGGCTTTGACATTCACTCCCGTTATTCTTATGACTTTCGAGTTCGGTCAAAGAGGGGCAACTATAGACACCCCATTTTTGACCGACCTTAAGACTCAGACGTCACCGATTGAGCGCTTGGTGATGTTGCGTATTGTGCTCGTTCTGAGGTTGCGGAGTCCCGGCTGCGAGCCTTGCTTTCGAACTTCCGGACTCTTTTGTGCTTTGCCTCGGTTTGCAAACCAGGCTCCGTTTTCTCTGTTTTCTCTTTCCCAAGGGAGGGAGAGGTCTCGTAGATCATCTCTCAGTGGCCGTAGGCTACGTTTCATGGTCGTAGGCCATTTTTCCCGTTTGGAGCCCGGTTTCCCGTTTTTTCGGAGCCAACGGTCGTGTGCCTCGGTTCGGGACCGCTTAACCACCTCCGTTTGCTCCGGTTTTGGCACACACCTTATTTCCTCCCTTTTGAGGGACACTGTGGTCCGAGAGACCAACTTTGTGGTCGGACACCACTTCCGGTGCCTAACAGCCCACTTTCGGGGCCCCGAACTGCGTGTTTTGGCTCCCGAACCATCATTTTGCATTTTTGGGCTCTGACCAGAACTTGAGATAGTCATATTTTGAGGTTCTTTTCATGTTTTATTAAGGACCTTTTGTTGTTTGAGATCTTCTACTGCCACTTGCTTCTTTACCCCTCTTTTAGGCCTTTTCTTGCATGATAGTTTAGGCTTACTTGTATTTATTTTCGTGGCTTATCATAAACTACAAAGTGTCTTATTTTGAGCCCCTCTTCAACTTTGTTGAAGGGCTCTCTTCGGTTTGATATCTCCTACTATCACTTGCCCCTTTATCTCCCTTTTAAGCCATTTTTGGGTGGAAATTTGAATTTCATTTCCCTCCCATTTTCCCCCCTCTTTTCCACCCTCTTGTGTCTATATAACAGACCCCCCAGCTGTGTTTTAGAGGTTAGAATATTTTGGTTTGGAGCTCTCACATTAAATCTCTCTCTCTCTCTCTCTCTCTCTCTATCTCTCTCTACTCTAAGCCTAAAAAAAAAACCCTTGGTTCTTCACCAACCCATAGCCCCACCCTTCCATCTTCCATTCCAGCAGCTGGAGTTGATTTTTCAGAGGCTAGGAGTTCTACATTTTGGACCAAGAGGCTGTCAAAGTTGAGTCTTCAAGGGTAAGTCCTTTTCTCCTCTTTTTGGTCCTATTCTTGCATCATTTCTTAGCCCCTCTTTCTTGTATATTTGAGCTCTGTTCATAACTGAAAATAGCATTATTTTGAGCTCTATTTCATGTTTCCTTAAGGGCCTCTCACTGTTTGAGGCCCCCATTTTGCACTTGCTTCATTATCCCTCTTGTATGCCTATTTCTTGTGTAGCATTTTAGGCCTATGTATAATCTGTTTTGAAGCATGATGTAAACTGTAAATAGGCTTATTTTGAGCCCTTCTTCAACATTGTAGAAGGGCTCATCACTGTTTGAATCCTCCATGTGTCACTTGCTTTGATATCCATCTTTTGGTCCCATTTTTGCATGATTTATTAGCCTATTGTGCTTCTGTTTTTGGACTATGGTCCGAACTGAAAAGGGTCTTATTTTGACCCCCTCTTCATGTTTCATTAAGGGTCTATTACTTTTTGAAGCATATTTTGTATACTTTGTGTTGTAACCTCTTTTTAGGCCTTATTTTGTATAGCATTTTGAGCATACTTGTATATTGTTTTGGGTCTGATCATAAACTGTAAAAAGTCATGTTTTAGGTTCCTCTCCAAATTTTTTGAAGGACCTTCATCTTTTTGAAGCCAGCATGTATCAGTTGTTTCTTTGTCTCTATTTTGGCCCATTTCTTGCATAGGAATTTTGCCATACTTGTGTCTGTTTTTGTGGCTTGACATAAACTATAAAACATCATATTTTGGGCCCCTCTTCAACATTGTAGAAGGTCCCTTCTCTGTTTAGGTCCAGCATTTGTTAGTTGCTTCATTATCTCGCTTTCGGGGCCATTTTTGTATGCTAGTTTAGCCCCATTTTTACCCACTGTTTGGCCTTGCTTAAAATTGTAAATGTGCTTGTTTTGGGGCTGCCTTGCTTCTGTCTTTACACTTTATGTTCAAATTATGCATGCATTGCATAGCCATAGGTCATTCCATGCGCCTGATTTCATGTTTCGAGATTCATTCCATGCATCGGGTGTCATTTTGCCATCTGTAACACGCCCGCGAGGGAACTCACGGGTTACAGTTCGGACTCCCTTTTTTGTTTGTTGCGGTACTTAATCTGAACCAAAGAGTCCAAATCTGGCAAATCGTTTTGAGAAAAAACAGATTTTGAAAAGAAGTGCCAAACATGGACTGCTTTGCCAGATACAGAGTCGCCACCTAAATATTTTTTTAAAATGGGAAATTTAGGAAACCCGGACTCGGTGCCGAAGGCCACGTGTCCGTCATCACCAAAGTTGTCTTGGCTCGGGAGCTTGGGTACGATCGGGGAAGGTCAGCTATGAGCACCCCCTTTCGCCGGTCAAGCCAAGACCTCTACTAACCATGATATCCGATTTTGAAAACGTTATGTGTTCTTATTCCGGTTATTAGCCTAGAATTACTATGTTATGCGCACAGCAAACAAGTATAGACTAGATTGCCTAATTTGGAAACAAGCATTGCATATCCGTTTGTTTTGAAAAGCGCTTTGGAATTTGCTACTCGCAAGTAGGCTAAAACACGGATTTCAACGAGTTTTTCCAACTCAAACAATCCAACCTTCACCCATAGGCATTCAAACAGTTTATCTCACATAAGCATTTAGCCACATGGTAGTCATGTTGTTATGTTAACATTCACACACATGCAATATGTTAAAGCATAAAAGCTTACCTAGTACTCCGTGCCAAAACAAGAAACTAGTTAGCAAACATGCATGACCTAGTTCATGTTGAGATGGCTAATGCAACACATACAGAATGCAATTGGACAGGCTCGGCTATCCTAATCATGGCATGTGAAATGCACTTTGTTTGATGCACGTATTCAAGTTAGATTTGAAATACTAATGCAGTTAGTATGATGTACCGAGCCCGGTGCATGCAATACTTTATGGATGAATGCACGCATGCATTGCATAAGGTATGCTAAAATAAATATGCCCTAATCTACCATCATAAGCGGATAAATAAAAGGGTAGAAAGAGGTGGGGGTTGGAAGACATGCACACCACTCACCCACACTTATTACAGATTTGCCCTCGCCCGGAGGGACCAAAAGAATATACAGTCCCAAATAATACAGTCCAAATACAAAATAAAATATTACAGTCCCAAACTCTAATTATCAAATAAATGCATAATAGAAAAGGTGGCCACAGCCCCCGCTTCGGGATACGCGAATGATGCATGCTCGATCCGTCTTGCCCGGAAAACCCGCACCATACCACTGCTACCTCTGTTTTCACTGTCCTGCCTTTCTGAAAACTGCCAAAGTCCCAGGACACCTTCTATGCACACTGCAGTACACCATCGGCTGGATGAAATGACCAACGGCTGTTTAAAATGACCATCGGCTGCTTGAGAGGTTATCGGCCACCAATACATTGCCGGTCGGCACTCTGTTCTGCCGGTCGGCAAACAATTCCTGCAGAAGACAGTTTTGACAGCAACAAGGCCAGACAGTGCATGGTGTGGAATTTTGAGCATCTGTAAGCATGGCCAATGCCCCCTATCATGCAATGGACTCAAGGGAGCATGGCCCTTGACCCCCGGGCCATCAATGGCGCATTTCGACGCATGATGGCCTAAGAGGCCAAGTTAGCAACTTTGATATCAAATGTCATGCAAACCAAACAAACACATAAAGCCCAACCTCTATCACTTGATCAAGGGGCAAGGTATGCATGCCAATGCGATGCAACCTAGGCACGTGATCTAGTATGCAACATGGGCATGCAAAGGAGCAAAGTAGACTAGACACGCAACCTAAACATGTAAACAAACAAGGCATGCAACAACATGCAACGATGGACTTAAACTAACATGGATGGCTCGCAAGCATGCCAAAATCAGTGGCCATAGCAAAATGAGACACTCGAAATGCGTGCACGCATGCACGCAAACTGAGGACCAAACCTAAGGCATCAAATGCCACTCTAATAAGGCATGGCAAGGGATGCGAGGTGGCATACAAGCATGTGAATTTCAGGGGCGATAAATGATGCAAAACAGCCCCGAAACATAGCGAAATGACACTAAGTGCATGAAATGGACCCGAAATGCAAGATTAGGCACATGAAATGACCTATAGCTATATCAAATGACATGGATAGGCCCACAAGGGCCACAGCCCACCATTTAAACCCCATTGCATAACCCGGTTGGTAAAACCCAGTACAGCTGGAGGCCAACTGAGCAGGAAAGGCCAATGATGCTCGGACACGTGGCAGGTGCAGAACAGGCCATGTCGGCAGACAAAGATCTGCAAAGTTATTGCCACAGCATATCACCATTAATGCAACCCATCACAGCATTTATTGCGACAACACCCCTCAGCCGGAATGGCAACCCCCTCACCCTGAACAAGACGAACCACGGCGTAAGCTTTCGGCGGGGAGGTCAGAACGGCTGAGATAGCGAAATGATTACCAAAGGATATAAGCAAAGCTTGAAGACAAGAAGAAGGTTAAGTCTTTCTATCTCCCTCTCTTTCTCTCTACATTTTTTGTCTATCACCCTTTCTAATTCACACACCGAAGGGTTCGCCGGGGGACTACCCCGTTCCCCGATTGAACTTGCTTGCAGGTTATCTGGTGGGCTTGAGGAGCTTGGATCGGTCTAATCCATTCACCAGGACGAACTGTATCATCATCAAACATGCATAATATGGACATGAAGCATGAAGACAGAAGCAAGGCAGCCCCAAAACAAGCATTTTTTTCAGTACAAATCATGGCAAGACAGCAAGCACAAGCAGGGCTAAAATGGCATACAAAAATGGGGGCCAAGAGAGGTATATGAGACAACCCACAAATGCTGGCCCCAAACAGAGAAAGGGCCTTCTACAACATTGAAGATGAGCCAAAAATATGATGCTTTGAAGTAGATGACAAGCCCCAAATCAGTATACAAACATGCTCAAAATGCAATGCAAGATATGGGAAAAAAAGAGAGCCACAACATGAAGTATACAAAATATGTCTCAAACAGAAACAAACCCTCAATGGAACATGGAGAGGGGGTCAAAATAAGCCCCTTTTCAGTCCGGACCAAGGTCCAAAAACAGAGACACAACAGCCTAATAAATCATGCAAAAGAGGGGACCCAAGAGGGGTTCAATGGCAAGTCATGCATGGAGGTCCCAAACAGTGTTGATCCCTTCTTAAATGTTGAAGAAGGGCTCAAAATAAGCCTATTTTCAGTTTACATCATGCTCCAAAACAGATTATACACAAGCCAAATATACTATGCAAGAAAAATGGCATAAGAGGGCTAATGAAGGAAGTGCTAGCTGCTGTCCTCAAAAAGCAAGAGGTCCTCAATCAAACATGAAGGAGACCCCAAAATATGATGATTTACAGTTTGGGTCGGAGCCCAAAAGTGCAAGAAACTATGGCTTAGATATGAAGCAAGAAAAGACTAGAAAAGAGAAGAGGAGGACTCACCCTTGAAGACCAGCAAACCAGCACCTCTTGGACCAAGTTTAGGTGCCCCTAAGCTCTGAAGAAAAGCCCCAAGTTGCTGGAATGGAGTAAGGATTCCTTGTGCTATGAGTTATAGTGCAAATGGCCAAGAACCAAGGGTGTTTGGAAGCTTGGATGGGATAGATATAGAGGGTGTCTCTGGTTTTTTGTTCCAAACATCCAACCAAAACAAAGGAGAAGGGACCTCTCTTATATAGGCAATGTAAAGGCCAAGCTTACAAGACAAGCTATCCAAAAAGGGTCAAGGGGGGTCAAGGCTTATTCAAGAAGCTTGGACAGCTGGTAGGCTTCTTGAGGAAGCCAAGACAAGGGGTCAAGGCTTCCTCAAGAAGCCTTGAGCAAAGGGTGCAAAGAAAGGGGCAAAGGTGGTGTAAAGGCTCAAAATAGGCACATATATGCACGTGGAGCTGGTTCTGTGCATCCCAGCTGGCACAACTGGCATGCATTATGCCTGGGAGAGTCAAAAGGGTCAGATCGGCCAAGAAAAAGGGTCATCGGCACAATAAATTGCCGACCTGCACTTTGTACTGGCCGGTCGGCTAAATAGAGTGCCGATGGGTGTCCAATAAGGTCAAAAAGTGCCGGTGGATGGCCAGATTGAAGCCCCGGAAGTTATCTTTCCAATGGTGCAAACCTTGCATGAAAATTCCTTCTGTGGAAAAAGTTATGCCCTTTTTGGTGAAGCCGCGCAGACTCGATCCAACCGGGATGATGCCCGACTTCAACCAATCATATCTCCTCCACCCGGACTTGGCTTTAGGAGATTCTTGAATGAAAAATGAAGCCCCAGAAGTCTTCTTTCCAATGGTGGTGGCCTCATAGCTCAAATCCAAGTGTATAGGTAGATAAGCTTGATTTAGCGATGACTGCTCGTCTTTCTCCCGCTCGGATTCATCCTGAACTTCTCCCAAACTAGTTTTCTCCCCTCTTCTCCTCTTCTCTTCAACTTCAAACCCCGAAGTAAGGTGTTTTGAAATATTTTTCAAAGATTTCATCTCTCTTTCATTCATCTCCACTTTGTCCTTGCTCGGTTTACCGAAAAGCGCACCATTTACCGAAATGCGAACGTCGGAACATCGTGGGAATTTTACTTCAAAAATGTTTTGAAAGAGAGGGTTTTAAGGTCTAAAAACCATCCAAAATAGCTTTGATTCAAAATGGGGTGTGAAGTTGAGATTCGCCTCTCTCCTTGCCGAAGAAACTGAACATGTGCCCTGCACACCTTTCTCCAACAAGTAAACCATCAGTAGTGCCCAAGTTTTGTGGGCGGTCAAAAATGGGATGTCTACACCATCTTTCGGCACTGTTTTGCATCACTTATTGCCTCTGAAATTTGCATGCTAGTATGCCATATTCCATGCCTTGCTATGCTTTGTTAGAGTGGCATTTGGTGCCTTAGGGTCGGTCCTCGGTTTGCGTGCACATGTGCACGCATCTCGAGTGTCTCATTTTCATCTAATAGCCTCTTATGTGAGTGTGGCTGAGGTCCACTCATGTTGGTGTAAGTCCATTATGCATTGTGTATGCCATTTCATTCCATAGCATTGTGTATGCTAGGTTGTATGTTAGTGCATTGTGTATGCCATGTTACCTCGTGCATCGTGTATGCCATTTCATAGCATGCTGCATGTTAGGATGTATCTTAGTTGCATTTCATGCATGTCCTGCATATTGCATTGTGTTTGGGATAGGGATTAGCCCGAGCACGGGAAACGAGGGGCGTTTCGTACTTCGAGTGACGGAACGTATCTCAATTCCCAATCACCGACACTCCGGATTATCCATGATGGAGTTAGGTTTTAGTTAAGTTTTCATGTGCATTCATTGCATATTTAGTTATGCAATTCGATTCCTCGACCATCATGCATCGAGATGCGTGATTGGTGGCACGAGGATCAAGGCATGCATACATTTGTGAAAATACATTGCCATGCCCCTTTCTTGCTCTCTGTTGCAGCAAATCAAGAATCAGCAGTCTTCCGAGGCTTGGCACGCTTTCCAAAAATTATTGCAAAACAGAGGCTAATTGGGGCATCACAGTGGATTTCTGCGCGAAGGCAACCCGAATATGCATCATTCATCATCTGAAGAAGAGCCAAGGCAGTCCCTAGCTTGCATGCCAGTTTATTGTTTTCTTAGTTAATTTTGTTAATTAATTAGGAATTTGTACATATCTTGGAATGTATTAATTGGACTGTACTATTCGGGACTGTACTATTTATTCGGACCCTCTGTGCGAGGGCATAATTGTAATAAGTGTGTGTGTGTGTGATGTATGTCTTCCAACCCCACGTCTTTCTTCCCTTTTATTTACCTGCTTATGATGGTTAGATTAGGGCATGTTTCAATTAGCATACAGTATGATAGCATGTTTGCATTCATTCATCTATTTTGCATGCACGGGGCTCGGTGCATCATACTAACTACATTTGTATTTCAATTCCAAATTGAATACTTGATAGCTGTTGTATCTCATATGCCATGTTTAGAATAGCCGAGCCTGCTATAGTTGCATTTTTGCATGTGTTGCATTAGGCATTTCTGTATAGTTAAGATCATGCATGGATTTCTAATTAGCTTCTATTTTGGCTTGGAGTACTCGGTGAGTTTTATGCTTTAGCATCCTTGCATGCGTGTGAGTGACTGCCATGAATAGCATGCTTACCATGAGGCTATTTGCTTATATGATATACCTGCTTGAATGCCTGTGGGTGAAGGTTGGGTTAGTTGCATTGGAACAAACCATTGACTGTGTGTTTTAAGCCCACTAGATAGTGGCAAAACCATGTTTTCTAAGCCCACCCGTGGGTGGCAAATCCACGTCTTAGCCTACCTGCGGGTAGCACCATCAAACCATTTTCAAACAAACAAACATGAAATGTTTTGTTCCAATTCAGGCGACCCAGTCTATACTTGTATGCTGTGCGCATCACATAGTAAATCTAGGCTAATAGCCGGAATAAGAGCACACAATGTTTTCAAAACTAAATATCATGGTTAGTAGAGGCCGGTCTTTGACCGGGCGAGCGGGGGTGCTCACGAAGTGACCTTCCCCAATTGTACCCAAGTTCCCGAGCCGAGGCAACTTTGGTGATGACGGACACGTGGCCTTAGGCAACGAGTCAGGGTTTCCTAAATTTCCCAAAATAAAATATTTAGGTGGCGACTCTGTATCTGGCAAAGCAGTCCATGTTTGGCACTTCTTTTCTAAAAATCTGTTTTCTCAAAACGATTTTCTGGATTTGGACTCTTTGGTTCAAGATTAAGAACCGTGACAAAATCGAGTCTGAGTTGTAGCGAGGTCCCCCCGCGGGCCTGTCTACAGGCATGTATCGTTCGAATCGGCCTGGCGGTCGGGTAGGTGCTGACCAGTCGGCTCGAGCAGGTCGGTCGGTGTATTGAGGTGTTTGTTGTGTGTATTGGGTGCTTTTGGTTTCAGAGTCCTTTCTCTTCTCTCTGGGGGTCAGGTTTTTAGTTGTGGAATCTTGTCGGGCGGCTAGGGAATCTTCGGCGTTCATGTATTTTTGGGCTTTAGAGAGGAGGGTTGCCATGGAGGTTGGAGAGTTTTTGGAGAGGGAGAAAAGGAAATCGTACGATCGCAAATCGGCCATAAACGCCGTGAGGATGACCTTGTCATCGTTTTCCGCCACCTGCAAGGCTTCGGTGTTGAAACGGGTGACGAAGTTGCGTAGCGACTCCCCCTCTGTCTGACGGATGTTAAGGAGTTGGGTTGCCGGCGCCACTGGCGTTGGGCCCTAATGAAGTGACTGAGAAAAGAGTTACTTAGGTGCTAGAAAGTAGAGACAGAGTCTGTCGGCAGCTAACTAAACCAGAGTTGGGCCGACCCCTTAAGTGTTACGGGGAAAGCTCGACACATGATCTCATCAGGGAATACATGGAGGATCATGAGGGTCCTGTAAGTCTCCAAGTGGTCGACTAGGTCTGTTGTACCATCGAAGGAGTCGATCGAGGGCATTTTAAACTTAGATGGTAGGGGTTTGTTCCTAATGGAGGCAACGAATGATGAGTTGGCTGTAGTGGAGGGTTTGTTTTGTATGTTCTGCATGACTCCTTGAAGCTGGAGTTTCATGTCTTGAAGTTCAACATCCCAAAGGGGAATGTTATCACCATCGGAATGCAATGGAGGTTGGACACTACTGGCCTCTCCCTGCGGGGCGAGCGCTTTGAACGATGGGTGTGGGGCCCGAGGTGGAGGAGGGGGTCGCAAGCCCTCCAAGTTGGATGGGTGGGATTGTTGGATAGGGTGGCTCCGGACTCCTTTTCGGTTGGGTGGGATATCTTGAGGTGGTGGAGGAGGTACAGGGAGGTCTCTTTGAAGTAAAGCATTGATCAGGGCTTGGTTTTGCTTGGCTAAGCGGTTGATGCTATTGGTGAGTTCTGTGAAATATTGCGGTGGGTTGTTCGGGTTAGGAGGGTCAGCTTGGGGGTCGCCAACATTGTGTTGAGAAGCCATGGATCTAGTTGTGACCATCCATCTTGGTAGGTGGCAGGTAGGAACTAACGGGAATGGGTCTCCGACGACAATGAGCATAATTGGCACACGGATGTAAACGTCCCCGAACGCATCCCAGGGAAAGGAGTACGAGTCCCCCCCGTTCTGGTTCGATATTGGGTCACTACAGTTCAAGGACTCAAATGTCACGGTTCTTAATCTTGAACCAAAGAGTCCAAATCCGGCAAATCGTTTTGAGAAAACTAATTTTTGAAAGAAGTGCCAAACATGGACTGCTTTGCCAGATACAGAGTCGCCACCTAAATGTTTTTTTAATGGGAAATTTAGGAAACCCTGACTCGGTGCCAAAGGCCACGTGTCCGTCATCACCAAAGTTGCCTCGGCTCGAGAACTTGGGTACAATTGGGGAAGGTCACTTCGTGAGCACCGCTTCGCCGGCCAAAGACCGGCCTCTACTAACCATGATATCAGATTTTGAAAACATTGTGCGTTCTTATTCCGGTTATTAGCCTAGATTACTATGTGATGCTCGCAGCAAACAAGTATAGACTGAGTCGCCTGAATTGGAACAAAACATTTCATGTTTGTTTGTAAATGGTTTGCTACCCGCAGGTAGGCTTAAAATGCAGATTTTGCCACCCTCAAGTGGGCTTAGAAGAACAATGGTTTTGCCACTATCTAGTGGGCTTAAAAAAACAAATATTTGATGAATTGTCCCAATTCAAGTAACTCAACCTCCACCCACAGGCATTCAAGGCAGTTATATCACATAAGCACATAGCCTCATGGTAAGCATGCTATTCATGGCAACACTCACACGCATGCAAGGATGCTAAAGCATAAAACTCACCGAGTACTCCAAGCCAAAATAGAAGCTCGTTAGAAATCCATGCATGATCCTAGATGCACAGAATTGCCTAATGCAACACATGCAAAGATGCAAATTATAGCAGGCTCGGCTATTCTAAACATGGCATATGAAATGCTACAACTAACACGTATTCAATTTGGAATTGAAATACAAATGCAGTTTGTATGATGCGCCGAGCCCGGTGCGTGCAAAACAGATGAATGATGCAAACATGCTGTCATACTGTATGCTAATTGAAATATGCCCTAATCTAACCATCATAAACAGGTAAATAAAAGGGAAGAAAGACGTGGGGTTGGAAGACATACATCACACTCACCCACACTTATTACAATTATACCCTCACAGAGAGGGTCCAAATAAGTTTACAGTCCCGAATAAAAGAATAGTACAGTCCAAAATAATATAGTCCGAATAATATACAAATCCCTAATTTATTAACAAATTAACTAAGAAAGCTGTAAAACTGGCATGCAAGCCAGGGACTGCCTTGACTCTGCTCCGGATAATGAAATGATGCATGTTTAGGCTGCTTTGCGCAGAAATCCACTGGGATGCCCCAATTAGCCTCTGTTTGCAATGTTCCTCGAAATGCGTGCCAGACTCTGAAAAGTTGCTGATTCTTCATTTTGCTGCAACAGAGAGCAGGAAAGGGGCATAGCAATGTATTTCACAAATATATGCATGCCTCGATCCTCGCGCCACCAATCACGCATATCGATGCATGATGGCCGAAGAGCCGAATTGCACAACTCAATATAGGATGAATGCATATGAATGCTACAACAAAACCTAACTCTGTCATGGATAATCCGAAGTGTCGGTGACTTGGGAATTGAGACCCATTCCGTCGCTCAGAGTACGAAACGTGTCCCGTTTCCCGTCCCCGGGCTAACTCCTATCCCAAACACGATGCAAAATGCATGATATGCATGAAATGCAGCTAATATGCAATCCTAACATACACAATGTCATGGAATGGCATACACGCTATACGAGGTAATACACAACCGGACATACACAATGCTACGTATGAAATGGCATACGCAATGCAATAATGGGCTTACACCAATAAGAGAGAGCCTCAGCCACACCCATATAGGAGGCCATCAGATGAAAACAAGATACCTCGAAGTGCGTGCCCCGAGAACGGACCCTCGGGTATCGAAATGCCACTCTAATGAGACATGGCAAAGACATGGAATATGATATGCAAATATGCAAAAATCAATGGCAAAATGAGGGGGGAAAACAGCCCCGAAATGAGACGAAATAATACCCGATGCATAAAATGATCCCGAAATGCGAAGATAAGTGCACGAAATGGCTTACAGCTATACAATATATGCATAATTGATAGATGACATGAAAAATCAGAAGCAAGGCAGCCCCAAAACTCACATTTTTACAGTACAAAACATGGCCAAACAGCAATCACAAGTAGGGCTAAAATGGCATACAAAAATGGCTCCGCAAGGGAGGTCATGAAGCAAGTGGTAGATGCAAAGCCCAAATGGCAAAGGACCCTTCTACAACACTGAATAGGGCCTAAAAAAATGCTGTTTTTCAGTAGATGAAAACCCCCAAAACAATATACAAACATGCTAAAAATGCCATGCAAGAAGTAGGCCAACAAGAGGCTATAACATGAGGTATACAAAGCATTCACCAAACAGCCAAAGACCCTTAATGAGATATGTCCAGAAGGTCAAAATATGGCCATTTTCAGTTCTGATGATGGCCGAAAACAGAAGCTAGATAAGCCTAAAAAAGCATGCAAAAATGGGGGCCAAAGAGGGGTATAATGGTAAGTGCTATATGGAGGCCCCCAACAGTGTTGAGCCCTTCTACAATGTTGTATAGGGGCTCAAAATAATCCAACTCACAGTTTATATCATGCTCAAAAACAGATCACACATAGGCTAGAAATATCATGCAAGATTATGGTATTTAAGAGGGTATTGAAGCAAGTACCAAATGGGGGGCTCAAACAGGGTTGAGCCCTTAAACAAACATGAAGAATGGCTCAAAAAAATGACCCTTTCAGTTAGTGTCGGAGCCCAAAACAGCAAGAAAATAGGCTAGAAAAATGTGGCAAAAATAAGCTAGAAAGAGGGAGAAGAGTGCTCACCCTTGTAGACCAAAACCTTGGCTGCTTCTAGGACTGAAAATGGTGCCTCCTAGCTGCTAGAAATCCCTCCTAGCTGCTGGAAATGGTGTAGTGGTGGTGGTGCTTGGTGGTGATGAAGAAAAAGGGTTGGAATTGAATGTTTTTGAGCTTGAAAGAGAGAAATGAAAGGAGATGTGTATACAAGGCTCTTAGGGAATTTTTTTGTAACCCTTGGACCAATGTTGGAGGTTGGTTATATGGACTCAAAAAGGGGAGAAAGAGGAGGAAAAAAAGGGAGGAAAGTTCCTCCAAACTTCCCTCCAAAAATATCCCCCCCGGATACAGAATCTGGGGGGAAACAAAGGTCACATCTAAACTAAACAGGGTGTAAGGAGGAAGGCCGGCCAGATTTTGGGGTTGCAGGTGGTTGGCCGGCTACTTTTTTTGGGTTTTCTGGCCGGCCGGCTACTTTTCCTTGCTTTTCTGGCCGGCCAGCTACTTTCAGGACAAAAAACATGGACTACCGGAAAAAAAAGTGGCCGGTGGGTGTTTGAGAAGTCCAAATGTAGCCGTTCAAGTGTCCAAATTGAAGCCCCGGAAGTTATCTTTCTAATGGCGCAAACCTTGCATCAAAATTCCTCCTGTGGAAAAAGTTATGCCCGTTTCCGTGAAGCCGCGCAGATTCGGTCCCAACCGGAGTGATGCCCTACTTCAATCAACCATATCTCCCCTATCCGGAATTGAATTTAGGAGATTCTTAAGTGAAAAATGAGGCCCCGGGAGTAAGCTTTCCAATGGTGGTGGCCTCATAGCTTGATTCCAAGTATACGAATGAATAGGCCCGATTCGGCGAGAGCTGCTCGACTTTCTTTTAACGGTTCATGCCCATTTTCTCCCCCGACTGGATTTCTTCCCTCTTCTCTTCTTTTCTTCAACTTCAAACCCCTAAGTAAGGTGTTTTGAAAGATTTTTCAAAGATTTTATCTCTCTTTCATTCATTTCCACTTTGTCCTTGCTCGGTTTACCGAAAAGCGCAATTTTTGACAAAATGCGAGCCTCGGAACATCGCAGAAACTTTATTTCAAAAATGTTTTGAAAGAGAGATTTTTAAGATCTAAAATCTTTTGATCAAGATTATTTTGGTCCAAAAGGGGTATGAAGTTGAGGTTTGACTCTCTCTTTGCCGAAGAAATTGAACCTTTGCCCTGCACACCTTTCTCCACCATGTGAATCATCAGTCCCGTCCAAGTCTTATGGACGGTCAAAAATGGGGTGTCTACAATGGAGCAAAAAGTTTCCCACAGATGGCGCCAACTGATGATACTGAATGTTCCAAATGGAACGAGTCGGATTGATCCACGCTTCTCAAGTCGTTGCCGAAACGTCGAGCTTGAAGAGAAACCTACACAAGGGTTCAACGGGGAAGGGGGAGTCCCCCAGCGAACCCTCCGACAATCAAGTTAGAGTAGGGAGAAGGTAATGGAATGTAGAGATGTGGTTAGAGAACTTAACATTTTCTTTGTTTGCTGATGTGGCTGATGTGTGGTGCAATAACTCTGCAGAATCTTTGTCTGCTGATGTGGCTGGCTCTTTACTTGCCAAGTGTTTAGATGTCATTGGTGCTTGGTGTAATGTTAGGTTTTAGGAATGCTGGACTTTAGTATTTGAATCATGGATTGGGTCTTAAGTGGTGAGTCATATCCTTTATGGACTTATTCATATCACTTTTTATTATTATTTTATTATGATTAAAAATCAATACGTACAGCTTGATATTTAAAATTTTGATTGGCACAACCATTAAAAACGGATATAGGGTTTGTTTGGTGTAGTTTTTTTTGTTTTTTGTTTTTTTTTTTTTTTTGTTTTTTGTTTTTTTTATGAGTTAAATGTTGATAATTAGAAGAAAAAGCATCTCTCTGTCCTCTTTTCAGTAATCAATTTATTTGAGCTTCTTTAAGTTATTTAGCTTCATAAAGTGTGAACAAAAGCTAAACTAAACACTCTGATGCAATTTTTTTTTTATATAAAAAAGAAAGAAATTACGAGCAATTTCATAAACTCAACCAATATAAGTTTGCAATTCACGAAATTGCTGTTATATTGCATCATTCATCTAATTTTGTAAACTTTCTAAAAATGAAAAGAAAAAAAAAATCTTTTCCATACACCAAAAAAAAAAAAAAAAAACATCTAGAATGATCTCAGATTGCATTTTTGAAATGGAAAATGAGTAGGAGCTCTAATTAGAACTACCATTAATAATGTGTCAGTGGGTTTCACCCACTCCCACAGTATGTATTGAGAAAATGAGTGAGAGCACTAATTAGTGCTATCACTAATGATGCGACAGTGAGTCTCACCCACTGTCACAGTACTATTGTGTCTATTTTTTTAAATTTTTTAAATGGATGCCAACTCATTAGTGCTAGTTTAGAGCATCACTTCTAGTGGTCTCTATCATTATTGGTATATGTTGTGTCTGTTTTTTTTTTTTGTTTTTTTTTTTTTTTATCACCTCATTAATGATGAATTTAGAACCATTAAATTAGTGATTTCTAGCACCACTGTTTTGAAATTTAAATTTAACTTGAGAGGTGTGCACTTTGAAATGAGTGAACCAGTCGTTTGATTACAAAAAAAAAAAAAAAAAAAAAAAAAAAAAAAAAAGAAAAAAAAAAAAAGAAAAAAAGAAGAAGAAGAAGTTATAGCATGATCAAAATGACCATCATTTAATAAGAAAAAAAAGTTATGCAGTTTGATTTTTAAATTTTTTTTTTTGTGGGTCCTACATAATTAAAACTTAGCAATGCTCATTAAAATATTTTTTTAATTAATAAATCTCATTTAAAAGTGTTCTTATCCAATAAGTCTATTAAAAATATTTATATTTTTATTTTATGAGATCCTTTTTTCTTGATTTATATTGTTTGTTGGACTATTATACACTTATGTCTATTGTTGATATGTATTACATAGAAAAAAGATATACACATTTCTTTTTTATTGCTACCTTTATTTTGGTAGTTACCATTATTCACATTTTTCTTTTTGATCAATTTCATTCACATCTGTGGTATTATTTCATTGTGCTAGGGTTTCGAAACTCTCTGTAAAGTTTAGAAACTCTAGTTTACACATGATGGTGAAACAATATTATATTCCTCCATTATTGCGGAGAAGTTTTGTATTCCTCCATTATCACTTTGCACTTTGTGTTTGAAGTTCTGTATTCGTCCATTATTGCTCTATGTTCGAAACTCTATGTTTCCCTATTGTTGTAAGTCGAAACTCTGTTTTTGTCCAGCCATTTTTTTTACAAACATATTCTTCAAAGGTAAGTTTGGTTTGATTTGATTTGGATTAGTAGAATGGTGAAATTGCATAGATTGTTAATGATAGTAATAATAATGATGATGATGAGGATGTAGGTGATATTTTTTTGTTTTAGAATGATCGTTTTTTTTTTTTTAGATTTCTATTCTATTGCTTCCATTATTTCTATTTTTTTGTCAATCAGTATAAATGTTCACATTTCACATCGTCTGAAAGTCTGAGAAATAAGTGTTGAAATATAGATATGGACATAATTATATATTTTGCAATATGTGAATGTTCACACATTATTGGTTATTTGTTACTATACTTGTTATTTGAACAGTCTTTTTTTTTTTTATCAGTAAAGAAAGAACTTTATTGATGAAAATAGAAGGAATTACATCAATAAAGAAGGGAAAAGAGGAGCTAGAGGTTAGAGAGAAACCAACCACAAGCAACATTACAGCCACACAGAAACATAACAACCACTGCTAGAACAACAGTGCTGAAGAAACATAACAACCACTACTAGAAGCTTTCCCAAAAGTAGCAGAACATCAGTGCTGAAGTAGAATACAGCCAATGCTAACATAGTAGAATTCACTACTGCTGGAAACATCCTACCAGCCAAACAACCACTGCTGGAGCATTCACCATTGCTGGAGCATTCATAGCTGAGATGTCCAACTAGCCAACCCAATCAACCAAACATGGCACTACTATGAAACTGAAGTATAGCACACACTAACTGAATCTGCAGGATTCACCACAAAACTGAGACGTCCTACCAGTAGAAATTTGAACTCAGAATCTGCAGAAATCACCACTACTGGAGTATTCGAAGCTAAGATGTCTTGCTAGCCAACCCAACCAACCCAACATGGCACTACTGTGAATCTAAAGTAGAGTGTAAACACTAACAGTCATTTTTTTATTATCATTAAACAATTAAAATAGTCATTTTTTTCTTTCAATTTTGTTTTATGTTGCAGTGTGAATGTTCACATTAGTATGAATTTAGTTTTTCTAAGATTAGTAGTATGTTAATTATAAATTATGAACATTCACATTATATTTGGTATGAGTTTTTTATTTTTTTTTATTTTTAAGTTTTATCGAAAGTTAGTTGTATTTTGTTATTTTTTTTGCTATACTTGTTGGTTGAACAATTATTTTTGTTATCATTGAACAATCCAAATAGTCGATTTTTACTTTTTTCAATTTTATTTTATGTTGTCACATTACAATGTGAATGTTCACATTGGTATGAGTTTATCTTTTAAAAAAAAATTAATTATGTATTAATTGTAAATTGTGAGCATTCATATTGTGTTTGAATATAAATTTTGTCTTTTCGAAAGTCAATTGTATGTTTGCTGTTTTTGTTACCATGTTTGGTAGTTGAACAATCATTTTTTTTTACTATTAAACAATTGAAATAGTCGATTTTCACTTTTTTTAATTTTGTTTTATGTTTTCAAGTTGCAGTGTAAATGATGTTTACATTGGTATGAGATTTTTTTCTTTTAAGACTAGTTGTATGTTAATTATAAATTGTAAATATTCACATTGTATTTTGGTATGAATTTTATTTTTTCGAATGTTTGTATGTTTGTTATTTATTGTGAACATTCACATTATACTTTAGCATGTGTTTTGTTTTTTCAAAAGTTAATTGTATGTTTATTGTTTATTATGAACATTCACATTATATTTTGATTTTCATTTAGATTTTTTGTTACGTTATTTTTAAAATTTTCAAATTATAAAAATGTTTAAATTTCATAATTTGAAATTTTCTCCATGAAATGAGGGAAAGATTTTCTCCATGAAATAAGGGAAATATTTTTTCTTTAGAATAAAGGAGAGATTTTCTCCATAAAATGAGGGACTATTATTATGTATTAGTTTCAAAATAAAAACATGTGCAAAAAATTAGAAATGATGACTTGATCATATTACATTAAACAAGACTTAATGAAATATTCAAAAAGAATATGGGTTAAATAAAATAAAACATGTAGAAAGAAAATTTATCCCAAAAAAAATGACCCATCTTTAAATAAAGATCTTTTGAACATTTTTATTACTTTCAAGACAAGCAAATGATGTTTATGTCTCCAAAATACGAACAGTTAAAAACTTAAAAATCAACCTAAAAATAGCCATTTAGAGCTTTATTAGCTCTTCCATTTTTTAATCTCCCCTAAAAATCTGGCTGTTTATGGCTTTGATTAACTGGGAACTGAAAGAAAATACGCGCTGCCACCCAAAAAAAATTGAACAAAATCTTGTGTTTAAATAAAATTTTGAAACTTCAATTCATACACTCCCTCTCTCCCTCTCGCATGCAAAGATCAACAAAGTATTTTCAATAATTTTTTGTAAAATTTATAGTTTTTTGGATTCAAAAATTTACTGATCGTTACAATCATTTGAAGAGATGACACCATGTTTGTTTCATGGAATTATGCGGGACTGGTGGGAGAATTTGGTGTAATTTTGTCGTTGCGAAAATGGAGTTCTCCATGGCATTGTCTCCCATTTTGTTCTGAAGGTGAAGGCGCGATCTTTCGTTTACCCTTTTCATTGTTATTATTATTTTGTTTTTGTTTGTATTTTTGCTTTTGCTAAGGGTTATATATGTTTCGATTAATATACCTTCATACAAAAATGATTTATTTTGTTTTATATTCGTTATGTCTCTATATATCCAAGCATTTTGAATCAAATATTCTCTATTTTATTGTTTTTAATTAGAGGATCATAAGCACCATAGGGTCCGACAAAAGCAACTCAAAGGTGGAAGGTTTCTTGCTCTAATGGCGATGAAGGGCATTTTTAAGGGTTTCAAATACATCACGCAAATATTTGGTACATATAATTTCCTTTTTCTCAATGTAATTTTTTGTTGAAATTTTCCATTTTTATTTCTAGGAAAATGGTAGAAACACATAACTAGGGTTTGTGTTTCATGACTTCCTCATTTCTGTTCATTTCCTCTATATTCTTATATCTATAAAAATAAAATTAAAATTAAAATTAAAATTAAAAAAATCTTCCTTTCAATTACCATGTAATTTCTATTGAGAGATAATACAATTTTCCGAGTACATATTTTACGAACCAACAACGCTAGAAATTTCAAAATTTTATTCAGAAAAATACTCAAAACAATTCTATTTTGTTGAAATTCATTTCAATGTGAATCCATTATTCAAAATAAAATTTAAACACATCACTTTTTGCAATAAATTTCTTAACATATGTTCTGTGTTCCTATCATTTCTATTTACAAATTGTGATAACTTTGCAGAGAATGAGAAGGAACAAGAAATAGTAATTGGCAACCCCACAGATGTAAAACATGTTGCACACATTGGATGGGATGGTCCATCTGCAAATACACCAAGTTGGGTATGTCTTTTTATTTATTTATCTATTATTATTATTATTATTATTATTATTATTATTATTATTATTTATTTGTTTTTTAGCACTTCCCTTATAAGTAATTACCAACCACAATTTATCAAAATGAAAGACAAACATATAAGAACCATGCATGATGGTGTTTATTAAAATTCTTCCGTAACACTATCTTTCATGTTCTTCTATGTTTCATTTTCTGGCCCTACTCGAGACCTACAATGATAATTTGAACTGCTCATCTCATAAACCTTGTGATGAATGCCGTCTATGTAAAAAATAAGTTTCATTAAATATTGATAAATAGATGAAAAAAAGACTAGGAAAACAAGTATTTACTTCAAGAAAACATCCCAAAGGCAGGAGTTACCCTTTTGGGTGTGTTTGATTGGACGGACTGGAAAAGGGGGGATTAGAATCCATCGGACTTGAGTCCTGGGATTGGAATTCCCTGGACTATTTGGTTGGATTGAATATGTATCATGTGTTTGTTTTTTCATGGGATTAGATGTCCGGACTGTGAATCCCCCGGACTATTTTTAGTGAATCCAACGTTTGGTTGGACGGACTGGATAGAATAAATGAACAAATGACTATTTTACCCTTTTTTAATTGTTTACTAAGTAATAGCAATATTAAACATATCTTTAATATTTTAATTATTTTTAGTTAGATTAAATAAAAAATTATTTTATTTTATTTTTTACACAATTAAATAAATTTATTTTAAAAATAAATAAATAAATAAATAAATAAAATATCAATAAAAATATATATTATTTTTTTTTAATTAAGATTTTAAATAAATTTGTTTTAAAAAAAATAATAATCAAAAAATGAAATTAAATAAAACATCTATTAAATTTAAATAATGAAATTAAATAAAACATAAACAAAATTTTAAAATAAAACATCAATAAAATATCCATAAAAAATTATTTCAAAAAATTAAATAAATAAAACATCAATAAAAAGTTAAATAAAATTATTTTATTTTTAAATTGAGACATTTAAATTTTATTGAATTTTATTAAATATAATACATAATTAAATAGTAGAGGGTCAAAATGGTCATTTCATCATCTAATCCAAACAGTGATTAGTCCGTCACTTTCTGTCCCACACCCCTCCAGGACAGGATAGTCCCCTATATGGGGGACATGGAGTCCGGCCAGACATGGAGTCCGCCGGACTAAAAAAAAATCAAACGGCGGATAAGAAACACTATTTGGACTCAAGTCCAAATAGTGGATAGTCCCCCCCCCCACTATTTGATCAGATCTCTATCCCTCCCTTCTTATCTCCCAGTTTCATATTCTCTCTTTATCACATGATTAATTTCTATAAGTAGCGAAGGGGTTTATAGTTTGTTTTGGTGTAGCCTTTTACAAAATTTGAAAAATCTAAAAATTTCAGAGATATTGATTTGTGATTATATTTCAATTTTTAAACAATAAATAATAATCTCAATCAAACAATTAAAGACAAATTAGCACAACAATTTAACGTGAAAAAATCACAATTGGAGCGCCTCCAATTGTGATAAAAAAAAATCACGAGTTAAAGTCACAAAATAATCCACTAAGAAGACAAAAACAAATTACACAACTGTACTTTCAATTATCTAATGAATCCACGTCCGAATTGAACCGATCCCAATGTGCCTCTTCTTCTACCGTCTTCACTTCGGAATTGTCTTGTCCAACATTGAATCTATAACGCTGATGTTGAATCCACGACGATGAACCACTCCGAAATCCACCAAAGTTTTAACCCCCAGTTTTCCGGAATCCACCGAAGAACAACTCTCTCTTTTTTTAATAAAGAAAATAAACAAATCCCTTGATGATGTTTCTATAAAATTCATGGATCCATTGATCACTCTTAAATCATCAAGAAAATACTCATAAAACACTCTTCAATATAGAACACTTTGTATTTTCTTCCTCTTTGAAAATATGGATGGCACAAAACCTAAAAACAGCGAACAACACACTTTATAGAAAACAAGATCGTACAGGCCGCTCGAGCGCACTAATGACAGCTCAATCCCATAACATTATCAGCGAAGTGGCAAACATCTAAGCCTTAAGATCACAAACTCCTCTGTATAGACACAATTCGGGTTAGATTCGCATCTAAACATTCACATTCTTACTGAAACAAAAAAGTAAATAAATTCACAACTGAAAGGAATTTTGTCAAACAGGATTGCCAATCACAAAACCCTAACAATAATTGAAGTGAATAATTAGAAAACCGAAACTAAAAACATATCCTTATTAACTTTTCAATAATTAGTTTAGTTTTTTAAACTAATTTAGTCTTCGTTTAGGAAGAGCTAAAATAGCCTAGTTTTTTTGCTATTTTATCTTGACTTTTTTAACCTCGATTGGTTTTTATTTTTGGCTTTTTTGACTTTTGTGACGGAAAATGGTTAATGATTATGGTTTGAATATAACATTCTGTCTTATTGACTTATGTAGTGAATTTTATCTTTTGTGCTTTTTAGCCAAAAAGCCAAAACCAAACATAGTTTTAACTACTTTTGTATTATAAAATGTAAGTAGAAGTTCTACCACACAATATGATACAAAATTCTCAAAATAAAATAAATAAAATTATATAAGCAACCCATAAAATACACAGGTTTAGGATTGGGGGCAGATGGAGCAATCTAAACATTATAAGTGGCCGTTGGTATAATTTATTGTAAGCTAAAAATTAATAACTAGAAACCAAAAGTCAAAAGAATTCCTTTTCCAATTTTAGATAATCAATTTTTTTAACTTATTTAAGTAATTTATATTTAATAAATTACAAGAAAAAGTTATATCAAATAGTTTGATACGTTCTCTTAAAATATATATATATATATATATATAAACAGTTCAAATAAATTGCACCAAATAGTCTCAAATACTGATCTCATTATTCTTGTGTTATGTATTAATAATGAGAATTTAATAGTTTTAAACTTTTACAGATGAATGAGTTTAAAGGTACTCCAGAAGTGTCCTCAATGTCTTCAAATGGTGAAGTTAAGGCGCAATCACCAAACAAAGGTATTATTTTCTTTTGCTTTTCCATTTTTTTTTCTTTTCATTTTTTTCTTTCTAGAAGGACATTTTTATTCTTTATCGACCAAAGGTACATGTTCTAAATCTCTATTCTAATGCATTGTCCTCTCCAATCTATTAAAGAAATAAAAAAGGAAAAAAGGTTCCTCTATTTGGTAAGGTGAGAATATGTAATTAGCAAAAAAAGTGAATTTTAAATATATTATATTTCAATTATAAAAAAGGCTATTTATAACCACATTTTCTTACAACAAATGAATCCTACATTTATTTATTAATCTAGCTAAAAGAAGAGTTTTGTAGGTAAGAAAAGGAAGTATTGTACCATTATTTTTTAAGTATTTACATTTTAAAGCTATATTTTTATCTTAAATTTATCGGAAGAAAAGTAAACTACAAGATAAATGAAATTACTTATAATATTAACAATTTTTATGAATAGCTAAACAAAAAATCAATTTTTTGTAGTACAAGTATCTATTTATTTTCTTCTCATTGTCCTAACCCAACAACAAAACCAAAACCAAAACCAAAAAATAAAAATAAAAATGACCTTCTTTTGCTTAAATTTGTTTGCCTATCTTTTTCAAAAAAAAAAAAAAATTCATCTACAAATTCAAAATCCAAAGACAATAGTAGAAAAAATTAGAACCTCCACAAATGGCTTCAATACAAAGTTTTAGCTCGGTGGAGTTGAGTTATTTCTTAAAAAAAATGCTATTTATAATGAATTTTTGTTTTGAAAATTATTCCAAAAGTGAGGTATGCAGTGTAAATGCTCAAAATGATTGTGGGTCTGTAAATATATATTTTTTGGATGATTTTCTGAGTATGTAATATTACTAATTTCTTGAAAAAATAAAAACATGAATAATGGGACTTGGAATATTAATATTATTTTTATTTCCTCATATATATTTATTTTGTTGCTGACCAAAATGGAGAGAAAATTGCTTATGTTTTTTTTTTCCTGGAAATTTGGTAATATAATAAAGCCTTTGTAATTATCATGTATGTGTAATGAACAAATTTTGGGAATTCAAGATTCATTGCTCCAAGATATTACGGAAATGTCAAAGCCATCGGGCGACCCGTTGGATTGCCTGCCCCGACATAGTTCTAACAAACCAAAGCAATCTAGGCGGGGAAGCAATTCAATGGATTCCCCGACCCGAGATCCAAATAAGCCTCGACGACACAAGAATTCAGGTAGTTTTGATTCCCCAACCCGAGAATCGTCTAAACGGGCTATCCGACTCCAAAATTCCAACCTCGGGTTGGACTCAACTTCTCAAGATCCGCACCCACCCAAGATGCCAAAAAAATCTCGTGGAAAGACATCCAAGGGCACATCAAGTGTTGTGTCAAATAGATCATCTAGATCCAAAGGTCCTAACTCATTGACTGGAAATAATCAATACTCGGATCCTGGATCTGGACAAGGGGTAAATAACAATGGGACATGCCCGAATTCAGTTTTGGAAGTGTATGAAGACGGGAAAGAATGTGATGAGAAATCAAGAGGAATTCGAGCCTTGTAAATTATAGAGATTTTATACATAATTTATTTATGCATGTAAAGTTTGTTGTATTTCTTAAAGATTTTTTAATTTGTTTTTCTTCATTTTAGTTTTTCATTGTCATATGCTCCTCTAGCTTGGTTAGCTTATACTAGGATTATGGATTTATGCTTCAAAAAAAACTAGTGAAAAGTTGAAAATCTTGCAAATGGATGTGTCACTTTGAATGATTCCAGAATTATGATTTTCTAGGCAATCCAACAAGCATTGAAGGGGGCTAATGTGTACAACAAATATGCCAAAAGCTTATAAGTTCAATTCTATTTTACGCAACCTAAAAGAAAGTAAACCATTGTTTATTTTACAACATGAATTTGAATCACTGATAGTCCCATTAACTGAATATCATTTTGATCGTAACTAGAAGCATCACAATTGATCGTAAACAAAACCATTTTAGAACATAACTAAACACATACAACCAACTTTAATTTGATAATTTGTTATACTCATCACCACAATCATTCATAACAAAACACTATAAGAGTGTTTCCAATAGGCAAAGTCATAAGGGTTGCCAAAACTTTTTTTTTTCTATTAGAAATCTCAAAAACCCTTCTCTAATGGTGAGTTAAATGCCTTGCCAAAAAATAAAAAAGTCAAATCTTATATCAAATTTGATCACAAAGGATTTTTTGAGTAGTAGATCCAACAGTCAAAATTTAATATGAAAATTGGTTGTATCCAAATAACATGTGAACTATTGAAATCACTAAAAAAAAAATTAATTCTTTTAGAATTTTTTTTAAAAAAAATTAACTTTTTAGATTGAAAAATTACATATTAGTGAAAAGATCCCAAAAAAATTATAAAATCACGAAAAAATTTATCACTTTAATTATTAAAATTGATAAATTTTATCAGTAGCTGGTCCAAGAGGATGATCAGCCACACTGGGACTGAGACACGGCCCAGACTCCTACGGGAGGCAACAGTGGGGAATTTTTCGCAATGGGCGAAAGCCTAACGGAGCAATGCCGCGTGGAGGTAGAAGGCCCACGGGTCGTGAACTTCTTTTCCCGGAGAAGAAACAATGACAGTATCTGGGGACTAAGCATCGGCTAACTCTGTGCCAGCAGCCGCAGTAATACAGAGGATGCAAGCGTTATTCCAGAATGATTGGGCATAAAGCATCTGTAGGTGGCTTTTCAAGTCTGCCGTCAAATCCTAGGGCTTAACCCTGGATAGGCGGTGGAAACTACCAAGTTGGAGTACGGTAGGGGCAAAGGGAATTTCCGGTGGAGCAGTGAAATACGTAGAGATCGAAAAGAACACCAACGGCAAAAGCACTCTGCTGGGCCGACACTGACACTGAGAGACGAAAGCTAGCTAGGGTGCCTTTATTTACACACCACATTTCATCTCAAGGCACACTACTACTCAAGGCACACCTTTAGTAATTTGATAAATATGAAATTTGCTCAATACACACCACAATCTTCCATCTTTACCCTTACTCACATACCCCACCCACAATCTTACATCTTAACCCTTACTCATTCACACACCGTACCCACGATCTTCAATCTTCCATTTCCTTAAAAAAGTTTATTACATCTTTATCCTTCTAGTCAATTACATTTTTAACCTTCATACAAATTTCTCAATCCACACAACACAAATTTTATTACTAGTTGCAATGTCAGCAGTGAAGGAAAGGGCAACGTGAGTTGCTACCATGGTAAGAACGCAAATGGATTGGGGGATGGAAACAAGAAGGGGATGGTGTCGGTCGAAGGGTAACGGCGGCAAAAAGAGGTAGGATGGTTGACGGCAATTGTTGATGGCAGCAGTAGCTGCAGGGTAGAGTTAGGATTATGGTTATGGTTATGGTTAGTGAAGATGAGAATATTTTGGGAATATTTAAAAATTGATAGTGTGTATTGAGTAAAAAATAAAAAATCAAAATTGCGTGTAGTGTGCAATGAGTAATTGGTGTGGATTGCGTAAGGTGTGTATCATAGCATTTTATCCTTTGTGGTCATTTTACATTAGGTTAATATTGTAATAATAAATAAATTAATTAATGATGTGCCTTGAGATGAAAGGTAGTGTGAATAGAGGCACCCCTCTATCTAGCATCACATAATATATACATATATACACACCTAGAAATATATGTATTTGTGTGCATGTGTATAAACCAAAACCTAAGGTCATCTCCAGCTCTTAATTTAAGTAAAAACTTTATTTGATATGAATTAGACAAATTCAGATTTAAGCATAAATTTGAGTAAAACTTTCACTAATGACTGAGTGATAAATTTGAGTCACAAAAAGCATCTCAAAAATTTTGCATAAACATTTGAGTCTCCCATAATTTGGAAAAAAATTTGGGTAAAACTCAATTTCATATAAAGTTTGAGTGAGCATGTTTTGAGTTATTTTTACCCAAATTTAAATTTGATATAGTTTTGAGTGAAGTTTTTCTTTATTAGTTTTAATAATCCGGACTAACTTACGGGCACCTCAATTAATATTAGGACTAATTCTACCGTCCATTTAAAGTCGAGACGAAGGCCTTGTCCTTTAACCCTGTATGGACATGGCCCTAAGGAGTTTATTGCTGGTAGTGAGTATTAAACTTAAGACCTAGAGGGAGCAAACCCCGACCCAAGGATTAGTGATGATATATATGAACCCACAAATGCAAACTGCATATTTATATATATGAGTTATAGATTGAGGATTGCATAAGAGCATTTGGAAATCTTTTATTCAAATCTTTACATGTATACTGATCATCCAAGCAATTGATTTTTTAAATCCATATATTTAAAATCTAAGGTTGTATTTGGAGGATATCATTCTTTATGGATAGATTGTGTTATTTACCTCCTTTTGGGCTTCGATTTCTAAAGGGTTTAAAGTGATTGGAGGATGGTGTGTGCTTTTGTAGATTGTGACTTTGATATGTTTATTATTTTTTCTTCTTTACTTGTGTTCTTCCTTTGGCAGATTACTTGTCCATTCACCTTATTACTCTCTTTTTTTTCTTTTTCTTTTCAATAATGCTCTCTCTTTTGTTGTTGATCCAACAAAAAACAAAATAAATAAATAAAATAAGTTGTACATTCTTTTGTAGAGTCCGTACTATAAATAATGTACAATCATTTTAAACTCATATATAGACAGCTGAGAATTAATCCCTAGAGGCCCTGAAGTTTAATGACTAGGAAAATCTCCAGCGGACCCTTAGGAGACTTGAACTCAAGACCTTATATCTAATCCTTAGGTATTTACCGCTCACCCAACCCAAAGGGTTTAACAAAGACCCATATTCTAAATCTACGGATTGCAGATCCACTTCCAATTCCAAATCCAAATCCTAGTTTCCAAATTGGGAAAGCTAACTGACAACTAACATAGAGATTCTCATGCAAAGTTGAAGCATATATCACATCAAAAACTCATTTTTGACAAAAACATAAAAGTTAATAGTAACAAAGAAAATATGGAGTGTTTTGGAAAGATGGTTAAAAGTTGTTTTTTGACTTTTTTTAACTTTTTTGTGAGAGAGTGAAGTGGGTAAAAAGCATAAGCCATTGGAGCACTCATAATTTGGAAGTTCAATTGGTATGCAATAAAATGTTTTGTGTTGCACAGTTGAGAATATATGTACATGTAGAATATTTAAGATGAGAAACACTCTTGTGCATACACATTGCATCTAAGTTTGTAGTACTCTTCAATACGGCAAAGGGCAATGGCCGAATCTTTTGTCTCCTTCACTGTGAAAGGGCTTGGTGATTTAGTTATTGGTAAAGCAAAATTCTTGCATGGTGTCAGTAACCAAGCAGAGCAAATCTGAGCACACTTAAGGCAAATGCAATGCTTCTTGAAAGATGCAGATACAAAACAAGATGAACAGGAGACGATCCACAATTTGGTCACAGAAATTAGAGAAGTTGCTTATAATGCGGAGGCTGTTTTTGAACCTTTTGTCTTTGAAGTGGCATCAAGGAGGAGAGGAGGAGGTTTTCGAAATATCCTCATCAGATCTGTCATCATCTTGAATGAAGTTTTAGCCGCTACAAGATTCGCTTTGAGATTGAAACTATTAAAAGCAATATCACTATACTCATCTCAAGCTTACAAAGTTATGGCTTGATTGCTATGATGGAAAGAGAAGGTGGTTCAAGTTCTGTATGTCCAAGGCAACTTCAATTTCAGCGGTCTTATTCCTATGTTATTGAAGAAGATTTTGTTGGCTTTCAAGAAGACATGAAAACATTAATGAAACACTTGGTGAACGAAAGATGTCAGGTTGTTGCTATTTGTGGCATGGGTGGTCTAGGAAAGGCCACCCTTGCTAAGAAGATATACCATCAAAAAGCTATTAGGAACCACTTTGATCGATTTACTTGGGTCTGTGTATCTCAGCAATGGCAAAGAAAAGATATTTTGGAAGGGATTTTTGCTAAACTTATACCAGAGCGGAAAGATCAAATCATAAATATGAGAGATGAAGAGCTTGTCAAGAAACTCTACCAAATCCAACAGGAGAAAAAAAATGCCTAGTGGTTTTTTTTTTTTTCTTTTCTCAGCAAAAAAGAAACTTGATTGATGAAATGAACAAGTACAAGGTACAAGACAAAAAACATCACTAAAGGAAAGGAAAGTGCAAAAACATCACAGTGAGCTAAATGATCCCAACTAGGTTGGAACCACAGAGCTCACCCTATCATTTGCTAGCACCCCAAAGTTGGTGAGAGACCAACGGAAAAAAAAAAAAGAAAGAAGACATTTGGTCATCATATGCTTGGCATAGTCTAAGAGCTGCCTTCCCACAAGGAAGTTTGGGCAGTAAAATATTGCTTACAACTCGTAATAAAGAAGTGGCTATGCACATAGATCCAACTTGTTTCCTCCATGAACCAAACTGCTTAAATGAAGAAGAGAGTTGGGAGCTATTTCAGAAAAAGGTATTCTCAAAAAGAGATTGTACAAGTTAGTTTATTACCAATTTACATTTGATGTCTAGTGATATGTAACTTTCTTTCTTTCTTTCTTTCTTTCTTTTTGGAGCAACCTATGCTACTTCTTACCTACCCAATTTTGTTGGACTTATAATTGGTAATTTTGAGTTTAAAGCACAAAATTGAAGGGAAAAAATACAGTCAAAAGAGGATTTTTTTCATGTTGCTACCATATTAAGTGCTTTGATTTGGCAATTAAACTCTTGAAGTAACTTTTTGTTCATCACACAAGGACACACCTTTGTTCTTTGACAAAAATGGCCTCAATTACCCAAGTGTGCCTCTCGAAATCTTGCTGATCATCTTTTGATATCAACAAACTTTTTAGGAGCTTTCCATTGTGTGTTTTACATTAAAACTTTAAAATCTCATAACTTGAATTATGTTATCCTATTTTAAATGAAATTTGTATTTTTAGATTCATCTTTATGAAATCTTTAAAAAAAAACCTTAATGTTTATGGTGTTCAAATTTCAAAAGGCCATAACTTTGCACTTAGTGGTCCATTGTGGATGAATTTTTTTGATTCTATGTATTTTTTCAAGATCTATTCAAATGAAACAGCTGAAGGCAATTTTAGGTGGTTATTTCTGTAAAATAAAATAAAAAAATTCTTTTTTTTTTTTTGGTCTTTGAATTTGAATTTTCTCGAATAAATCATGAAACATAAGACAGAAAAATTATGTCATCCAATCCATAAGGTGGGTCAAATGCACGTTTCATTGTGCTGAACTATAGTTTGCATGATTACCAAATACATGGTTTACTTGCCATGGATAGGAATGGCAACGGGGCGGGACGGGGCCGGGGACTACACTCCCCGTCTCCAATCCCCGTCCCCGCCCCTGATCCCCGGCAGGAGAACCCATCACCTCCCCATCCCCATCCCCTAACGGGGATCGGGTTTTCCCGACCCCGAAAAATCCCCGAGCTTCAACACAAGAACAACAAATCAATATATATATCACTATGTTTTATCATTATCAACAAATACAGATTTAAATTTTAAAAAAAAAAAATTTAATCACAGATTAGATCACGCACACACACAGATCAGATCACACACACACATATATTGCCATCCCCACACACAAATTAGATCTCACACACACACACACACACACACATAGAGACAGATCTAACAAAGACATATCCATCGTCTGGCATAGATCTGAGCGACGCCGTCAGTGGGTTCAGTGTTGGTGACAGAGATCGAGATCGAGAGTGGCTGGCGGTGGCGGTGGATTCGATAGTGGTGACAAAGAGACAGACCTTGTGCAGCGGTGGTAGTGATGTAGCCGTCGGTGACTACGAGAGAAAGAGTTGACAAAGAGAAGAACGAGAGAGTGAGAGAGAGTTGAGATGAGAGTGAGAGTGAGAGAGAGAGAGAGAGAGAGATAGATATGAGTTAGAGAGTGAGTGTGAGAGCAACACAGTAAGTGATATATAAATTTAATACACTGGTTTGGTTTATTATAAATATAATATATGGTTTGGTTTATTATTATTATTATTATAATTATTATTATTATTATTATATATAAGGGGTATAAAAGTAATTTCACTTCGGAGAAATTCGAAGATGGGGCCGGGGATTGGGCCAGGCCGGGGGCTTAAACACTAATCACCGTTCCCGGCCCGAAACAGATCGGGGATTGATTTTCAAATACCGTCTTCTTCCCATCGGCGGTATTTTTCGAGAAAAAATCGCTCAAATCGGAGTCGGAATCAGAGATCCCCGTCGGGTCGGTTTCAAATTGCCATCCCTAGCCATGGATTACCTTGGCTTTGGCTTGCCTCAAATTAATTTAAAAATGGGATAGATACAACTACTTACTATTTTTTTTTTTTCCCTTCTAGAATTGCATATTCATATGTATCTTGTTTTAAAGATCTCAAAAAGACGAATCCAAAAATATCAATTTTATTAAAAATGTATTTATATAGTTGAAGTTATAGCATTTGAAAGTTTTTTAGTACAAATACACATAAAGGGGCAAAGATGTCATAAATTGTCCTTACCACCACATGTTTGGACTTACCAACCAACAAATGCCATGCGTGTGTCATTATAACCAACAAAGATGCCCATTTTGGGAACATGGTAATAATCTGCTTTTCAGATTATTACCAACTTCTTCTCTCACAAAAAAGCTGATTATAAGCTGTTTATAAGCAGTTTTTTACCAAAAAGCTAATCTGCCACATAACAGTCTACAACGTGGACTTTTGGCCAATTTTCCCTAACTTCGTTGCACTGATTTGCTATTAGGGTTGAACCCTAATTTATAGAGATTGAGGTCAAGTTTGGCAAGTTAGAAAAAAGTCAAAAAATTAAAAAATTATTCAAAAAGTTAAAAAGTTATCACTATTCACCAAAAGTCAAAAATTACAACTGCACAACTCCTAATCCTAATTTTTTTCTACACACTAATTTATACAATTTTTTAATACACTTTTTTTCCATAAAAAGTCAAAAAATTAACCTAAATATTCATATTTTTTTTCCTCAATTTTTTAGTTTAAAAAAACAAAAAATGCACTTATTTAAGACATCACAAACAACCCCTGAGCCGCAAGAAAAGGAAAACTGCTAATTGTCCCAAAAAAAAAAAAGAAGAAGAAGAAGGAGGAGGAGGAAAAAGTTTGTGTCAAGTAAATAATTATTCCCTAACCTACCCTACCAATGAGTGTACCCAAGAGATTAGTTCACAGTACCTTTGAGATTGATCAAGAGTCTTAAAAAATAAAACAAAAGACTAAAACCACTTGGTTCTGCCTAGCAATGTCTCGTTTGAGCTTCATCTTAGGACTTTCCCATGTACTTCCATCAGAGTTGAAACCCCGGAAACTATTATGGTGAGGTTAGGGCAAGAAATTAAAATTGAGGTCTACGAATTAAGATCTACCCAAACCGGTGTCTTCCCCGGTTGCCTGGTATAATCAAGGAGGTCCCTTGAGACTTGGTGCATGACTATAGTGTAGCCTAATTGTTGTGTTACAGTCTTTGCTGGGAGTCTAGGACATGGGGATCGTGTGGCTTGGCCGCTAATACTAAGATCAAGGGATTGCCCAGGTTCTATTAACCTCTTATCCTCAACCTATTTAGAGGCTTGTAGTATCTTTGTCTCAATCTGATTATTGGGAGGGAATCCTTCCATGTGATCCCCAAGACGTGGCATCATTGATCATTTGGTCCCCAAGCAAGTCAATAGCGCCCGTGAATAGGTTACCCCTCCAATGGTACAAATAATCCAAAACTTAAATATTAATTTTTGCACTAAAAAATACGACAATGTTTTTTTTGTTCAATAGAAGTCATGCACTAAGAAATTCTTGTAATGTGTCATGAGTGTTGAAAGCTTAATTGCTGAAATTTAAAACCTAAAGATCATTTGTTTTAAAAAAATTCTGAAAATCAAAATTTTCCAAATTATATATAGCATAATTGATTACGAATTTCTTTGACTTCAAAAGTTCATACATTTTCGAAGTAAAAGTGGTAGCCTACCTTGTATTGTCAAATGCAATTAGTAAATGATTTACTAAAAGTTTCATATTTAAGCATTCAATGAGGTTATTAAATAAAACCTAATTTATAAGAAATGAAAGACACATGATATCCAAAAAAATTATTTTTTATCAATTATAATCTTTTCAAATTTCTAATTTCTATTTGTGATGTGCACAAGTCAACAAATACTTAGCAGATTTTTTCCACATGTTTAAGAAAATTCGGTAAGAAAGAAATAGAGAATCATCATTTTTACATGAAATGTCTTTTCCAGTGTGCAATATTTTGTCACATTCTATTCATTAAAATGTACAAGTGAAGGTATTGTAGTTATAAAGGAGTTATTCAATTTTATTTGTAACTACGAATCTTCTCTTTGTTCCTTTTGTAGACTTCAAAGTTGATGTCAAGATGGAGATGTTAGTGAGGGAAATGATTGAACGTTGTGGGGGTTTACTGCTAGCCATTGTTGTGCTAGGTGGAATCTTAGTGACAAAACATACTTCGAGTGAGTGGGAGATGGTTCATAATTTCAATTCTAAGGAGGGACAGAAGCATTGGACAACAACACAGAGGAGTAATGGAGGTGTTGGCTCTTAGTTTTCATGACTTGCCATATCAGTTGAAGGCATGTTTTCTTTGTTTGGGAAATTACCCAGAAGACGTTGAGATACAAGCAGAGAAATTATACCAACTGTGGATGGCTGAAGGTATTAAATTTACCATCATCATTTGAGGATATGCAAAAAGGGGAAGAAGAAACAATGATGGACGTTGCAGAGTGTTATTTGGATGAATTGGCTCAAAGATGCATAGTTCAGGTGCAGATAGAAGAGTACCCAACGATCAGGTCCCAAGGATGGTTCAAATCATGCAAGCTTCATGACCTTGTACGTTACCTATGTTTGTTAAGGATTGAAGAGGAAAATTTTCTTAAGGTCATTGATTTGAAGAGGCATAGAAATGAAAAACAACTAGTGGAATATTCCCATACTCCTCCTTCACTATTGTCATATCGCAGTAGTCAAATACACAGACTTGCCATTATCTTTGACAAGAATGTTGATGGAGGCCTTTCCCTCAAACCAAAAAAAAAAATTCAGCACATTCGGTCAGTTGTATTGTCCTATGGAGGAAACTACGGCCATCAACTATGGGAACGAATCAAACCCCGAATTTTCAGCCATTTCAAATTGCTGAAAGTTTTAGATCTGGAAGCAATAGGACATCGCTTTTTTAGTAATTATGATCTGAAGTTACCAAAAAAAATAGGAAATCTCATCCACTTGAGATACTTGGGTTTAAGATATTCATGGTTTAACCAGTTGCCATCATCAATAGGCAAGTTGAGGTATTTGCAGACCCTTGATCTGAGGATGCTTGAACAACCGTGCATACCAAATGTACTATGGAAACTGGAACTACTGCAACGTCTTTATCTTCCCAAATCCTTACAAACAAAAAATGGTGACATATTTCGATTGGATGGGTTGCTCAACATAGAGATGCTAGAAAACTTCCATACATATTATTGTGATGTTAAAGACCTCTCCAAATTAACCAATCTCTGACAACTAAGAGAAGCAAGAATGTGGGGGAGACATAAGGATATCATCAACTATCCTTCAGCATCAGCAACCCAAATCAACGGCTCCTCCGCCACTCTTCCTTTTGTATCGGTGACTTTGATGTTTTCTCTGAGTCGTCAACTCTTCCGACAGAATTATCAGGGTGTCACCATCTTCATAAACTGGATATACAGGGGCCTATACGAGTGTTAGCACCACCTGCCGACCATTTGTGGGGGAAAAAATGGTTTGCTCTGCAAGAGGATTCCCTCAATTAAAAAATCTAGAACTCAAAGGTTTGCACAACTTATACTGTGTTTGGTTGGGAATTTGATGAGAGATTTGAAAAAGGAAATGAAAAAGGTATGTAAAATGTGAATAAAATACACCTATATTTTACTTAGTTTCACACACCTTTTTCCTTTTCCTTTCCAAATCTCCCTCTAAATCTTCCAACCAAACACAGCATTAGAGACATGGAGGGTAGATGAAGGGGCCATGCCCAATCTTTCTTCTTTAGAAATTCGAAGTTGCAAGAAGTTGAAGATGCTTGCAGATAAATTGAGATTCTTCTTTCCTCAAGTGCGAGTGCTGATTGACGAGATGTCTAATGAATGTCGTTACTTCTGGCCGATCCGTCCCTCTCCCTCTCTCTTCCCTTCCCTCTCCCCCTTACCATGTTCCTCTGTCTTCAACTATTTGCATTTTATTGTCTCGAGTACACACTAAAACATAGTTATCTAATAAACTCGATTACTTATACATATTTGTCAGGTATATCTCTAACTAGGCATATAGGACACACAACACATACCCTTACAAGTGTTTCCAAAATGGATACTCTACAAATTTATAAGAATCCATATAACATAGGCGGATGCAAAATATCTAATAAAAAAATATAGAAACCTAGAATCCAAATGTAGATGCAGTATTTGCATTTGGTAATAATTAAAATTAACAATAAGATGAGCCGTCAAAAGACAAGTATAGGTCATCAACAATCAACTTCAAAGTTTTTTTTTTTTTCACAATTGGTAGGAGGGAAAAGGGGCAAGGGGATGGACTTGGGTACTAGTGTCGGATGCGAGTTATGTGTCAAAGCGGTGGACACAACAAAATATTCATAGTTCTTAATATACTTCTTTATTTATGATGCTAAAATGGTGTTCATAAGGTGTCATGGAAATTTTCTAGCATAATATGGGGGGTTTAGTATAATTTCATGGTTAACTTGAATTACTACATGAGTAATGCCAGAGACCCCAAAAATTCTACCAAATGTGAGATTTTGACCCCCAAAAAAATAATAATAAAATAATTATAGCTTAAATGTGACATTTTATCTTATTGACTTATTTAGTCTATTTTATCTTTTTGTACTTTTTTAATCCCAACCTAAACCCAACTCACTTGCCAAATGACAACAAAGTCACGCATAAAAGTAACTTTGAATGAGGGTACGAGTCGCTTCAACGTGATATAATACTAAAATAACAGGAATTTGCAATTGAGTCTGAAGCCACCATATTAAGCCATTGAGAACAATTTAGTTTATATTGAAACCTTCATTATAGAAAAGTTCCAATCATACCCTGATTTCAACTGGGACACATGTCGATACAATTGCAGAGATTCAAATCTTGGAAGAACTTTGATGACCAATGAGTATGCTACACATTTAATATGGACACAAAACTATCTTGCATACTTGTGTAAATTTCATACATATTTGTTAACATTGGTTGTTACATCTGATATACTGGGAATGAAAATCTAGAGATGATAATGATTATGATCAAAACCATACACACACCAACAATCAATGCTCAAAGTTACTTCTTATAAAGGGAAGCAGAAAGATTTCTTCTTAGGTTCAAATTTCAGAGCAAGGTTCGAAATCAGTTATTTGAAACATGAAAGATATGAAATTTAATCATTACCACTTTCTTTGTTTCAAATAGCTGTTGATCTGTAGACAAACTTCTGCCATGATCGTCCCATTAGTTAAAACATCTTTACATTCTCCTGTCGTTCCACTTGTATACATTATCGTGCAGATGTCAGATCGAGGAAATTCTCAATCCAAACTTCCCAGAAAAAGATAGATAAACAGGGTAAGATGACAACAAAGAATGTACTACTTGAGCTGTAAATAAAGCATTGATGTGAAGGTCTTACCAATAGAGCAAATTCTTTCCAAGAGAAGCAAGACAGGTCTTCAGCTCTTTCTTTTGCATGCTGGAAATCTCCCAAAGCTGGCAATAGCTTAACAAAAGAATAAGCTGTTTTTAGTTCACTACCGGAATGTACAATTAAGTATTAGTCATTCTAAAAAAATTACGCTTACGAGTTATGACTTACTTTTTAGATGTGAAGTACACCTTCGAAGGCATGCTGGCATCTGCACAAGGTAAAATTAAGTATTATAAAGAAGAATATTATGAGTTAATGACCCAACTTTCTTTGTGTTTATTTTTCATCAAACTAGTTTCTATTTTTTCGAGGGGAAAAAAAACAGAAAATAGATTATGAAAAGTCAACCAAACAGGATGAATACCACTTATCTTGCTAATCAAGAATCAAAGCCTAATACAATGAAGCACTCAAGATCCAGGATTGAACTTCTGGAGATAGTAGAATTGGAATTGAAAACAATGAAGCAATGTGGATAATCAAACAAATAGAAAGATATATATTCATGAAGTAAAGTCTAGAATCGAACTCGAGCTCAGTACACTATTTATTTCTAGGGTTGATACCTCTTCATTAGATTGCTTAATGGAGTATTACAAATTCACTATTCAGATATCAAAAGATCAATTGATGTTTCAGATGGTTCAGTTGTTTGCTCACAGGTGAAGTAGTGAATGATTTGCAACCTATGAAGCACATGTACAAATATTGGTACTGGCATGGTACGGGTATGTCGAAATGGTAAAATCTAAAAAAAGTACTATAATGGTGTGGCTGGATACGTTTGTAAAAGAATATTTATTTTTAATTTGAATAATGAAAAAAATAGTTAAATGATTTAGTTGATTAAGATTCAACCTACAATTTACATTTAATGCCAAAAGTAAGGTATAGATCAAAATTAAATGTCATTATATTAAATAACTTACAAATCAAAACTTAATTTTAAAATAAAAAATTATTCATCCACACAATTTTCTCCTCCTAATATATTTCCGACTGTTAAGAAAATGATTCTAACCAGTAAGAAATCATTTTCTTACCAATCAAAAACATATTCGGGGGTGATTCGGGAGGAAAAAAAGTGTGAATGTAGCATTGCTGTTATGCTATAAAAATAAAATAAAAAAATTAAAAATTAAAAAGAAAGAGTAGTCTAACTTTACCTCTACGTAAAAGAAAATACTATTCCGGCTGAGGGTACAACTTAGGCATATACTAGGTAACCTCTAGAGTAAGCCAAAATTAAGAAGAAAATTTTTTGGGTCCGTGTTGCATATACCCGGTACGTATGCAGAATCATGAAAAATACCAATACCCAGTAGATATGAAATGTTTGCAAAGTACACATGCTTCATAGATTGCTACTCTAGAAAAGTGATCATGTGATCATGATAATTCCCAAAAATCTAAATTCTTGATCTAGGGAGAAGCAATGAGAACATACAGCCAGTATCTATCTTATTCTCTTGGACAAAACCTATCGAAACTTCAGGATGGTTGATGATGAACTCCACAGAATTTGCATCAGTGACACCAGCAGAACAAACTCAGACTGATTCAATGGCCAGTGGTTGTTTAAGTTTAAATTAACTTTAGCCATGTACCCTGCATTTCGAGCACAAATGCTCAAAATAACAACCTGTTGGTTTAATGAGAAGGAAGAAAACATACCGAGTGTGTCATACAGCGGTAAATAGGCTATGGAATGGCTGTTACAATCATATGTGAAAATAGCCAATTCAAATTGGTAATAGTTTTGGCATACCACTTATTAAGTAAAGAAATACTAGTAAAATAAATAAGAAAGAACCATGGCAATGTATGTACTAAAGCAATTAAGTTTCTTTCTACATGAAAAGAAACAAAGTACATCATACCTCCATTGAAATGATCGATTCTGGGAAATTGGATCCATATATACTGCACCGTTCTCCCTGAAAAAGCATAACCCACTATTTATATTAATCAGTTTCAAACATGCAAAGTCACACTAGTTTTTCAAACTTCAAAACCACTTTTTACTTCAACTAATGTTTGGTTAAATTGTCAACTTACAAGATTGACCATCCGGAACCAATTTGAAGAGCAGCATCATAAACCTCCTCATGTGTCAGCCATACATGTGGGCCAATCTGTCAAAAAATTTCACATGGAAATTGATGATCAGCCATTTTCTATCTTCTCTGGAACTTGATAAGTAGTTTCTTTTCTTCTCCAAAACTAGAAATCATGGAGCTTAATGGGTTTCTATGTTACTTTTATTTATACTGACTAAAAAGATATGGTGACATGACATTTGTCTCTTATTTAAATGACTAATGATGGATAACAGTATTTTTATTCTGGTTTGAAGCACGTACAGACATAAACTTAAAGAGACAGAGACAAACAAACACACACACAGAATGGTACCTTTGAGCCCATGATTATATGATGACCCAGCATACGGTTCTTTGGGGTCCTTTTAACAGAACCACTGCCACCAAAAATAGAGATTCAAAGTGTTTAAACCGGATGAACCCAATATATACAGTTTAGTATAGGATTTTTACACACACACACACAACCCCAAAAAAAAAAAAGGGACATATTTTGTCAAAAATATCATCTTTAAAAGAAATCTCAGGGAGATGATGCTGCAGCCAAGGGCAGTACTTTGCCATGAATGATGAAAATGTGGAAAAAGGAGTCTGAACTAGTTTTCATTTTTTCCATTATTATGCAAATCCAAAATGGGTACTGAGGAATGGCTGGTTTGTATATGATAGGAAGAAATTGTTGGCTACAAATGGGAATAATCATCTGGTGCAACAGCCTCAGTTATTTAGGGCTGTTTTGGCAACAACCTATTTTAGCCAAAAAGTCAAAAAGTCACTACAAAAAGGCCGACTTTTCTCTCTACTTTTTGCACGTCTTTTTGTAAAAAACTAAAAAGCCAACTAAAATAGTCAATTCCCAAAACAACCCTTAATATGAAGAAAAGTGACATTGGAACCATGCACTGAGAGATAGAGGGAGAGACAGTTGTTAAGATGATAGATGCATGGAACAATAATTGAAGATCATGGCTTGGGAGAGAGATGTGAAAGGTGCAGTGATTTTCTTCTTGTTCTTTTTAAATTGTTTCAGTTAATAATGCAATGGAAATAAAATAAGATGATGATTAAGAAAATACCTGAAGACTGATTCTCTAATAAACAGTTTAGTCCCTCATATCTTGCCAAAGAAGAACTCCCAATGAGGGGAAAGGGAAGCGGGATGGGAAACTCCCAATGAGGGGGAAGGGAAGGGGGGTGCGAAAGAGGGAAGGGGAGGGGGAGGGGGAGGGGAAGGGGAAGGGGGAGAAGGAGGAAAAGGGGGAACAGATGAGGAGGTGGGGGGACTGGTCGGCCGGAAGTAATGGCATTCCTCAGGCGTCTCTTCAATCAACACTTGCACGCGGGGAAGGACGGATCTCAATTCATCTGGCAGCATCTTCAACTTCTTGCAACTTCGAATTTCTAAATTCAAAAGATTGGGCATGGCCCTTTCATCCACCCTCCACCTCTCTAAGTTGTGCAAACCTTTGAGTTTTAAATATTTTAGTTGAGGGAATCCCATTGCAGAACAAACCATTTCTTTCCCCACAAAGGCTTCGTCTAAGTAGAGGCTCCTCAAGTTAGGCAACTTCTCCAGTGTGGACATAGGGTCTTCCTTAAGTAGAGATCCCTCCAACCATAGCTGGGTGAGGCTGCTGCTTGAATACAAAGAGATATTCATCTGATAGTCAACTGGTGGTGCTAACACTTGTATAGGCCCTTGTATTTCCAATTTATGAAGATGATGACACCCCAATAATTGTGTAAGAAGATTTGACTCCTTGGAGAAAACATCAGAGTCGCGAATAGAAAGTGAAGAGTGACGGAAGAGTTGTTGATTTGGGTTGATGATGCTGAAGAGGCAGTTGATCATATCCTCATGTCTCCCCCACATTTTTGCTTCCCTTAGCTGTCGAAGATTGGTTAATTTGAAGAGATCCTTGATATCACAATAATATGTATGGAAGTTTTCTAGCATCTCTAGGTTGTCTAACCCATCCAATCGTAATATGTCACCATTTTCTATACATAAGGATTGAGGAAGATAAAGATATTGCAGTAGTGTCAATTTCCATAGCACATTTGGGATCAATGGATGTGATAGTGTCCGTAAATCAAGGGTCTGCAAAAACCTCAACTTGCCTATTGATGATGGCAACTGGTTGAACCATGAATATCTTAAACCCAAGTACCTCAAGTGGATTAAATTTCCTATTGTTTTTGGTAACTTTAGATCACTCACACTAAAAAAGCGATGTCCTATTGCTTCAAGATCTAGAACTTTCAGCAATTTGTGATGGTTGAAAATACAGGGTTTGATTTGTTCCCAGAGTTGATGACTGCACCCGCCTCCATAGAAAAATACAGCTGACCGAATGTGCCGAACTTGTTTTTGTTTGAGGAGCGAAAGGTCTCCATCAACATTCTCATCAAAGGCAATTGCAAGTCTGTGTGTTTGACTACTCCTATATGATGATAATGAAGAAGAAGGATAGGAATTTTCCACTAGTTGTTGTTGCTTATTTTTATGCCTCTTCAAATGAACGACCTTAAGAAAATTTTCCTCTTTTATCTTTAACAAACATAGGTCTCGCATAAGGTCATGAAGCTTGCATGATTTAAACCTTCCTTGGTACCTGATTGGGTACTCCACTAGCTGCACCTGAAGTATGCATCTCTGTGCCAATTCATCCAAATAACATTCTGCCACATCCATCATTGTTTCTTCTTCCCCTTTTTCCTTATCCTCCAATGATAATGGTAATATGATACCTTCAGCCATCCACAGTTGGTATAATTTCTCTGCTTCGATCTCAACATCTTCTGGGTAATTTCCCAAACAAAGAAAACATGCCTTCAACCGATATGGCAAGTCATGATAACTAAGAGCCAACACCTCCATTACTCCTCCATGTTGCTGTCCAACGCTTTTGCCCCTCCTTAGAAATGAATTTAAATTTTGATGAACTATCTCCCACTCACTCCAAGTATGTTTTGTCACTAAGATTCCTCCTAACACAACAATGGCTAGCGGTAAACCCCCACACCGTTCAACCATTTCCCTCACTAACATCTCCATCCTGGTGTCAACTTTGAAGTCTACAAAAGGAACAAAGAGCAAATTTGAAGTTACAAATAAAATGGAAGAACTCGTTAGTAAATATAACACCCTCACTTGTACATAAAACAGAATAAAATGTGACAAATATTGGAAACTAGAAAATACAATACATTTCGTGCAAAAATGATGATTTTCTATTTCTTTCTTACTGAATTCGCTTAAACATGTAGAAAAAATCTGCTAACTATTTGTTGACTTGTGCATTTCACAAATAGAGATTAGATCTGAAACATTTACTAATTGCAGATTAGATCTGAAAAAATCTGTCCCTCCTTAAATCTGAAACATTGACTAATTGCATTAGATAATATATGGTAGGGTTTTTTTGGAGCAAGTAAGCATTTGAAAAAATGAAAGCAAATACAAATTTATAAGGGGCGTACCTATTGGGTCTGTGAACCCAGATAAGTACTGTTCACTCATTCCTCCGTCAAATAGGGGGTTTGGAGGGCCTCCTCCCAAGGGAAGGGGGTCCAGGGGGTACTTTAGTAATTTCCCTGTTGCTTCCAAATTGCACTAATTCTATACTTATAAATAGATGAAGGAGCCGTCTCTTTCAGGTTAAGAGAGTTGTATCGTTTTCTGATATAGTTAAAACCGCAACAACCATGGACGTAGCCCTATTCTAGAGTGAACTATGTAAATCCTTATGTTCTTGTGTGTATTTGATTTCTTTGATTTGATTATCTTTCTTGTTTGCTATTTTATGTCTCATCGATCCTTGTTACGAAGAGACATTTTTCCTAACAGTACCCCATGCCTAAATCCCTAATAAATTTGTGGTCCAATGACTATCCCCAAACCCAAATCCATAGCCTATTCTCTAGCAAAGCCAGGAGAGGTTCCAAAATCAACGAAGTAGTTAGCTGATAACAGAACCTCCCTCCCATGGTAGGTTACCATTGAAAGCTAACATTTTACTTCAAAAAATGCATGAATTTTAAGTCAAAGAGATTTGAAATATGTCTTCTGAGATATTCAATCCTCCAAGAGACTTGCCCACAATTACTGATAGAAAAATGAGTAATTACAAGTAATATTATTTCTCTTAATTCTTCATTTCCCTCAACAAATCTAAAATCTAGGCTTAATATAAATAAATAAATAAAGTAACTATGAGACTAAGAAAAAGTTACTTGAAAGATTTTATTGCAAGATCAAAGCACTTAATACGATAACGAGATATATGAAGATGACTCAGAAGAAATTCTCGTTTACCTATATTTGTTTACCTCTTTTACCTAAACCATGAATAAATATAGTGAACCACTAGACAAACATATTACGATACCTTAATATTTGATGCAAGGAAGTCAATTGAGGAGAAATTCAATGATTGAAGAGACTAACCTGCACCACCTCTTCTTGAGAAGACCTTTTTCTGAAATAGCTCCCAACTCTCTTCTTCATTTAAGCACTTCGGTTCATGGAGGAAACAAGTCGGATCTATGTGCATAGCTACTTCTTTATTACGAGTTGTAATCAATATTTTGCTGCCCATACTTCCTGGTGGGAAGGCAGCTCTTAGACTATCCCAAGCATATGCTGACCAAATGTCATCAATAACCACTAGGCATTTTTTCTCTTGTTGGACTCCGTAAAGTTGCTTGACAAGTTCTTCATCTCTCATGTTCACAATTTGATTTTTCCGCTCTGGTACAAGTTTAGTAAAAATCCCTTCCAAAATATCTTTTCTTTGCCATTGTTGAGATATACAGACCCAAGCAAATCGATCAAAGTTGCTCTTAATACTTTGGTGATGGTATATCTTCTTAGCAAGGGTGGTCTTTCCTAGACCACCCATGCCACAAATAGCAACAACCTGACAATTTTGTTTTCTTTCATTCACCAAATGTTTGATTAATGTCTTCATGTCTTCTTGAAAACCAACAAAATCCTCTTCAATAACATGGGAATAAGATCGCCGAAATTGAAGTTTCCTTTGATATGTAGAACTTGTACCTTCTCTTTCCATTACAGCAATTAAACCGTAACTTTGTAAGCTTGAGATGAGAATATTGATATTTTTTTTAATAGTTTCAATCTCAGACCGAATCCTGTAGCGGGCTAAAACTTCACTCAAGATGTTAACAGATCTGATGAGGATCTTTCGAAAACCTCCTCTCCTTGATGCCAATTTAAAAACAAAAGTTTCAACAACAGCCTCCGCGCTATAAGCAACTTCTCTAATTTCTGCAACCAAATTGTGGATGGTCTCATGTTCATCTTGTTTTGCATCTGCATCTTTCAAGAAGCATTGCATCTGCCTTAAGTGTGCTTGAACTTGCTCCACTTGGTCACTTATACCATACAAGAATTGTGCATTTTGAATCACTAAAACACCAAGTCCTTTGACGGCAAAGGCGACAACAGACTCTGCCATTACTCTTGCTGGATTGAAAAGTACTACAAGTTAGATGAAATGTGTTCACTCAAGTGTATTTCTCATCTTAAATATTCCACATGCACATAAATTTTATCAATTAGTCCAGTGAGTTAGGGGCATGTATGTATAAATACATATACACATAAAAACAATTGGTATGGGAATTGTGCTTTTTCGGCAATTTGTTTGCACAACAAAACATTCTTACATATCAATTGAACTTTCAAATCATGAGTGCTCCTGTGGCGTATGCTTTTTCCGTTTGACTTTAAAATTTATGGGTTTTAAAATTCAATTTTTTGGATCAAAAGTATATATGTAAGGATTTGAATGAAAGATTTCCCTCTACAAGTTCTGCAATGCCCAAAATATAACTCGTGTATAAACATATGCAGATCATGAATTTGTGGGTGGACATATATATGGGGAGTTGCTAACAACCCCACCTAATTACTTTGACCCCCCATTTCTTTAGACCGGCACACACCAAAAGTGCTCTCCTCCCATTTTTCTGACCACCCACCATAATCCTAACCTTTGGACCCCCACCTCTGCAACCTTACTTAGGCAGCCCCCACCCCCACCTCCGGCGACCCTTTCGCAGTCCTCCATTGACCCTTCCCCAATTCCTTCTTTCTTCCCGCAACCCTTCCACAGCCCTCCATCGACCCTTCCCCAATCCCTTCTTCCTTCCCGACAACCCCCTTCCCCCACTACAACCCATTCCCAACTGACAACCCCCTTCCCTAGCCACATTCTCCTCCCTAAGAGCCCCTAGCCCTGACACCCTTCTTCTTCTTCCTCCTTGCCGCCTAAACCTTGAAGGGATTTCAAATCTAAGGTTTAGGCCACGAAGAGGAAGAGAGGATAAAGATGAAGAAGAAGAAAGAAGAGAAAGAGGAAGGAAAGAGCGGGTGGGTTCCCAGCGTTATGGCTTGCAACAGCAGACGGAGTAGGGGTGACACAAAAGGGAAGTGGTGGGGTGAAGGAGGCTGGGGGAGGGACGGGCTAGCAGGGTGGGGCTAGGAAGGGGAAGCAAGGTTCGGGAGGTTTGCCAAAGAGGGGCAAACGAGGGAGGTGGCCAGAGTTGTTGGTGGTGGTAGGTGGGATTAGGAGGTTAGAGATGGGGATAAAATAAGAAAGTTGTGTTATGGTAAAATGGTAATAAAACTAAATAGGATAAATTACACTGATCTCGAAAGTTTGGAGAAAATACAACAAGTTTTACAGTTTTAACATAATTACATTGACCTCCTTTCAATAAGATTAAAGACCAAAAGTAATGCAGATGGTATAAAAACGCAAACCTACACAAGATAAAATATATATTTCAATATAAAAAAAAATAAAAAAAAAAGATGATAATATCATTTTTTTCATATATATGACTAACGAATTTATGATAAAAAAGAGGATCAAGTGTTAATTATGCCAACCGTACGAGGCTTACTCTATTTTTTTCAAATCTTGGGGTGTTCAGTATAATTTACCCAAATAAATAAAGGATTTGGGGTCTAAGGCCCCGTTTGAGTACAGGTTAATTTAGTAATTTTTTTGATTATTTGGCTAAAATATAAGATAAAAAAAACTAGTATATTTGAGATAACTTTTTAACTTTTTACAAAAAGATGTATAAAAAGGAGAGAGAAAAGAAAATTTTTAACTTTTTAGTATGAGTTGTTGACTCTTTGACTAATTTAGTAACTTTTTGACTTTTTAGCTAAAAAAGAGTTTCCAAACATGGGTCGGGCAATTAGCAGCTCCCATATATGTATGTGTCTGTTTTAGAACATTTTCAAGCATTTCATCAATTTTTTCATTAAATTCAAATTTTAAAAAATGGCTAAAAGTGTACTCCATAGGAATGGCAACGGGCGGGACGGGGACAGGGCCGGAGATCCCATTCCCCGTCCCCGATCCCCAATGGCCAAAACTTCCCCATCCACAGCCCCGATTCCTGACAGGAAACCTATCACGGTTCTCCTCCCCACCCACCCCCCCAATGGGGGTCGGGTTTCCCCGATCCCGAAAATTCCCCAATCCAAATCTGTTTCAACATTCAACACCATCAACAACTTTCAACATCTCAAAAAATCATACACAAAGAGAGAGACACACATACATACATACTTACACGTATACATTCACACAGAGAGAGACACACACATACATTATACATTATACATTCACACAGAGACACACACATACATGTATACAGAGAGAGAGAGAGGACGACGGCGGAGATCGACTGATCGGCGGCGACGACGGAGGAGATCAACACAGATCTGAGATCTCTGTGTGACTGCGACGACGGTGACTCAACGGACAGGAAGAGAGAGGGCAGCGATAGAGGCGGAGCGAACGGCGGAGTCGACGGAGGTGGAGCGGCGGAGTCGACGGAGGTGGAGCGGCGGTGCGAGGTGGACAGCGACTCCAGCGTCTCGGACAGTGACAGCTGCGCTGAGGAGGTGGAGAGGAGAGGAGAGGAGAGGTGCGAGAGTAAGAACATAGTTACATAGGGTTTATATCGCGGGAAGTGGTTATTTTAGAGTTTTTTTTTTTTTTTTTTTTTTTTTTTTTTTTACTTTTTAATTATTTTAATAAGTTATTTTAATTTTTGTATTTGGGAAGATAAGATATTTTTATTTGAGTTTTTGTATTGAAAAATATGTTGAAATGATATTTGAAGTTAAAATGACAAATTTATCTCTAAAATCGCAATTTTTTAAATTGATGTAAAGGGGTAAAATCATAATTTATCGAGTGATGGAACAACTTGTCAATGTGACAATGTAGATTGTGCCTACACTGTCCGATGGCTGCAGCTATTTTTTATTTTTTATTTTTTTTAATAAAAATGGTTGATTTAGGGACTTTTTAGCCTTTTTTTTTAGTTTGAGACTATTTTAACCTCAAACCCATCTTTCTAAACACTCCCATTAAGGGGGTATATATAGGTTTTTTTAGTGAGTGTTTGGGAAGTAGGTTTTTATATAAATTTTTTTAGTTGTAAGATATTATTAGATAAAAAAAATTTAGTGTTTGGGAAGATAGTTGGGTTTTTTTTGGTTGGATGAAATATTTGTGAGAGAAAAAAGTTAAATGATTATGGGGTTGGATGAGATATTTTGTTTGGATTTTTTTTTTTTTTTTTTGCAAAAAAATTGTCTTTTAGTGTAAAAAATTAAAAAAAAAAACCCAACACACAAACTTCCCAAACACCACCTTAATTCGGAGGGCTAACGGGGATGGGAACGGGTCAGGTCAGGGTCGGAGGTGAAAAACATATCACCATCTTCAGTCTGAAAATTATTGAGGATTTATTTTTGAGTACCATCTCTCCAGCTTGTTGGAGATATTTTTCAAGGAAAAACCACTCTAATTGAGATCGATGGGTCGGGTCCCATCGGGCCGGTTTCAAATTGCCATCCTTACTAGTACTCCACAAGTACAAAAAAAAAAAAAAAAAAAAAAAAAACCCCCATTTCATCAAATTCATATGAAAAACACTTTTTTTTTACCAAATCGTGAACCAAATTCCCAACAGTCATATTTTTACTCAAAATTTGATGAAATTTTAAAACATAATAAAGATTGAAAATTGTTTTCTTTTATAAAAATGGTTAAATCAGGTTTTTCAAAAATATTTTGATGAAAAGAAAGATTAAAGTGTTCCATGGATCAAGCTTTTAACCAAACTTTCACTCAAATTTAACGAAACCCCATAATAATAATAATAATAATATAATAATTAGGAATGGAGAGGATTTCGTTCATACGTATACATGTATTTCTGGGTATACATACATGTGATGCTAGAGTCCAGAGATAGAAATAGAGAGATCATTCTATTTTTTGAGAGAGACAGAGAGAGAGATAGAAGAATGGACCGTTCGGATAATGAAGATACTGTGGGGGATAATGGAGATGTTGTGCAGACGTTTGGGGGCTAATGGACCGTTCAGATTTTAATTCAGGGTTCTTCAGGCCTGTTTGTGAATTGTCAATTTTATTTGATTTTTTGATTTTTTATAATAAAATATTTTTAAAACATAAAAAAGTAATGTAATTGAGTGTTTTATTTTGTGTGAAACACCAATTAATTTCAAATATGATATTGTGAATTGTTTAATTCTTCTTTTTTTTTTTTTTCTTATGAACTCAAAAGTCTTATTAAAGTAGAAATTACATAAAATGTAGTCACTTCCATGTTTTGGTTTAATTTTTTAGAAACAAAAGTGGATTTCTTAAAATGTAAAATTACTCATTTGGATAATTTGTACTATAGATATTTTGTATTTTCGCTCGTTTTAGAATAAATCTCACATTACGAACAAAAACTTTATACTCTAATGTGATACTCCAATAACGTAATACTTCAATATAACACATTAGTATACTTTTCACAAATGTAACAACGTAGCACTAAAAAAAAACTCTTTGGTATACTTTTTCCAAATGTAATGCTCCAGTGTAACACACAAAAAAAAAATCCTTAGTGTACTTTCTCACGTAACACTTCAATCAGTATAATCATAAACTTAACATTTCAATATTAGATACTCCAATGTAACATATGTACTTTTTACAAACGTAACACTCACAGTTTGAAATTATACATTTGCCCAAAACTTACTGAGGAATATTTGTACTCCTTTTGGAATGGTTGGAAGAATCCTACATTTTTTTTTTTATTATTTAGTATTACATTAGAGTATTATATTTAGAAAAAGTACACTACAGATTTTATTTTACTTTATTTTTTGTTACATTAGAGCGTTACGTTTGAGAAAAGTACAATAAATAATTTTTTTTTGTGTATTACATTAAAGTGTTACACTAAGAACTTTTTTTAGAGTTTTATATTGAATGTTAAGTTTAGAAAAAATATACTAAGGAATTTTTATGTGTGTTACATTAAAATGTTACACTAAAAAGTTTTTGTGTGTTACATTAGAGGGTTACACAAATGAGTTTTTTTAGATTATTATATTTGAGTGTGACATTTGGAAAAAAATACACTAAATTTTTTTTTTTGGTTACATTGGAGTGTTACATTAAAAAGTTTTTGTGTCTGTTACATTAGAGTGTTATACTAAGGAGTTTTTTTAGATTATTATATTAGAGTGTTACATTTGAAAAAAATACATTAAGAAATTTTTTTGTGAGTTACATTAAGGAGTTTATTTGGAGTGTTATATTAGAATGTTACACTTGAAAAAAAATACACTAAAAAGTTTTTTTGTGTGTTACATTAGAGTGTTATAATAATGAATTTTTGTGTATGTTACATTAGAGTGTTATATTAAAAAGTTTTTTTGGAGTTTTACATTTAAAAAAAGTACAGTAAAGAGTTTTTTTACGTGTTACATTAGGGTATTACACTAAGTTTTTTTTTTTTAGTGTTACATTGGAGCATTACAGTTTGAAATTATACATTTGGTCAAAACTTATCAAGTAGTTTTTGTACTTCTTTTGAAATAATTGAAAAATCTTACATCCTTTTAGAATGTTTGAAAATTTTCATATTTTAAGTCATTTTTGTATTCCTTTTGAAACGTTTTCCAAATAAAAATGATTTTTATATAAAAATTTATTACAAATTTGATTATCATATATTGTGTATCTTACCTTTCTAGTACAAAAGGAAAAAATAAAAAGAATAAAAAAAAAAAATAAGGGTATAACCGTAAATCTAATTTTTAAATAATATATTAAATCTACCTTTTCAAAATCAATGGGACTAATTGGTGTATAAAAAAATCTTTAGAACTAAATGGATCACCATTCGTCAAGATGAAATTTATTGGTAAATTTTCTTTTTATTTTTTTACTATTCCAACCAATTTCAACTATTATCGTCTAAAATTTAATTATTTTAATTAATTTTTTACAAAAAGGTCTATTAAAAAATTAAATAAATTAATCAACTAATTCTTGATTTTCTTTTTAGATATTATCAAAATGGATCTACAAATCAGATTCTTTAAACAAGGCCACTTTCATCTTTATAGGTAGACCCCTTCCAATCACCTCTAATGTGTTCATAGGATTTTATAATTAAATAATTAATATATATAAATTTATAAATAAAAAAGATAAAATAAAAGGGTAACTGACCCATAAATTCCATAATGTGGAATTAGAAACTGATCAATCCCATATTTTTATTTGAACACACAGAGGTCTTATTATGTTTTGTTTTACGATTTTGTCCTTATGAAATGGGTATTTTGTTTTGGGAATTTATGGTTCATTGATTGGTGTAGATATAACGTTATGAAAAAACGCACTATAGTATTTTTGTGATTTAGGCTGACCCACATTTAGTTATGACACATATATTGATTTAGTTCCCCCTTCCCACATTTGAAGGTGTTGGCGTTCGACAAACTGAAGTACTGCGCGTGCTTCTGGTAATTAGGGTTTTGGAAGGTAATTTGTGAGGGCCTGATCCCCCATTGCAGCAATCCATGTTTGGGAAAAGTAATCAACCACACGTAGTACAGGCTGTGGATGCGATAGGTATTGTAACGGTGTGCAATCGTTAGGGTCACGAAATCTGTGGCGGAATGGAAGGGAGGGGGTTTTGATTTGTTGTAAATCGTGTGATTACCGTGATTTGATCTCAGATTTGGCGATGTAGATATGCAATGAAAATGCACAAGCGTGGAAGTGTAGAACAACCCAATAACCCCCAATTCCAATAAAATTTGTAGCGTCAAACGTGACGTCGTAGTTTAGTAGCGAGGGTTGGTGTAGTGGGCGAGATTGATACGTGTGTCTGGTATTGCATTCAAGATTTGCCAATCCAAATCCAATGACGACTCCGTGCTGCAATAAGTGTCCACATCTGTGAAAAGTGTTAGTTTTGAATGTGTTGTTATGCAATATTTAACATGTTCAGTGTCTGGTGTGTAAGTGTTGGTAGTGATGGGGTTTGGGGAATGATGATGTGTTGTTGTTTAATATTACAAGAATTTTGCCTGTGTTACTGGTGTTTTTGGGTATTGGGTTTTTTGATTGGTGGGTGTAGTGCAGGCGTATGGGGTGTGGGATGTGGTTACTGTAACAACCCTCGTTTTAATTACCGATTAACGACTGAATTAGCTACTGATCACTGATAAACTGAACTGATTATGACTGATAAGTGAACTGAATGAGATACCGAACTAACTGATTGAAATTGAAACTGAAATCGAATAAGTTATCTATTGAATTGCATATTGCATCTGTTTGATTGAATGACTATCTGCTTAAATTCATATGTTTAAACTGTTAATTGAAGGCCTTATCGGCGGTCGAATTAGGAACCGTTTAGTGTTTTATAATCAGTAGAATATTTGTGGTTTAATGGTATATTTATCTGAAAATTAATTAGGAATGATTAAATCAGATTAAATATTGACTAATTGGAAAGATTGACTTAATTACCATTATGCCACCTTAGTGGACCCATTGTTTAATATTATTTGAGCCTTGTATACATTGAATCAAAGCTTCTCCTCAGCCTTCCCTTAGTCCCCACCGAAATTAGAAGAGAACTAGAGTGAGAGAGTGACTTCATTTGAAGTGTTAAGCTCATCTTGTAGAAATTGCTTAGAATTGAAGTATAGATTGGCAAATTTAGCTTCCACACCTTGTATTCAAGACCTAGGCAAGGTAATTGAATCTCTCATTGTAGCATTTAAGGTTGTTCTTGCATGAATCAAGTTGAATTGTGGAGTTAAGACATAATTAGCTCAAAAGGGTAGGATTATAGCTTAATCCATGCATGCATGTTTGAATTGATGAGTTTGAGTTGAATCCATGGTAAAAATGTACATGCATGCTCATATTCATGTTTAAATCCATGTATTCATCATATTCTTGAAGACATGAGTCCATTTGGACAAGAATTGAAGCTTGAATTTGGTTTGAAGTTCATGCATTGCATGTTTTGGAAGCGTTCTTGAAAATGGGTTTGAAAATGGCTTTAATTGACCAACCCTTGGCCCTTGCATGTGCAAATTAGTTTTTGAAACTTGTTATACATTGAGTTTAAGTGTATTTTCCAGAATTTGGGGCCAAGAGGTTGAGTTTTGCATGGTTGAATACTTGGTTCGAACTTGGGAGACAAATCTGGAAATTCCAGATTTGGCTTCCTCGCTCGAGCGAAGGATTCCTCGCTCGAGCGAGCCCTTTGGTTTTGCAATCTCGCTCGAGCGAGCATCGAGCGTGGTATCGCGCGTAAAAATTGGGCATCCAAGATTACTTTCTTGTTTCATCAAACCGCTCGAGCGAAGGATTGTTCGCTCGAGCGAAGCCTTTGATTTTAGAAGCTCGCTCGAGCGAAGGAAGGCTCGCTCGAGCGAGACCCCTGTTTTCAGCGACTTTTGAAAAATGCCTTCCAAATGCATTTGTGCATCCTCATCCCATCCTAGGCATTCTTAGGCCTAGTTTAAGGCATCTTAATGAGGATTTAGACATAGAACCACACCGAGGAAATTTAGGGATTTAATTATCATCCTTCCGACTGTGAACTTAGTGTGTGTTCTATTTGTTAACTGTTTAGGGTTGGCTCTCGGGGACGCGCTCTAGCTGCTATTAGCCCAATCTCTGTGAGTAACAGATTGTGTAAAGATATGTTCAAAATGGTTATATTTTGAATACTGAACTAAACTGTTTATTGAACTGATATTGTTTATTGAATGAATGTATGTCCTGTATTTCGAATTGTATTGTGGCATCCTTAGCACCCACTGTTATTGACTGTTACAAAGCTCTGTCGGTTTCCTTGTGGAACCATATTGTTTATCGATTGATGGCCATCATTACTGTTGGGTTCATATGTCTGGCGTCCTTTTGGACCTACTGTTTATAGGCTAATGGATGTACCACATATGACTGTTTGATTGAAATACTGATTGACTGAAATACTGTATAATGAATTGATTTCATTAATGTAAGGACATTCATTCATAACCTCTTTACGCTTTATGTCATTCACTGGGCTTTAGCTCACTGTTTATATATATATGTAGGTGCTCAGCCACCAGACCGGAGCTAGGAGCGTGGGTTGGTCCCCAGTTTTGTCAAGCCAGCCTATGTGCCTCATGGCGAGGTTCCGAGTTGCCATGCTATTGGCTTGGGGTGTTTTTGTTTTCCCAATTGTCTCCCTCTTGTTTTTGTGCCCTCAGATAGGTATCTCTTACTGCTTTTATCAGATTGTTATCGAGGGTTAGGTCCGTGCATCAATGTTTGTATATAACTGGATAGACTGTATATAGACTGCACCGTGTGAATGCATGAAAATGTTTTTGGCATACAGATTTTTCACAGCTCAATGGACACTAGTTATTTACTGTATTGGCTCAGACTGCTTAATCAGACATCGTTCAAGAGGGCCTTCGTAATCTCTTGACATCGCCACATTGCTAAACCCATAGGGCCGGGTTTGGGTCGTGACAGTTACATAGAGCGGAGTGTGTGTATGGGTTGTCGCTGTGGGGTGGTGGAATTTGTTGGGAAGAGAAAGTGTGTGTTTTGGGAGTAGGGGTTTGAAGTGACATGTGTGTTCGTGGTATGGGAGCGTGGTGGTCTTGATGTTATGATGTTAATGCGCGTGGACGTTTCTTTGTTCATATTCATTTGTGAATGTGTGTTTGTGTTGTTGTTTTGCTCTATGCATTAAGAACAAAATGTGGTGGTTAGTTGGGTGTGTGTGCACGCACAGGCCATGTTTTCATGTAGTGGTGTTGCGATTTGCATCGTATGCATGTCTACTTTGTTGTCAGTATATAAGTTAGTTTTCTGGGGTGTGGGGAAGTGAGGTGCGTTATGGCTGTGTTGTAGTAGTATTGTGGGGTGTCCTGGCATGATTGTGAGTGAATGTGTGTTGGTGGCATTCATGAATAAAGGTAGCAATGTATGTGTTGGGGCGTATGATATGTGTTTACGTAATTGTGTTTGTCAATGAAGTTAGATGTGCTTGTAGAATATGTGTAATGTGGACTGAAATATGAAGTGTTTTTTGTTTGGTTTTGTAATGCAGAAGGTGTGATGACATTGAGCCTGCGTGCACGTTTAAGAGACAAACCGCCTCTATGTTGTTCCTGGGTCACCGTCGAAGAAGATTAGTCCAAGGATTCAAGGGCGTATATTGTTCAAACAAGTGAAACCAATCAGAAGTGTGCCTGCAGCTGTGGAACCTCGGAAAATGCAATTAAATTATAGGTCCAACATCGCAAAGATCGTGAAAATTGTATCCACATCAAGATTAACAGAGGCCCATCGTGTCCATCTGCAGAGGACCCCATTCTGGTTGATGTTTGAAGCCATTTTGGAGAATGATCTAAAGACACATGAGTTCAGAAAATGTGATGAGTTAGTGTTTAAACTGATACAGACGTACGTGTCGGATACTGGTTGTTTTCATATTGGCAATGGCAAACTGACACTGAGGGACAACGACATCAGACTGATATTTGGCTTGCAATGTGGTGGTCAGCCGTTACTGATGACTCCCGGGCCTCGGCCACCGTCTGACTTCATCCAGCGAAGATTTGGGTTAGAGAGCCATATTAGTTCGAAGCTTGTGAAGACCCTTTTCTGTGACGCAGTGCAAAGCACATCTGCGAGAGATGTTAAGGATGCCATTAAGTTGATAACGTTGTATGTCTACGTGAAATTGTTCTTCTCGACATCCGACGAATCTGTGAGCTGGACGTTAATTCGTATTATAGATAAATTGTATTCAATGAAATTATATGATTGGATTGGTGCAATACGGAGCGCGCTACTAGGATCAGTGAAGGAGTTCCATCGTATACTTGGAAAAATTACTGGATGCGTCGTAGTACTGCTGGTAAGTGCAACATCTGGTTACATTTGGGCTTGGTTTTGTATGTGGGTGTACTGTGTTATGAAATGTATGGTAATATTTGTTTTTTGTTTTTGTGATGCAGTATTTCCTATGTGAACACACGACGTTGGTGGTGGCTGACAGGCCCGAAGTGTTTTCCAGATTTCTGAAGTGGAATGTTGGCACATTATTGGCGAGGATGCGGAATATGACACAGGATGATGTTGACAAGTTTGAGGTAATCCCCCACATCTGTGCCTTATGTATGGTGACATTTAGCATGGGTTTTTGAAGCGTATATGCATTTGTGTGTAATTATATGGTTGTGGAATGTATGAACAGGTGCTACCGGGTAGACTACAAGTGTCAAAATACGAAAGAGACCAATTGCTTAGTGGGAATAACGTAGTGGACGATAGTGATGATGGCTTTGTGGATAGGATTGACATGATTGATGACGTACACAGAGATGAGAAAACAATAGACGCAAGGAATCCCATTGTGAATGTGATTGCCGGAGTAGCCCCCATCTAGAATGCAGGTAAAGTCACAGTTGGCAGATGAACTGCCAATAGGTAGATTGAAAAGGGTAGCTGAAACGGGAGAGGGTAGAGTCAGTTTTATGACAAATTCTAATGGGCCATCGGTTACAGCCACCCTTGAGGATGCACACCGAACAATTTTTGTTCTACAGTCGGAGAACAAAAGTAAGGATTTTGTTATTGCCAAGTTGGAGGAGCAGGTTTCAAAACTAACGAGTGCACTTGAGCAGCAAGCCTAGAATATGTTTGTTGGGTTCAACAATTGTCTGAAGGTGAAAGATGATGAAATAGCACGCATGGCAGGTGTTATTAGTGATCTGATGAGCACCATAATCGGCCTTAAAGAGAAACTCGCTTTCTCGGATACAAATCCCGTTAGAAAAGGTGCACGTAGGGCTGACACCAAGGACGAGACAGACTCATTTGCTTTTATAGATGCGAAAAATGCAGACGAGTTGATCCATGATGTTACACAGATGGCTGTGGGTTGGGATAGTATTGGGACTGGAAATCGGATAGACATAGGATCGGCAAGTGAGCAAATGTTGCAAGCAGAAATGTTTGCTCCTAATAGTGGGAACCGAAAGGAATTACAATTAGTAAGGGGAAATGCTGCTGAGGCCTCGGTAGGATCTGCTTTACAAAACTCATTTGTCAAGAAAATCAAAGAGAAGATGAGACGAGAAAGGAAGTTGCCGGAATTTGAGTATCCTATGCTTCGGGGGCGCCTTCGTCGGGTGGATGGAAGTGATGGGCAGCGTGCAGTTAGCGAGGGTGGTATTAATTTTAATATTGATTTGTGTGATGAAGTTGAAGTTGTTAACGGGGTGATGAGCATAACAAGAAGAGGTTGGGTTATAGGCTGAATAACCGGTTTGCAGTGTGGAAGTTAGTGAAGGAGGATGTGAAACGTAAAATTAGCACAGCGTACGAGTGGAATGGAGGCGAGTAAGTCGCGATTTACTAGTTTCTGTGTTTTTTATTATTTTGTTTTGTGGTTATCTCTGTCTAATGTGTGGTCATTTTTCAATGCTGTCATATGAACCAGTGGCAACAAAGATGTATTTGTTTACTTTTCCGACATTAAAAATTTAGTCCGCCATTCTGTAACTAGGGGAAATGTAAGTGTCTCACAATTACATGAATTCCCTGAACATACGTTATATATGTGATAGGGATAGGCCCACAAGGACCACGGCCCACCGTGAGTGAACCCAAGCCCACCATTTAAACCCCATTGCACAACCTGGTCAGTAAAACCCAGTACAGCTGGAGGCCAACTGAGCAGGGAAGGCCAATGATGCTCGGACACGTGGCAGGTGCAGAACAGGCCACGTCGGCAAACAAAGATCTGCAAAGTTATTGCCACAGCACATCACCATTAATGAAACCCATCACAGCATTTATTGCGACAACACCTCTCAGCCGGAATGGCACCCCCTCACCCTGAACAAGACGAACCACGGCGTAAGCTTTCGGCGGGGAGGTCAGAACGGCTGAGACAGCGAAATGATTACCAAAAGATATAAGCAAAGCTTGAAGACAAGAAAAAGGTTAAGTTTTCTATCCCCTCTCTCTCTTTCTCTCTCTACATTTTGTCCATCACATTTTCTGATTCATACACCGGAGGGTTCGCCGGGGGACTACCCCGTTCCCCGATTGAACTTGCTTGCAGGTTATCTAGTGGGCTTGAGGAGCTTGGATCGGTCTAGCCCATTCACCAAGACGAACTGTATCATCAGTTGGCGCCGTCTGTAGGAACCGGTTTGTCCGTGCGCCAGTTGTGTTCATTGCCGCCGGAGACCCTTTTCCAGCAACCTTTTCACCTCATCCGTCACGTGTATGGTAACGACCAGATCCATGGCTTCCCACCATAATGCTGCCGATCACCAGACCGACCCTCCCAATCCAAACAACCCACCACAGTACTTCATCGAGCTCACCAACAGCATCAACCGTATGGCCGAACAAAACCAGGCCTTAATCAATGCTCTGCTCCAACGGAACCTCCCTATTCCTCCACCACCTCCAGATATTCCACCCCATCCAGAACAAGTTCCGGGCCATACTGTCCCACAACCCAATCCTCCCAACTCGGGGGGCTTGCAACCTCCTCACCCACATATACACCCACCTCCTCCACCCCCACGTCTGTCAGTCATAGCTCCAGCTCCCGAGGGAGAGGCTAGCAGCGTCCAACATCTGTCTCCCTCTGGCGGTGACAACATTCCCCTTTGGGACGCTGAACTCCGAGCCATGAAACTCCAACTCCAAGGGGTTATGCAGAACATCCAACATAAGCCCTCCACTACAGCAAACTCCCCATTTGTCGCCTCCATTCGAGACAAACCCCTACCCCCCAAGTTCAAAATGCCTACCATCGACCCCTTTGACGGAACAACCGACCCCGTCGACCACACAGAGACCTACATCAGACACTCATGATCCTCCATGCTTTCCCTGACGAAATCATGTGCCGAGCCTTTCCCGTGACATTGAAGGGGTCGGCTCGGCTATGGTTCAGCCAGTTGCCACCAGATTCGGTCTCCACATTTCAACACCTCAGTGACTCCTTCCTAAGCCACTTCATCGGGGCCCAACGCCAATGACGGCATGACCCAACTCCTCAACATCCGTCATCGAGGGGAGTCATCTGCAGCTTTGTCACTCGCTTCAACACCGGCCTTACAAGTTCTGAAAATGACGATAAAGTCATCCTCACGACCTTCATGGCCGGGTTCATGCGATCATCCGATTTCCTCTTCTCCCTCTCTAAGAACCCCCCAACATCCATGGCAGCCTTGCTCTCCAAAGCCCAAAAGTACATGAACGCTGAGGATTCTCTAGCCGCTCGGCAGGACTCAACAACTAAATATCTGACCCCCAGAGAAAAGAGAAAAGACTAAGAACCCAGTAACACCCGGCATCATAATCAAACATCCCGCTATGCCGACCGACCCCCTCGCGCCGACCAGTTGGCACCAGTAAGACCCCCCGGTCGGTTCGAGCGATATACCCCCCTCAATACTCCCATGGAACAAGTTCTTAACCAGATCCAACGAAACTACCCCCTCAAGTGGCCTCTTCCTCCACGGAACCCTTCAAACCGTAAAGACCAGTCCAAATATTGCTGTTTCCACCAAGACCATGGCCATAACACCGACAACTGCATCAGCCTCAAGGATCAAATGGAGACCCTCATTCGCCAGGGGCGTCTGAGCCGATTCACAGACACCCGCCCTCAGCAGAGGCAAAGGACCGAGCCCCACAGAGACAATCACAGGCATACTCCTCCACGGCGACCAGCTCAACCAGACCAGGGGCATGATCGACCCCCCCAACAACCTCGGCCTCAAGGTAATCCACCTCCGCCAGTTGGTGAAATCAGAGTTATTTCAGGTGGTCTTGCTTGTGGGGGACCATCTCGCTCCGCTCAGAGGGCAGAACTTAGAAAAATACGACAGGCTCGAGACAAGGCGATCGCCACAGAGACCGACCCCCCAAGCAACCCAAGCAGTGGACAGAGCCCATTACCTTCACGGACGCCGACTGTACAGGCATCCGTTATCCTCACGATGATCCCCTTGTCATCTCCACCGTCCTCTCCAATTATAAGGTCAGACGAGTTCTCATCGACAACGGCAGCTCGTCGGACATCATCTTCTTCAACTGCTTCCGCCAACTGAAGATTGGGAAAGAAAGCCTGTCCCCACTCCAAACTCCTCTAGTTGGTTTCACCGGCGACCGGGTGACCTCTATCGGCTCCATTGATCTCCCCATCACCATTGGAGAATACCCAGGGCAGACCACGAAGTTGCTTACTTTCCTTGTTGTCGACTGTCCCTCTGCTTACAACATCATCCTCGGTCGCACCGCCCTCAATGCCTTCCAAGCCATCACATCCACCTACCACCTTGCCCTCAAGTTCCCTACTGATTTCGGGGTCGGAACGGTCAGAGGAGAACAGACTGTCGCTAGAGAATGTTATGTGGCCTCACTTAAAGAAGTCAAACTGAAGGAGGCAATGATCATTGAAGGACTTGACGTCCGAGATGAGGACGAACTGATCAGAGGCGAACCTGTGGAGGAACTCGTCGAAGTTAGCATCGATCCCATCAACCCACTCAAAACTGCCAAAATTGGCAGTCAATTACCTCCCCAAACCAAGGCCGACCTTACCGCTCTCCTGACCGAACACAGAGACGTCTTCGCCTGGACTCATGCAGACATGCCAGGCATCAACCCCTCTTTCATAACTCACCGCCTCAGTATCGAGCCTCATTTCCGACCTTACCGACAAAGGCAGCGTATTTTCCATCCAGAGCGCAACAATCTCATAGCTGCAGAGGTTGACAAACTCCTCGAGGCCCAGTTTATCCAAAATGTGGATTATCCTAAGTGGCTGTCCAACGTGGTCCTGGTTCGCAAAAACAACGGCAAGTGGCGTCTCTGCGTCGACTACTCCGACTTGAACCGAGCTTGCCCCAAAGATAGCTATCCCCTCCCCCGCATTGATCTACTGGTCGACGCCACGGCCGGTCATCAAATGCTCAGCTTCATGGATGCTTTTTCCGGGTACAACCAAATCGTGATGCACTCATCCGACCAGGAACACACATCCTTCATCACCGACCGGGGCACCTACCACTACCGTGTCATGCCGTTCGGACTAAAGAATGCTGGGGCCACCTACCAGCGCTTAGTCAATGCAGTCTTCCACCATCAGATCGGACGGAACATGGAAGTGTATGTGGATGACATGCTAGTTAAGAGCAAACTCTCCACTGACCACCTCACCGACCTACGAGAGACTTTTGCCACCCTTCGCAAATATCAGATGAAGCTCAACCCAGAGAAGTGCGCCTTTGGCGTAGGATCTGGCAAGTTCCTGGGTTTTATGGTCAGTCAGTGCAGCATCAAGGCCAACCCTGAGAAGATCAAGGCCTTGATTGAGATGCAGTCACCCAAAACCGTTAAAGAGGTTCAAAGACTCACCGGCAGAGTGGTAGCCCTCAACCGTTTCATCTCCCGCACAACGGATAAGTGCCTCCCCTTTTTCAAAGTCCTTCGGCAGACTTTTGAATGGACAACTGAATCCGAAGAAGCCTTTCAACAGTTAAAATAGTGCATGGCCAATCCTCCCATTCTCTCACAGGCAATTACCGGTGAGCCCCTCTTCCTCTACCTAGCAGTATCAAGCACCGCAATTTCATCGAGAGGACGGCTCGACCAACGGCCGTCTACTACATCGACGGCTCTCGAGCGAAGCAGAACTACCCCCTATTAGAAAAGCTGTCCCTGGCCTTGGTCACCGCCTCCAGACGACTCCGCCCCTACTTCCAAGCCCATTCCATAGTGGTTCTCACCGACCAGCCCCTGAAGAAGGTCATGCAGCAACCAGAGCTCTCAGGAAGACTAATGCAGTGGTTAGTAGAACTAAGCCAGTTCGATATCTCTTATCGCCCCCGGACAGCAATCAAGGGGCAAGCCGTAGCCGACTTCATCTTAGAATTCACCAATCCAGCCCCAACCACAAACCCTCCACCCCCACCAACTCTACCAGAGCCTGAAGATCCTCATTGTTGGACACTCAATGTTGACGGCTCGTCTCGCATGGAAGGAAGTGGGGCTGGCCTCATCCTCACATCCCCCGAAGGTGGTTATTTCAAATGTGCTCTCCGCCTCTTGTTTGCGGCCAGCAACAAGGAGGCCGAATACGAAGCATTGATAGCAGGGCTTCGTCTGGCCAAAGACATTGGTGTTAGCCACATCCGCGTGTTCAGTGACTCCCAACTTATCGTCGGCCAGATCACGGGTGAATTCGATGCCAAGGATACCACAATGCGGGCTTACAGGGACATGGCGCTCACCCTTGTTCGTCTCTTCAACACTTTTCAGATCAGACACATACCTAGGGCGGAAAACTCCAAAGCAGATGAGATGGCCCAGCTGGCCTCCGCCGACCAATCCGACCTCGGCCATGGAGTTCGCCTCGAATACCTAACTCACCCGGTCATCTCACCCGACCTGCAAGAAGTGCAATTCCTCCAGACGGAACCCATCCCTTGGGCTTCCGACATCTTCCTCTTCTTGACCACTGGAGAACTCCCAGATGACCCACAGCAGGCTGCCAAGGTCAGAGCCCGGTCGGCTAACTACATTCTGGTCGACGGCGTCCTTTACAAGCGCGGTTTCTCACGATCGTACCTGAGATGTCTCAGCCCTGCCCAAGCAACCTATGTAATGCAAGAGATCCACGAAGGAATCTGTGGCAATCATTCGGGTGGCAGATCTCTCGCACACAAAGTACTCGTGACAGTTACCGCCGACCCTCAACAAAGATGCCTCTGATTTCGTGCTTAAATGCGACAAGTGTCAGCGCTTCGCCAACATCCCCCATGCTCATCCCACTGAGCTGATCATTCTCTGCAGCCCTTACCCGTTCGCCAAATAGGGTATCGACTTGGTTGGTCCACTTCCCACTGGTCGAGGCCAGACCAAGTTCGCAATTGTTGCCATTGATTACTTCACCAAGTGGGTCGAGGCAGAACCCCTCGCCACAATCACCGAGCGGAACACCACCAAGTTTATCTGGCAATCGATCGTCTGCAGATTTGGCATCCCTCAGGCCATCGTCTCCGACAATGGCAAACAGTTCGACAATGCTAAATACAGGAAATTTTGTGCAGATCTCTAAATTCAACCATGCTTCTCTTCCCCCGGTCATCCCCAAGCAAATGGCCAAGTTGAGGTCACCAACCGTTCTCTCCTGAAGATCATCAAAACTAAGCTCGAAGCTGCCAAAGGCCTCTGGGCTGAGGAACTACCACATGTACTCTGGGCTTCGCCCTTGGGACTCACTGGGAAACCCTTTTCGCTTAACATATGGCGCTAAGGCGGTCATTCCAGTAGAAGTCGGTCTGCCCACCCCCAGGGTCTTACATCCGGACCTCGCCTCAACCGAAGAACTTCGCCGAAAGACTGGACCTCATCGAAGAGCTCGAGAGGCTAGCTGCCGTCGAGAATGGCTTGCATCAAAGAAAAATGAGAACACACTACAACCGCAGAGTCCGACCACGGGAGTTTTCGGTAGGGGACCTTGTCTTGAGAGAAGCAACTCTTGCCACTAGGAATCCGACCGAGAGCAAACTAGCAGCCAAGTGGGAGGGACCTTACGTTGTGAAGGCCCGCCCACGGCCAGGCACTTACCGACTTCAAGACATGGATGGCCGAGACCTTCCCCATCCCTGGAATGCTGAACATCTGAAGCGCTACTATCAATGAATCCTTACTTTTGTATTGTCAAACTTGTTGTATTTCCCTTTTTCAATTCATAATACAAATATCGACTGGAGTTCCTACCTTTTATAATTCAACTGTCTAAATGTCGCTTCCAGGAAACTTTCATTTGCAGCACTCAAAGCCTCAGTCCAACCTGAGCACTTTCAAAAGCCTCAGTCCAACCTGAGCACTTACAAAAGCCTCGGCCAGACCGAGCACTTTCAAAAGCCTCGGCCAGACCGAGCACTTACAAAAGCCTCAGTCCGACCTGAGCACTTACAAAAGCCTCGGCCAGACCGAGCACTTACAAAAGTCTCAGTCCGACCTGAGCACTTACAAAAGCCTCGGCCAGACCGAGCACTTTCAAAAGCCTCAGTCCGACCTGAGCACTTACAAAAGCCTCGGCCAGACCGAGCACTTACAAAAGCCTCAGTCCGACCTGAGCACTTACAAAAGCCTCGGCCAGACCGAGCACTTTCAAAAGCCTCAGTCCGACCTGAGCACTTACAAAAGCCTCAGTCCGACCTGAGCACTTACAAAAGCCTCGGCCAGACCGAGCACTTTCAAAAGCCTCAGTCCGACCTGAGCACTTACAAAAGCCTCAGTCCGACCTGAGCACTTCCAAAAGCCTCGGCCAGACCGAGCACTTTCAAAAGCCTCAGTCCGTCCAAGCACTTTTGAACATCAGAAGACCCAGCGAAACAAGTACCAGCATAGCTTTGGGCGAACACTTAGTCACAAGTTAAGGCCACAAAATTTCACAACATCTCTACTTAGTCAAATCCCAACAATGTTCCCCAGTTTCTCCCCTATGGGTTTACTATTTCTCCCCTCATTCATTGAATTTTTACACAAGTCAAATCTCCCTCTGCATGAAGGAATTTTATCAATTCACTCTAACTCTGCGTGATGGAATTTTTAATTTAACCAGTTCGAATTCACAAGCTCTAATTCACATTCAAATTCACGAGTTCATCCTCTTCAATTCATCAGTCCAATTTTATCAACCTAATCTCACAAGTTCAAATTCACCTGGTTTACTTAGCTCAAGTTCACTCTGTCATGAAGTTGAATTTTTTCATAAGTACATTACTCGTTTTTATTACAAGTTGAATTTTTTCATAAGTCCATTACTCGTTTTTCATAAGTTCACTCTGTCATGAAGTTGAATTTTTTCACTCTCCATTCCAAACCCACCAAACAAATGAACACAGTTAATTACAAGACATAAATAGAGTTTTATTCATTCGCACAATGTGTACATCAGTTTATTACAATACTTCAAAAACAAAACAAAACAAAACAAAAATATGTATACAATGACGAAACAAAAACTCCTAAGTACACCTATCCTTCAGATCACTCCTCCTCTTCACTGGAGATAAGGTCTGCTTCTTCTATACCCTCGTCCAGGGGGGTCTGGGCCACATCATCCTCCCCAATCGTCACCCTGGTGAAGTCAAGCTCAACAAACTCTTGACCTTAGCTGAACATTTTCCACCCGCTGTCCCAGAACTCTGCCATTTCATGCTTATAAAAATCCGATCGTTGGAAGCTCTCTATAACTTCAGATTCAGGTCTTCCTTGCCGTAAATCCGTGATGGGCGGCCCCCAGACTCCTCCTTGCGGTACTGCCGCTTTCGCGGCATCAATGGCTATCTGAAATTGCGATCCTTGAATTGTTCAACTACGCCGCATCTCAGTAGGGGTAAAATTTGCCTTTTAGGTCGCCGCCCTTTCCTCGTCCAGCTCTCTTTCAAGGATCGCCTTCTCAGAGACGCTTTGGCTCTTTCTGCCTCCAACTCTCCACGTAGAGCATCGACTGCAGTGGCTCCCCTTCTCCTCTCCTCCTCCACCTCATTCCTTAGGCTCTCTTTCTCCGCCCTCGCCTTCTCCACCTCTACTTCCAACTCCCTCCTAAGCCTCTCTCTCTCCCCCTCTGCCTTGGCCAGCTCATCCTCCAACGCCTTTTGCAGAGCCTCCACCTTAGCATCTGCCTCATCTTTCTGCTTCACCAGCTCTTCGTTGCTGTTCATGGCCTCTTCATGCCGATCATTGGCAATGGCACAGTCTCGTTGGGACTCTTCCAATTTCCTCTGCTCGCCGACCAGCTGGAACTCGAGTGACACAACCCTGCGGAGTGCATCCTCCAGCTCTAGCTTGACTGCTTGTAGCTCAGCCTGGGCATTCGTCCAACTTGCCTTCTCCATCTTCAGTTTTTCCAACTGTGCCTCAGCCTTCTCTGCCTTGAGCCTGGCTCCCCCCGCCTTCCTTAGAAGAGCCCCTGCTAGGGCAGTTACCTCTATCTGAGCGGAGCATAACCCCCTCAGCAGGTCAGCCTCATTGAATCTGGCGGCCGCGCGCAGGTCTAACCCTTCCGCAATCTTCAACAGACGGTCAGCCCCTGCCCTAGCTGGTCCCACTTCCCCTTCCATCCCAGCCACCGCGCGAGCATGGTAGAAGGCGGTGTTCAGACCCACTCCTCCTTCCTGGGGGGCAGGACCCCTTTGAGTCTGTTGCCCCCCACTTGGCTCAACACTGCCTACGCTCGCTGCCACTTGAATTGCTGGGGCAACCTCCACAACCTCCAGTGCTGGGATGACCCTTGCTACTTCTGGGGTATCCTTCACAAGAAGAGTCTCCACCACAGCTGGGGCCTCCTTCACCTTCTTGGGCCCAGGCTCCCCTGCAGCCTCTACAGGGGCACTTCTCTTCTTCCTCTTCCTCTTCGGAGCCTCCTCCCCACCCCTGGCCCTCTCCTTCACAGGATCCACAGGGAGCTTTCGTGGTTCAAACTTACTTAAGTCCTTCTCCCCCAACGGCTTCGGGCGAGGCCTGATCCTCTCCTTCGCGATCGGTTGTGAAGGTCGGTTGTCCTGTGCCCTCTTGAACATGGTGGCTTTGGCAAGAAGGGCCTGATCCTTAGCCTCCTGAGCCTCTCTCCTCGCCTCCAACTCTGCTCGGTCAAGATCCCCACCGATCGGCTGAGGACCCAGCCCTACCTCAAACAGTGCAGAGGGCTGCACGAGGTCATCCCATTTCACCTTCTCTTTCTCCCTCCACTCTTTCACCCTCTTCACCCTCTCCCTTGCCGCGGGCCCCGATTTTGCCTCCACCGTCCTGATTGGCACCTTCCAGATGATGCGCACGCCAGGCCCCCCGTTAGCAAAAACGTAGAACCACCGTGCCCGCCACCCCTTGATCGACGTAGGCAGACCAGCCACCAACCCCTTCCCCACAACTGCCTGCAGGGTGACCCACGTCTCCTGTTGTCCTGAGGCCTTGTAACAGGCAAAGAACTCCTCCACCGCCATCGACTCCCCTTCATTTGCCTTTGGCCATGCACTTGCACAGGCCAGCAGGATCTTCCAAGCATTGGGCATCAGCTGGCCCGGGGCTACTTCTAGGTGGTTGAGCACGTCCACCACCATTTGAGGCATCGGCAACCTCAACCCCCTCTTCAGAGCCTCCTCGTACAGGGAAAACCCTCCTAGCCTGGTGTCCGATGGCCTTTCCGTCGACGTTGGCAACCACAACTCCATTTCCTCCGGAATTTGGTACTTCTCGCGGATTGCCCTCAACTCCGCCTCTGTCATCGTCGATTTATCCGCCTTTGTGTGCCAATGATCCGGCTCCGCCTCACTGATCGGTGTTGAAGCTGCCACCAAGGTGGAACCATGGAAACGTATCGCGGGTTCCCCCACCCTCTCCGTTCTGTACTGTGCAGCTAATTCCTCTGCATCGTCGTCTCCCAGAAGATCCACCCTCACATTCACGTTTTCTTCCTGCGCCATTTCTAAAGTATATCTGCGGATCGCTTCTGAGGCAGGCACTAGGAAGTCGAAGAAATGCTCCAATGGTGTATCGCGCGCAACAAATGGTGTAATACTTGGAATGTTTTGGGTTCTTGCACACAGGTAAGTAAATCAAATAATACCAAACGCCCACGGTTTACCTGTATTCCAAGGATCCAAATTAATTCTCGCCAGTTTGAAAACTTTTCAAATAATCCGCCAAAACTGCCTCCCCATTGCCCATAATAATGCCCTGACGTTTCACTCCTGATCTAACGCTTGACCTTTCTCCTCCCTCGCAATTCTACCACGTGTATGGCCTTGATGCGCTGACTTCTGCGCTTACCTTGTCTTTTCCACTTCACATCATTATGTGACGCGCCGCCTCTTGAGCCCCGTGCCCACGTGGTCAACCCGCCTTGTGATCGGCCTCACGCTCGGCCTCCTTCACACTCGGCCTCTCCTGCTCGGTCGCCCTCACGGTCGGCCCCACCCGCTCGGCCGCCCCCACACGCTCGGTCTCTCCCGCTCGGCCACCCCCACGGTCGGTCTTCCCGCACGGACGCTCTCATGGTCGGCCTCTCTCGCTCAGTCGCCCTCACGGTCGGCTCTACCCGCTCGGCCTCCCTCACACTCAGCCTCTCCCGCTCGGTCGCCCTCACGGTCGGCCCCACCCGCTCGGCCGCCTCCACACGTTCGGCCTCTCCCGCTCGGCCACCCCCACGGTCGGTCTTCCCGCGCGGACACCCTCACGGTCGGCCTCTCCCGCTCAGTCGCCCTCACGGTCGGCTCCACCCGCTCGGCCTCCCTCACGCTCGGCCTCCCTCACGCTCGCCCCCCCTCACGCTCGGCCTCTCCCGCTCGGCCTCCCTCACGCTCGGCCTCTCCCGCTCGGTCACCCTCACACTCGACCTCTCCCGCTCGGTCACCCTCACGATGGGTCTCCCCCTAACGGTCGGATTCATCTTCCTTATTATTATTCCCTTCGTTAGACTAAAGCTGCACTCGAGAATGGGGGACTACTGACAGGGATAGGCCCACAAGGACCACGGCCCACCGTGAGTGAACCCAAGCCCACCATTTAAACCCCATTGCACAACCCGGTCAGTAAAACCCAGTACAACTGGAGGCCAACTGAGCAGGGAAGGCCAATGATGCTCGGACACGTGGCAGGTACAGAACAGGCCACGTCGGCAGACAAAGATCTGCAAAGTTATTGCCACAGCACATCACCATTAATGCAACCCATCACAGCATTTATTGCAACAACACCTCTCAGCCGGAATGGCATCCCCTCACCCTGAACAAGACGAACCACGGCGTAAGCTTTCGGCGGGGAGGTCAGAACGGCTGAGACAGCGAAATGATTACCAAAGGATATAAGCAAAGCTTGAAGACAAGAAGAAGGTTAAGTTTTCTATCCCCCCTCTCTCTCTCTCTCTCTCTCTCTACATTTTGTCCATCACCTTTTCTGATTCATACACCGGAGGGTTCGCCGGGAGACTACCCCGTTCCTCGATTGAACTTGCTTGCAGGTTATCCAGTGGGCTTGAAGAGCTTGGATCGGTCTAGCCCATTCACCAAGACGAACTGTATCATCAATATGTACACCGTTGCACCTTATTTCAAACGCTTGTTGTGTCGCATCTCTTAATGTTGTAGTGTTAGAGTAGTGAATATTTGGGCTAAATGTGTAGCTGGTTGGTAACAGGTGGTCGACGCTTGCGCAGAGCTTTTGGTGAGCAAACATAATGTACTTGCAGCAGGAGTGGTTTCCCTGGAGAAGGCGTACTTTTTCAGTGGTATATGTCTGGTATGTGTTTTTTTTTACACTAGAGTTGTAATTCTGGTATTAGGGTATGTTATTGTTGTTTGAAGTTGTGGGCATGTCATGGAACACAGGATATGGTGGTGAACGTAAGTGATACGTCAACGGATTAATACCTGGAGGCCAACTTCCGAGCATGCGTTGGTTGTAGATACTTACATTTCCCTATATGCCACAAAGGCCATTGGACGTTAGTGGTGTACGATACAGAAGATGGGTCGTGGAAACATTACAATCCACTTATGTCACGCACTGGTTCAGAAGACATACATTACAATGTAGCATCAATGTTGGTATGTTTTTTCCGAAACTGTTATAGTAACAGGGCCAATTTTGTTCAGTTTCTGTAAAGTCGTGTTTACATATGTCAATTGGGAGGCGTTGTGTGAGACTTGATTGTTGGTTAATGTAACAAAAACAAAATGTGCTGGATTACATTCGGCAAACATGCCAGGCGGCCACAGAGGATGCAATTATTTGTATCGAAGACGGGAAAATGGTGCTAGAAGTAGTTACTGATTGTCCACAGTAGCGAGCAGATGCATAAGTAATCTGTGTTTTCTAATTTTTTTCCTGTTACATTGGCTGCTAATGTTGATGACTTGTTTCTGACTGTGTGTTTGTTATGTCCATCCACGGTAGTCCTGATTGTGCAATCATCGTTCGTTACATAATGTGGCAATATATACACCATATCAGGATCCGGAAGGCAATAGAAGGTACAACTTGCATCAGTGCACGTGCAACTATGGTGGAAGCTTTTGTGAATGACTCACAGAAAGGGCTGAAAGACATGGGATGCAAATAATGTGACTGGCGTTGAATCGTTGTGTTCTATTTTGTGTTGGACCTTTTTGTTTTGTGTGGACATGGTAATTGTCCTTCAGTTTAATAAGACAAGCTGTGATGATACATTTGCATCATATTAAAGTTGAACTAGTGGTTATTTTTGGAGTTATCGGTTCGATGTGTCCGGGTTATATGGTCAATTTCTTGTTGACAAAATTAATTTATTTTGTGATAATGTTTTTGGTTATTTGGATTTGTTTCTCTTCGAATCAACTTTGTTCGTGTTTGTTTGCTTGGTTATTTGGATTTGTTCGAATCAGCTTGGTTATTTGGATTTGTTTGTGTTTGTCTACTTACTTGGTTATTTGGATTTGGATTTGTTCGAATCAGCTTTGTTCGTGTTTGTTTGCTTGGTTATTTGGATTTGTTTGAATCAGCTTGGTTGTTTGGATTTGTTCGAATCAGCGTTGGTCGAATCAACTTGGTTATTTGGATTTGTTTGACAATGTGGTTTTTGTGATGTAAAAAATGCAAACAGTACTTGCCACAGTCTATGAACTTATCCAGGTTGACATCCGTAACAAAGACAATAGTTTCGGGAGTATGTAATGTGGAATGTGTAAAGTTTACTTGTAGTGGAAGTCATGATTATGAACGCAGTTGTAACCTGGTTATGAGTTTGTTGTGAATGAATGAGGTTGTAATGTAGTTGGTGTAGGCTTGTGTGTGCAGTTTTATTAATTGTTTCTTGATGCTGGACATGAATGTGGCAAACCCACAAATGCATGTAAGTTGTTAACCATCTATAAGGTTACATTTTTATTGAATTCCCGCAGTGGGTGTCATTCCTCCATGTTTAATGGTCCGTTTGCGTTTGAATAACATTCTCTCTATGTGCAATAGTGTGCCCGAACTTGTAAACGTGGTTAGTAATGAAGAAGGTAAATCAGAAAATTGAGCATCGTGTTCCTGCATTGCGACGTTGAACTGTTTGTTTACCGGTTGGAATTGTGTGGGTGATATGATTGACGTTCAACGTATGGGATTATTTCAATTTTGGTGGTATAGCCAAAGTCAAATGTGCAATGAAGCATGATTTATTACAAATTCATGAAAAAAGTATTCCAACAGCAAATATACAACTTTTTTTTTTCACGTTAATTTGAAATCGAACTGACACATATGATTGGTAACAATGGAAATTAAACGAAACCATAATAGCCTTGTGGAATGGATAGGAAATCCAGCATAAAAAACATAACACCAACCGTCAACCGAATTAGCCAAATTTGTGTTACACTTAAAATTGAAACAGGACTACCACATATGTTTTGTAATGAGGGTAATTAAAAGTGAACGTTAAAACTTAGTGGAATGTATAGGTAATCCAACATCAAAGCAGAACACCACACGTGAATCGGGCAACCACATTTCAATCTGCACATTAATTTTAAAACAAACTAACACCTATGTTTATTAAGGACAGAAAGTAAAAGACAACGTAACGGCCTTGTGATATGGGTAAGTATTCCAAAATTGAAACATAACACCAACCATGAATCAAAGTAACCAAACTTATTTTGCACGCCGAATTGAAAATGAACTAACACATATAATTGGTAACGACGGGAAATTAAAAAGAAACAATAACACCAACCATGAATCGAGCTAACCAAATTTATTTTGCATGCCAAATTGAAAATGAACTAACACATATTATTGGTAACGACGGAAATTGAAAAGAAAAAATAAAAGCCTTGTGGAATGGGTTGAATTAAACATTTCGCAGCACAGCTTGTGAACCTATAATGGTTCGGTACATGTTTTTCTGTTATGATTTCCCAAACGTCCGCAACAGCCACATCAGATCTGTTGCACTTCTTCACCTTTTGATGGTATCCTCTTTTTTTTTGGTCTACCGAGTGGTCGCCGCACAGTTGGAGGTAGAATACCGTAATGTCCCGAAATAACCTGTGGTTTCTCAACTGTTGGTATCGAAAATATAGCTTGGGAGTATGATGATTGGTAGTTGGTGACGTGGAAATAAGGGTCAACTAATGCATTCAAATCACTGCCGCTGTTGCGGATAGCAACCACTGCATGTTCGCACGGAAGCTCGTTGATCTGCCATTGGAAACATGAGCATGTACGCCTACCAATGTCCACTAGAACAGATGGGTGTAAGTGGACCTCGTACACCTCACTGTTAGACTAGCTGACAGTCCATGATCTTCCTTTCTTGTGCACCATCTCTAGTTTGTACTCCATCTTCGGACATATTACACCAGCCCAAGAACTTGACGCTCCCCTACGGTCGAACATCTGATTCATAATATGTGTCATAATTGCGTCAACCATTCGGGTGATTGGTAAATGGCGTGCTTCCTTTATCCAATTATTAAATGATTCGGCAACATTCGAGCACATCTCACCATAACGGTTGCCCCTGTAAATTTGTGAGCTTGTTGTGATATGTAATGTTCAATGTAATACGAGGAATAATAAGTCATGAACATGGTGGGGAAAAAAATTAAATGAAATGTTTATGTGTTCCGTTACCTGAAGTACGCGTTGGCCCAGTGGTACGACTTTAGATCTTGTAAAAAATTGACAGCAATGTGCCTCCCAAACTGTATGAATGCCTCTATTTTTTCATTAAAGTCAACAATGGTCGGTGCGTATGCACATTTCCGCAATTTACTTACCAATCCAATACGGTACAATTTGTTCACATACTTCATATTGTCCTTCAAATTCCTCTGTAAATGTTGCATACAAAAAGCGTGGTGGGCAGACGGGAAAACAGTAGGCAAAGATTTGATGATACCGACATGCCGATTGGAAACAAATGTCAAGTTCCGATCCCCATCAACTACATTAGCCAGATTTTGTAAGAACCAAGCCCAATTCGTTGCATTTTTGGAATCAACAATTGCAAATGCCACCGGGAATAGACTTGAAAAGTAGTAAAAATTAAAAAAATGCTAAAAAACGTTGATCAATCCCAATAGCTACCAGTGTGTGTATAACACTCCAATGTGTGTATAATCAAAAACAGCTTTTAGGAACCCACCATAACCATGTCATGCAAAACAAGTATGAAGAACATTACCTTGGTTGCCATCTTTTCTGGCAGCTGCAAGTAGGTTGCCTTTAAATCTACCTTTCAGAAAAGTACCATCGAGAAACAATAACGGATAACAGTGGTTAAACCCATCCATGCATGCTTTGAATGATATGAACAGCCTATTAAAACGACGTGTGTTGTGTTCATCGAAGTCAAGATTAATATAACTTCCGAGGTTATATTCTATAACGACATCGCTGTACCAACGCAACTGGTCAAATGACACGGAATGATCGCCATAAAGTTCTCCTCTAGCCTTTTCAACCCCCAACCAAGCTACACGGTAACTAATTTGCAACCCGTATGCTTTTTTGAAATCATATTGGACATCGGTAGGGCGAGTCAATGGTTTGTCATGCATACGTTCCGCAATAACATCTGCAACAAGCTCGGATCCCATCCTCGGGTTTCTGTCAGTGCGCACAGTGACCCCACTCGTGTGGTCACGACACTACTTCTTCAGACAAAAAAACCCATTCGCATTCAACACCCTCGCATACATGGACTACAAACACCTCATTGACTTGCTAAACATGCATTTCGCCGTAATACGAACCGAGTTATTCTTTTGGAACCTAAATTGAAACCTGTAACGATCCAGATTTTTCGTAAGCCATTATTTATTATTATTATGATTATTATTACTTTATTTATTTTTGGCTTTATTAGTTGTGTGGTTACATGAGAATTTAATGTGGTATTTAATTAATTTAATGTGTTATTTAATTATAGGTAATTAATCCGAATATTGATATATTTATATTGTTTAAAAAAAAGTATTTTATATATTGATAAAATATATATCATATTTATTTATGTTTTAATTATGTTGTATTTATATTATATAATATAATAACTATTAGGTTATATAATAATATAATAAGTGATTAGTTTGTATTTATATTATATAATATAATAACCATTAAGTTATAGAATAATATAATAAGTGATTAGGTTATCAATTAAAGAAGAAAAAAAAAAGTGAATCAGAGGCGCAGCGGAAAGGTGAGAGAAAGAGCGAGAAGAGAGAGACGGCGTGGAAGAAGAGGAAGGGGAAAAAAATATTAGGGTTTTGTTTGGGTGGCTCCATTAGTTCTTCAAATAACTCTTTGATCTTTAAAAAAATATTGTGAGTACAAAATTCACTTCTCTTGATTTATGTTTAATTCGTTGTTTTTATTTGTTTATTTTTATTTATTTGATGTTGAATTGATTTCATATTTGCATGTAGATGATTGATTGTTTTTAATTATTTTGTTTAGTTGTGTATGTACGGTTTAGAATTTTTAGATGATTGATTGATTTTAATTATTTTGTTTAGCTGTGTATGTAAGGTTTAGGGTTTTTAGATGATAGATTGATTTTGATTATTTTGGTTAGTTGTGTATATAAGGTTTAAGGTTTTTTTTTTTATATATTTATTTTATGGTTGTAATCACACTTATGATTATGTGAAATTGAAATAAATTTAGAATCCATAGATATTAGTTAGATGATGGATTGATTAGTTATTTTTATTTATTTGATGTTGAATTGATTTTGTATTTGTATGTAGATGATGGATTAAATTCATTATTTGGTTAGATGTGTATTTAAGGTTTAGGGTTTTTATATGTATTTATTTTATGATTGTAATCACATTCATAGATATATGAAATTAAAATTAATTAGGAACCCATAGATAAATTCCTTATACTTCACCATGACTCAATGGATTGTTGTTTTATTTGAGTGATGGTGAGAAAGAGTGTATAAAAAAAGTAAGGATTATGAGATTTATTTGAATGCCTTAGGCTTGGCATTGTTATGATTTTTCTCATGAGTGAGATGTTTTGTATATATATATTGTTGCCTCGTTCTCATGAGTAGACGAGTGTTTTGATTTACGCGCGTACGTATATGCTAACCATCTGGGGAGTGTGAGTCAAACTCGGGACGATATCTCCGTGCAAGTTTGGCTTCAGAGTGGTGTTAAATATACAGGAGGCACATGAGATACATGTGTAGGCCCGAAGTGATGGGCCGAAGTGGTGGAGTTAAGGCACAAAGAATTTAATTACGAGTTTATTGTTATAGTGTGAATTGTATTGATTTGTACATCTTAAAAAATAGTAAACGATCTCAATAAATTATGAAATTTGAGCAGAGACATGTATACGTGATTCTAGACAACTTTTGTGTTTTAACTTTTTATTAAAAAGATCGATTAGAACTTATAATCGGATGACCTTGATTATTGTAGTTTTAATTCATTTTAGCAATGCAGATTTTAGATGCTGTTTTAACCCACGAAACGAGCTCATTTTTATTGGTTTCTCATAAATTAAAGTAAAACGTTATTTTGCACACTTTTCGTGTTTTGAACTTTTCCGAAAAAAATCATCTTAAGGTAGTTTTTGTTCGTTTTCAGTTTTAGATTTTTCAATTGAATTCCGTCTAGATTTTTCTATTAAGTTTTTCTCTCAACCTGTTCAGTTTCTGTTAAATTTGTTCAGGCTGTCTTTTAGTAAATTTGATTATGTACAACTTTCGTTGTTTGAGTTTTGGTCAATTCGAATTAGTTAAGCATGAAGTAATGCATTTTTATACTTCTTCAGCAAGTTACTTATGATTAAATTATACTAATTTTATTTTTTTGCAGGATGGTGGGTCTTACTAATCTTTTTTATATAAGGTTGACCCATCATATTTTTATTTTTATTTTTTTATTTTATAATCAATTTATATTTCATTGTGTACGGACAAGAAACTAAATGCCACCGTCTTTCGGGAAACTACCCATTCGTCTCGGTGTGGTTGGAACTACTTGTCTTGTCCTATAATAAGAATTAAATGTATTTTTGTTTGTGTCTGGTGGACACGTGGGAGTTAAATTTTGTACTCATACCAGTATACCTGTATACTAACTCGTTTTGTCTCTTGACAACTCGGGTTCATTCTATTTGAGCGCAGCCGAGCTTCCTTTGCAGAATTAGTTGGGGCTACGGTGGTGACATGGAATTACTATAGTTGTTGGACTTGTCGTTTAAACTTCTTTTGTTTTCTTGAGTTTAGGGTTGATATTAGTTTATGTATTTATTATTTTTTTAATGACTTTAGTATTGGAATAATTTGGTATGATTTGTAACCGTACATTATTTAAGTTATTTTGACTACGTATTGTCACTTTAATGTTAGAGGTATTGGTTAGTTATGAAATTATGGTGGATAGTTTGGTTGGTGTTTAGTTTTTTTTGTTTCACCCCTAGGATTTGGATGATAGAATATTAATTGGGATTAGTCCTAATTTAATATGTAATTGTTCGACTTTTGAGGTGTGACAAAACCCACATTCGATGGCGTATTTGCTGAGTACCTTGCGAAATTCCGTTGGCCCATCCTCGAAACATTGCCCGATATGAGTTATGCCACCCGCCCAATCCGCCAACAACAATACCTTTCCAGCGTGTTGGCAAAAATTTGGTAACAAATCAGCTTCCTCATCAATATTTGTGATCATTTCCCTACCGTCCCCACCTGTGTCATTGTGCCCATGTGTCGAACTACCTCAACGTTTGACACCTTGAGTTGCACCACAAACTATTATATCGACATCAATGTGATCTAGTCGAAATGACCTGGCAAGACATAAGATGTTTTGGAAGTCTGTCTCGCTCTCCATTTTGAAATTATTGTAACCAGGGATCTTGAATGATAGGGAAACCGAAGTAGGTGTCAGTCCATCGAAACGTTCGCACACATGAATGGTCAATCTGGTAAATGTTAAATCAGCACACACCACAACAACAACGTTTTTATCATCGTACAAACACAACAACATTATATAGTCACCCATTCCTACACAGAAACAAGCAAAAAAGTAAATTAAACATGCAAATCATGTTCATGAAGTATGCATTAAACGTATACCGCTACAATACTTTCCGCCAGAGCGTATACAAGGAATCATTTTGCACTGTAATGTAGATGTCGCAACATGATAATCACACACCCCCACACTACCATTTCAGCAACCCCTCTCCCCCCACCCCCACAATCAAAAACAAAAGAAAAAAATAACAACCAATAATAAAAAGAAATTGAAAAAAATAACAAAATACATTACCGTCGACGAACTCGAAAAATGCTGCACGACGGACTCTAGAACACAACCACGACTCAATATAAAACTAAACCACCCTTTGAACACCTTGCCTCCCCCTCAATACGAATACTAATGAACCTTGCAATCCCTACAAATCTGTCAATATATGCTCTTCCATAACGTTCACACATCAACGCAATCAAAGGGATACATATCAAACCCTCCCAAAAACATTTTCAAATACCAAACATGAAAGAGTACAAACGTCATAACCAAATCATGCGCAACACAATTCCAAAAAAATAGGACTCCCACATGTATTATTCTAAAAGGAGGACGGATTGGCCTAAAACTCTCTCAAATGGGATTTTCCAATAATTTACCCAAAATAAAATAATATTCGTAGCTAATAATTGAAGGAATATTTATCTGGTAGGAAATGGACACAATAGTAACTGTTGTGTTTCAATTTGAGATGTATTATAGGTTTATTTTTATAATTCGAACCATTAATTTTGTAAGGTTTATTGAGTACTTCATGCCTACTAAAAATCATATTAATCGGATATCAATAACTTTATGATCGATAACCAAAAAAATAAATAATAAGTTTTTCTTTTGAGAAATAGCATAAAAAATATATAATTCGATCATATAGTTATTAATATCTGATTAATATAATTTTTGATAGGCATGAAGTACTCAAAAAAAATCCTATAAACTAAACAGTTTGAATCATAAAAATAATCTCATAATACATTCTAAATTGAGACACAATAGTCATTGTCTTTAGGCCAAGTTTGGCATCCTCAAAAAAATCCAAAAAGTCAAAAAGTCACTATTCTATTTAAGTCACATCATCTCTCTAATACATCACTTCAAACCCAACCCAAATCTAACCTATATTTCATAAAAAATTAAAAAATACACTTATTTAATCTTCTTAAATTTGGTCTAGTACAGTAATCACCCCATTTCCCATCTGGTAGGTGTTGGGTGTCACGCTGTTGCGTGTCCGTTAAATAGTCAACCGTTGACCTTCTATTCTGTTAAATTTATTCAATAACTTAGATTACAATTTAATTTAATATGAATTATTTTAATTTTTTATTAATTTTTAAAAAAAAATTCCTTCGTACCTTAAATTTCTCTTTTCACTAAATTTGATGAGAACAAAAATCTTTAGCAATATTTTATGTTTTTAAATTTGTATCACATTTAAATTTAATGAAAAATTTAATGAATTTTCAATTTGATAAAAAAAATATTTGCAATATTTTATGTTTTTAAATTTGTATCACATTTAAATTTAATGAAGAATTTGATGAATTTTCAATTTGATGAAAAAAATATTTGTCTTCATTTGATAAAATGACCGAGATATTTTTTTGACTATTTTCTTTTATTAAATTTAAATTTGATAAGAAAAAAAAGTTAATAATTGAAACGGTTCATCCTTTTTTATTAAATTTGTTTAACAAGGCTTGACTTGACTTGATATAAGTCACCCCAATGATGAGACTCAATTATTTTTTTTAAAAAATACCTAACATATCTTTTTTTTAAAAACCTCTTTAATCAATTCAGGTAAAAAAAAAAAAAAATTCCATCTCCAATCCCTCATCTTTTTAAACAGTTTCATCAAATTTAAGTAAAAAAAAATGTTGTTGAAATTTTATGAAATATTTGATTCATCTCTCATTTGATAAATTTTTTTTATTTATGAAAATTTGATTTGATATAAGTTTGGTGAATGGATTGATCCATTTTCATCGAATGTAAATTTAATGAGGGATTTAGTAAAGAATTGAAAATGCTCTTGAGTGTTTTATTTTTGGTTTGCATATATTGTAGGTCGAGGCCAGGATTTTATCGTGAGACTGCAATTCCTAAAAGGTCAACTTCGTGCGTTTTGTTTGTTAAGAGTAGGCATTTCATTAAGGACTTATTTGGTAATCATTTTATTTTTAGTTTTTAATTTATATTTATAAAAATTTAAACAATTATCATAAAAATTTATTTGATAATTGTTTTGGTTTATAAATGGTTGTTTCAGTTTGTAAATTTGAAGAAAAAACGTAAACTCAAAAAATGAGTTTACATTGGTTTTCAAACAGAAATTTAAAAATTTGACTAACAAATTTTTTTTTCAATTAATTTTTTTCAATTATTTTTTTCCAATTATTTTTTTTTAATTATAATGTGTATGATTCCATTGTCATAAATAATAAAAAATAAATATAAATATTTTAAGTCTAAACAAACATATTTTTTAGTTTATGTTTTTAAAATTTTTCAAATATTTTGTTCAATTCAAACGCATTTGTAGTTTATGTTTTTCTAAAAATAAAAAAAAAAATCAATTTATAAAATTTTTGTAAACATAAACAAAAAAACATAAACGTCACCAAACAGGAAATAAAAGTTTCTAATTTATTTTTGTGTGATTCTGTTGAAGAATATACTTAGCTCTCCATTTGTTAGATAGGAAATATCTCCAAGATTTTGTGATCCGTTGTGAACCTTATTTCAATTTCAGGAGCTTGGGTATTAATATATCAATTCGATTTGAGTTCTCTTATTAAATTGTTCATTTACCTACATACATGTGGATGATAAAATTATCTCCATAGAGAAATAATAAGATGATGTACCCAACCCTTTGATTTACAACTAAGCTTTGCAAAAAATCACTATTACGTGCATGCAAACTCTGAGAGATAAAAAGTTAGGGGAGCATGATTAAGGCTTCGTTTGGGAATAGGCTAATTTAGTAATTTTTTTGACTATTTGGTTAAAATATGAGCTAAAAAAAACTAGTATGTTTGGGATGACTTTTTGACTTTTTACGAAAAGATGTGCAAAAAGTAGAGAGAGAAGAAAATCTTTGACTTTTTGATATGAATTGTTGACTTTTTGACTAATTTAATAACTTTTTGACTTTTTGGCTAAAAAGTTCAGTTGCCAAACGAGGCCTAAGTAGAGCTCTTTGTTCCCTCACAATCCAAATCTTATTAATGTTCTCAATTTCGTAGAGTTTCTTTCTAACCAAACAAAAACATTAAAATTTGTGACAACCAATTTAACTTGAACCATGCAACATTGTACATAGGTACATATCCAACTATGTTACATGGACACAAGTTGGTTGGGCATTGTACAAGTGTCTAGTTCATCCAATCCTCATGTCCATAATAGTCATATTTGCTTAATTCTCCCTCTGTTTGAAATTGTTGTTGTTGGTCCATTTTCGTTGTCTGTGCCCTTTATTCAATTTTATTTTACAAATTAAAATATCTCAAGTAGTTTTTTGTGGATACAGTCTACAAAATCATTGAAAAATGAATAAATTAAAAAGGATTAATTACATTTTAAAACATAGTTTGATCCTAATTTAATTTTACTTTGATCCCTATAATTTTAAATTGAGCAATTTTATCTCTACACTTCAAATCTAGTTTCAATTTTAATTCTAACCAAAACTTATTAAATTCTAGAAACAAAAAAGCAACAGAAGACACAAAACTAAAGCTGTTTTTCAATGGCAATAATAATAAATCATAAATATAACGAAAGAGGAAAAAAAGGGTAGTGAGGACCTGTGATTCCATGGAGATGTTTGGAACCCTAGATTCAGATGAGGAAAGCAGCAAGAGAGCGAAGCTTCAAAGTGTGAATCTTTTGGAGGAAGACTATAGTGCAAGTTAAAAAAGTTAGTGCCTTTTAGATTAATAAAATAAATGAAAATCTTTCTGTTTTTGGATTTTTCAAAAAAGTTTTGGACTTTTCAAACTGAATTTTTTGTAATATTTTAATTAAGAATATTTAAAAATTTTACTAAATTTATTGAATAAAAAAATATAAAAATTAAGTACATTTTGGTAATTTTTGGTATTTATTGAATTCTTTTTAAATTTTTTCACAAATTTATTAATATATTTAGATATGCTGTATTTAAAAAGTAAAAAATAAAAAACATTGTCTACAATATGAAGAAAAAAATTACTAAAAACAGAAAAATACAAAAAATTAAAACTTAAAAATATTTTTGAAAACTCAAAACCAAATAGAATGATCACCGTTGTCAATTTTGACGGGGCGTTAGAGATTCTCCAATCCTTTATCAATTTTTTCATCTAATTTGATTAAAAATTTGAGTAAAAAACTTGATTTGATTTAAATTACTTCAGATCTCTCATCAAATTTTCATAAAAAATTTTAAATTTCTGTTCTTATTATTCCAAATGTTTCTTTTCATCAAATTTGATAATAAAAAATATATATATATCTTTTCCTTGATTTGATGAACATTTAATGAATGTGTTAGAACTTAGAACCATCATCTATTTTTTTTTAATATCTATTTTCATTTCAAATTTGAGTAAAAAGTTGAGTTTGATATTAACTGAACCACTGCAAACTTTTATCAAAATGTTTTTAAAAATTCCACTCTTATCCCAAACATATCTTTTCATCAATTATAACAAGTTAAGGACCTTAGGGGTGTTTTGGAAGTTGGGAAAAAGTTGACTTTTAACTTTTTACCAAGCTTTTTAATTTTTTGAAAAGTGACTTAAAAAGTTAATAAAAAGTTGACTTTTGACTTTTTAGTTTAATATTTGTTTATGGTATCAAATCAAATTAAAATGACCAAAATATCCTTACCCAACATAAAAAATTTATTTTTTTATTTTTTGTCATAGACCCTAATTTGTAATTTTACACTTGCATTTTTGACACTTGTATTTTTAGATATTTTGTCTAAAAACGTGACTTTTTATTTTATTCTCAAAACAGCACTTATTTGTAAGCACATAAAATTTCATTTTTCAATCCACAGGACTAAATGATACCTCTACACTATAGCTAGTCTGTGTAACCAAATCTAAATGAACCTCATTTTGTCAACAAAGAGCAACACGCTCAAGTGGTCAAATGGAGACAAACATCAACACAAAAGAACTAAACCTCAAAATGCCAAATTCAAACCTAATATATTATTGTTCCATGTCCCTTTAGTTAAAACTCAGTAGGAATCGCATTGAGACGGGTTCATTTGGGAAGAATTTTTTAAACTTGACTTTTTAATTTTTTGGTTAATTTAGCTGGACTAATTAGCTCCATTTAATAACAACTTTTTTGATTTTTTTTGTTTTTTTGTGAAAAAAAAAAAAAAACAAAAAAATAAAATGATTATGATTTGAATATAACATTTTATCTTATTGGCTTATTTAACCTATTTTGTTTTTTTATGCTTTTTTAATCCCAACCTAAACCCAACTCACTTGTCAAACGAGGACAAAATCAAGCATAAAAGTACCTTGGAATGAGGGTACGAGTCCCTTCAACATGACATAATACTAAAATAACAGGAATCTGCAATTGAGTATGAAGCCACCATATTAAGCCATTGAGAACAATTTAGTTTATATTGAAGCCTTCATTATAGAAAAGTTCCAATCATACCCTGATTTCAACTAGGACACATGTCAATACAATTGCAGAGATTCAAATCTTGGAAGAACTTTGATGACCAATGAGGACGCTACACATTTAATATGGACACAAAACTATCTTGCATACTTGTGTAAATTTCATACATATTTGTTAACATTGGTTGTTACATCTGATATACTGGGAATGAAAATCTAGAGATGATCATGATCAAAACCATACACACACCAACAATCAATGCTCAAAGTTACTTCTTACAAAGGGAAGCAGAAAGATTTCTTCTTAGGTTCAAATTTCAGAGCAAGGTTCGAAATCAGTTACTTTTGAAACATGAAAGATATGAAATTTAATCATTACCACTTTCTTTGTTTCAAATAGCCATTGATCTGTAGACAAACGTATGCCATGATCGTCCCATTAGTTAAAACATCTTTACGTTCTTCTGTCGTTCCACTTGTATACATTATCGGGCAGATGTCAGATCGAGGAAATTCTCAATCCAAACTTCCCTGAAAAAGATAGATAAACAGGGTAAGATGACAACAAAGAATGTACTACTTGAGCTGTAAATAAAGCATTGATGTGAAGGTCTTACCAATAGAGCAAATTCTTTCCAAGAGAAGCAGACAGGTCTTCAGCTTCCTTCTTTTGCATGCTAGAAATCTCCCAAAGCTGGCAATAGCTTAACAAAAGAATAAGCTGTTTTTAGTTCACTACCGGACTGTACATTTAAGTATTAGTCATTCTAAAAAAATTACGCTTACGAGTTATGACTTACTTTTTAGATGTGAAGTACACCTTCGAAGGCATGTTGGCATCTGCACAAGGTAAAATTAAGTACTATAAAGAAGAATATTATGAGTTAATGACCCAACTTTCTTTTTGTGTTTATTTTCATCAAACTAGTTTCTATTTTTTCGAGGGGAAAAAAAAACAGAAAATAGATTATGAAAACTCAACCAAACAGGATGAATACCACTTATCTTGCTAATCAAGAATCAAAGCCTAATACAATAAAGCACTCAAGATCCAGGATTGATCTTTTGGAGATAGTAGAATTGGAATTGAAAACAATGTAGAGCTGTGGGAAAATACTTATAGCTTATACCTTAACAGCTTATAGCTTATAACTATGAATATAAGCTGATTTCTGACTTATAAATTAAGCTTCTCCTGCCTCACTCAAAGAATAATTTGATTTCTGACTTACAAAAAGCTATAAGCTGTATTGTTAAATTAAACCAAACACATCAAAATAGCTTAAATTAAGCTGAAAGCTGAAATAAGCTGAAATAAAGCTGTACCAAACAGGGCCAATGAAGCAATGTGGATAATCAAACAAATAGAAAGATATATATTCATGAAGTAGCGTCTAGAATCGAACTCGAGCTCTGTACACGATTTATTTCTAGGATTGATACCTCTTCATTAGATTGCTTAATGGAGTATTACAAATTCACTATTCAGATATCAAAAGATCAATTGATGTTTCAGATGGTTCAGTTGTTTGCTCACAGGTGAAGTAGTGAATGATTTGCAACCCATGAAGCACATGTACAGATATTGGTACTGATATGGTACGGGTATGTCGAAATGGTAAAATCTAAAAAAAGTACTGTAATGGTGTGGCTGGATACGTTTGTAAAAGAATATTTATTTTTAATTTGAATAATGAAAAAATTAGTTAAATGATTTAGTTGATTAAGATTCAACCTACAATTTACATTTAATGCCAAAAGTAAGGTATAGATCAAAATTAAATGTCATTATATTAAATAACTTACAAACCAAAACTTAATTTTAAAATAAAAAATTATTCATCCACACAATTTTCTCCCCCTAATGTGTTTCTGACTGTTAAGAAAATGATTCTGACCAGTAAGAAATCATTTTCTTACCGATCAAAAACATATTCGAGGGTGATTCAGGAGGAAAAATTGTGTGAATGCAGCATTGCTGTTATGCTATAAAAATAAAATTAAAAAATTAAAAAGAGAGAGTAGTCTAACTTTACCTCTACATACTATTCCGGTTGGGGGTACAATTAAGAAGAAAATTTTTTGGGTCCGTGTTGCATATACCCAGTACGTATGCAGAATCATGAAAAATACCAATACCCAGTAGATACGAAATGTTAGCAAAGTACACATGCTTCATATATTGCAACTCTAGAAAAGTGATCATGTGATCATGATAATTCCCAAAAATCTAAATTCTTGATCTAGAGAGAAGCAATGAGAACATACAGCCAGTATCTATCTTATTCTCTCGGACAAAAGATATCGAAACTTCAGGATGGTTGATGAAGAACTCCATAGAATTTGCATCAGTGACACCAGCAGAACAAACTAAGACTGATTCAATGGCCGGTGGTTGTTAAAATTTAAATTAACTTTAGCCACGTACCCTGCATTTCGAGCTCAAATGCTCAAAATGACAACCTGTTGGTTTAATGAAAAGGAAGAAAACATACCGAGTGTGTCATACAGCGGTAAATAGGTTATGGAATGGCTGTTACAAGCCTATGTGAAATAGCCAATTCAAAACTTATTAAGTGAAGAAATACTAGTAAAATAAATCAGAAAGAACCATGGCAATGTATGTACTAAAGCAATTAAGTTTCTTTCTACATGAAGAGAAGCAAAATACAGCATACCAAACCAAACCAAGCCATAAAACAAAGTACAGCATACCTCCATTGAAATGATCGATTCTGGGAAATTGGATCCATATATACTGCACTGTTCTCCCTGAAAAAGCATAACCCACTTGTTTATATTAGTCAGTTTCAAATATGCAAGGTCACACTAGTTTTTCAAACTTCAAAACAACTCTTTACTTCAACTAATGTTTGGTTAAATTGTCAACTTACAAGATTGACCATCCGCATCCGGAACCAATTTGAAGAGCAGCATCATAAACCTCCTCATGTGTCAGCCATACATATGGGCCAACCTGTCAGAAAATTTCACATGGAAATTGATGATCAGCCATTTTCTATCTTCTCTGGAACTTGATAAGTAGTTTCTTTTCTTCTCCAAAACTAGAAATCATGGAGCTTAATGGGTTTCTATGTTACTTTTATTTATACTGACTAAAAAGATATGGTGACATGACATTTGTCTCTTATTTAAATGACTAATGATGGATAACGGTATTTTTATTCTGGTTTGAACCACGTACAGACGTAAACTTAAAGAGACAGAGACAAACAAACACACACACACAGAATGGTACCTGTGAGCCCATGATTATATGATGACCCAGCATACGGTTCTTTGGGGTCCTTTTAACAGAACCACTGCCACCAAAAATAGAGATTCAAAGTGTTTAAATCGGATGAACCCAATATATACAGTTTAGTATGGGATTTTTACACACAAAAAACAAAAAAACAAAAAATCGGACATATTTTGTCAAAAATATCATCTTTAAAAGAAATCTCAGGGAAATGATGCTGCAGCCAAGAGCAGTACTTTGCCATGAATGATGAAAATGTGGAAAAAGGAGTCTGAACTAATTTTCATTTTTTCCATTATTATGCAAATCCAAAATGGGTACTGAGGAATGGCTGGTTTGTATATAATAGGAAGAAATTGTTGGCTACAAATGGGAATAATCATCTGGTGCAACAGCCTCAGTTATTTAGGGCTGTTTTGGCAACAACCCATTTTAGCCAAAAAGTCACTACAAAAAGGTCGACTTTTCTCTCTACTTTTTGCACGCCTTTTTGTAAAAAGCTAAAAAACCAACTAAAATAGTCAATTCCCAAAACAACCCTTAATATGAAGAAAAGTGACATTAAAACCATGCACTGAGAGATAGAGGGAGAGACAGTTGTTAAGATGATAGATGCATGGAACAATAATTGAAGATCATGGCTTGGGAGAGAGATGTGAAAGGTGCAGTGATTTTCTTCTTGTTCTTTTTAAATTATTTCGGTTAATAATGCAATGGAAATAAAACAAGATGATGATTAAAAAAATACCTGAGGACTGATTCTCTAATCTAAACAGTTTAGTCCCTCATATCTATTGAAAGAAGAACTCCCAATGACGGCGACGGAGACAGGGAAGGGAAGGGGAAGGGGAAGGGGGAGGAGGAGGGGGAGGGGGAGGGGGAACGGATGAGGAGGTGGGGGAACTGGTAGGCCAGAAGTAATAGCATTCCTCAGGCATCTCTTTAATCAACACTTGCACGTGGGGAAGGACGGATCTCAATTTATATGGCAGCATCTTCAACTTCTTGTGACTTCGAATTTCTAAAGTCAAAAGATAGGGCATGGCCCTTTTATCCACCCTCCACCTCACTAAGTTGTGCAAACCTTTGAGTGTTAGATAGTTTAGTTGAGGGAATCCCATTGCAGAACAAACCATTTCTTTCCCCACAAAGGCTTCGTCTAAGTAGAGGCTCCTCAAGTTAGGCAACTTCTCCAGTGTGGACATAGGGTCTTCCTTAAGTAGAGATCCCTCCAACCATAGCTGGGTGAGGCTGCTGCTTGAATACAAAGAGATATTCATCTGATAGTCAACTGGTGGTGCTAACACTTGTATAGACCCTTGTATTTCCAATTTATGAAGATGATGACAACACAATAATTGTGTTAGAAGATTTGACTCCCCGGAGAAAACATCAGACTCGCGAATAGAAAGTGAAGAGTGACGGTAGAGTTGTTGATTTGGGTTGATGATGCTGAAGAGGTAGTTGATCATATCCTCACGTCTCCCCCACATTTTTGCTTCCCTTAGCTGTCGAAGATTGGTTAATTTCAAGAGATCCTTGATATCACAATAATATGTATGGAAGTTTTCTAGCATCTCTAGGTTGTCCAACCCATCCAATCGTAATATGTCACCATTTTCTATACGTATGGATTTAGGAAGATAAAGATATTGCAGTAGTGTCAATTTCCATAGCACATTTGGTATCAATGGATGTGTGAGTGTCCGTAAATCAAGGGTTTGCAAATACCTCAACTTGCCTATTGATGATGGCAACTGGTTGAACCATGAATATCTTAAACCCAAGTACCTCAAGTGGATTAAATTTCCTATTGTTTTTGGTAACTTTAGCTCACTCACACTAAAAAAGCGATGTCCTATTGCTTCAAGATCTAAAACTTTCAGCAATTTGTGATGGTTGAAAATACAGGGTTTGATTTGTTCCCAGAGTCGATGACTGCACCCGCCTCCATAGAAAAATACAGCTGACCGAATGTGCCGAACTTGTTTTTGTTTGAGGAGCGAAAGGTCTCCATCAACATTCTCATCAAAGACAATTGCAAGTCTGTGTATTTGACTACTCCTATATGATGATAATGAAGAAGAAGGATAGGAATTTTCCACTAGTTGTTGTTGCTCATTTTTATGCCTCTTCAAATGAATGACCTTAAGAAAATTTTCCTCTTTTATCTTTAACAAACATAGGTCTCGCATAAGGTCATGAAGCTTGCATGATTTAAACCTTCCTTGGTACCTGATTGGGTACTCCTCTAGCTGCACCTGAAGTATGCATCTCTGTGCCAATTCATCCAAATAACATTCTGCCACATCCATCATTGTTTCTTCTTCCCCTTTTTCCTTATCCTCCAATGATGATGGTAATATGATACCTTCAGCCATCCACAGTCGGTATAATTTCTCTGCTTCTATCTCAACATCTTCTGGGTAATTTCCCAAACAAAGAAAACATGCCTTCAACCGATATGACAAGTCATGATAACTAAGAGCCAACACCTCCATTACTCCTCCATGTTGCTGTCCAACACTTTTGCCCCTCCTTAGAAACGAATTTAAATTTTGATGAACTATCTCCCACTCACTCCAAGTATGTTTTGTCACTAAGATTCCTCCTAACACAACAATGGCTAGCGGTAAACCCCCACACCGTTCAACCATTTCCCTCACTAACATCTCCATCCTAGTGTCAACTTTGAAGTCTACAAAAGGAACAAAGAGAAAATTTGTAGTTACAAATAAAATGGAAGAACTCGTTGGTAAATATAACACCCTCACTAGTACATAAAAAAGAATAACATGTGACAAAATATTGGAAACTAGAAAATACAATACATTTCATGTAAAAATGATGATTTTTTATTTCTTTCTTACTGAATTTGCTTAAACATGTGGAAAAAATCTGCTAACTATTTGTTGACTTGTGCATTTCACAAATAGAGATTAGATCTGAAACATTTACTAATTGCATATTAGATCTGAAAAAATCTGTCCCTCCTTAAATCTGAAACATCGACTAATTGCATTTGATAATATATGGTAGGGTTTTTTTGGAGCAAGTTAGCATTTGAAAAAATGAAAGCAAATACAAATTTATAAGGGGCGTACCTATTGGGTATGTGGACCCAGATAAGTATTGTTCACTCAATCCTCGGTCCAATAGGGGGTTTGGAGGGCCTCCTCCCAAGGGAAGGGGGTCCAGGGGGTACTTTAGTAATTTCCCTGTTGCTTCCACATTGCACTAATTCTATACTTATAAATAGATGAAGGGGCCGCCTCTTTCAGGTTAAGAGAGTTGTATCGTTTTCTGATCATAGTTAAAACCGCAACAACCATGGACATAGCCCTATTCTAGGGTGAACCACGTAAATCCTTGTATTCTTATGTGTATTTGATTTCTTTGATTTGATTATCTTTCTTGTTTGCTATTTTATGTCTCACCGATCCTTGTTATGAAGAGACATTTTTCCTAACAGTACCCCATGCCTAAATCCCTAATAAATTTGTGGTCTCATGACTATCCCCAAACCCAAATCCATAGCCTATTCTCTAGCAAAGCCAGGAGAGGTTCCAAAATCAACAAAGTAGTTAGCTGATAACAGGACCTCCCTCACATGGTAGGTTACCATTGAAAACTAAAATTTTACTTCAAAAAATGCATGAATTTTAAGTCAAAAAGATTTGAAATATGTCTTCTGAGATATTCAATCCTCCAAGGGACTTGCCCACAATTATTGATAGAAAAATGAGTAATTACAAGCATGGTTATCAGAATCCCGATCCGAATCTTATGATCCTACGATCTTACGATCCATTTGAGTACAATCGATCCGGATCGTGTAAAAAATTCCTTATAGGTAGGATCTTTCGATCTTGGTAATGGGATCTTATAGTATCGTGGAATCCCGATCCGAATCCGATCCTATCCGATCCAATTTACAAGCTTGGTTTTGTATTGTATGACATATTTTATTGTAAATTTTATGTTTGTTGTCTAAATACCAACTTATGTGGTCAAAATAAATAATAAAAATTAAGTAGTATTGAATCAAATAGACTAAGAAAAACAAACTAGGAAACAAACATTTAATTATTGCGGTAATTTAAGAAACTTAACTAGTCTAAAAAGCAAACTTAACTTTAGCAAAGTCTGAGGAGGGTAAAATGATTGCAACTTTATCCCAATTTTTGGAGAGATTATTTTTGTGACTCGAATCCGCTTCACCAGGGATGCTAATAACAAACTTTATCATTTGGTTAAGCTGCTCTTTTGAGTTCTTAATCTATTTTCATATTCAACTTTGTAAAATATTTTTTCTTCACTTTTTATACATTATTGTAGATTGTAAAGTATTTTGTTATAGAATTCTTCTTCTTCGCCTTCTTTGTTGATGAAATACAAAACTTTTACAATCAAGTTTTCTATTGTATAATATTATATATACATTTTACATAGAGTATTATATTTTTTACAATATCTTCACTTCTTTTTAATAGAATATAGGCTCATTTTGTATATACTTTTAAGAAATATTTATTTAAATTAAATTATTATGTAATTTGTCTTTTTGGGTAGGATCTTACAATCCTCGATCCGATTCTACGATCCGATCCTATAAACACCTCCAACAATCCAATATAGGATCCCGATTTTAACAATCTTGATTACAAGTAATATTATTTCTCTTAATTCTTCATTTCCCTCAACAAATCTAAAATCTAGGCTTAACATAAATAAATAAAGTAACTATGAGACTAAGAAAAAGTTACTTGAAAGATTTTATTGCAAGATCAAAGCACTTAATACGATAATGAGATATATGAAGATGACTCAGAAGAAATTCTCGTTTACCTATATTTTTTTACCTCTTTTACCTAAACCATGAATAAATATAGTGAACCACTAGACAAACATATTATGATACCTTAATATTTGATGCAAGGAAGTCAATTGAGGAGAAATTCAATGATTGAAGAGACTAACCTGCACCACCTCTTCTTGAGAAGACCTTTTTCTGAAATAGCTCCCAACTCTCTTCTTCATTTAAGCACTTTGGTTCATGGAGGAAACAAGTCGGATCTATGTGCATAGCTACTTCTTTATTACGAGTTGTAATCAATATTTTGCTGCCCATACTTCCTGGTGGGAAGGCAGCTCTTAGACTATCCCACGCATATGCTGACCAAATGTCATCAATAACCACTAGGCATTTTTTCTCTTGTTGGACTCGGTAAAGTTGCTTGACAAGTTCTTCATCTCTCATGTTCACAATTTGATTTTTCCGCTCTGGTACAAGTTTACTAAAAATCCCTTCCAAAATATCTTTTCTTTGCCACTGTTGAGATATACAGACCCAAGCAAATCGATCAAAGTGGTTCCTAATACTTTGGTGATGGTATATCTTATTAGCAAGGGTGGTCTTTCCTAGACCACCCATGCCACAAATAGCAACAACCTGACAATTTTGTTTTCTTTCATTCACCAAATGTTTGATTAATGTCTTCATGTCTTCTTGAAAACCAACAAAATCCTCTTCAATAACATGGGAATAAGATCGCCGAAATTGAAGTTTCCTTTGATATGTAGAACTTGTACCTTCTCTTTCCGTTACAGCAATTAAACCGTAACTTTGTAAGCTTGAGATGAGAATATTGATATTTTTTTTAATAGTTTCAATCTCAGACCGAATCCTGTAGCGGGCTAAAACTTCACTCAAGATGTTAACAGATCTGATGAGGATCTTTCGAAAACCTCCTCTCCTTGATGCCACTTCAAAAACAAAAGTTTCAACAACAGCCTCCGCGTTATAAGCAACTTCTCTAATTTCTGCAACCAAATTGTGGATCGTCTCATGTTCATCTTGTTTTGCATCTGCATCTTTCAAGAAGCATTGCATCTGCCTTAAGTGTGCTTGAACTTGCTCCACTTGGTCACTCATACCATACAAGAATTGTGCATTTTGAATCGCTAAAACACCAAGTCCTTTGATGGCGAAGGCGACAACAGACTCTGCCATTACCCTTGCTGCATTGAAAAGTACTACAAGCTTAGATGAAATGTGTCCAACTATTTCTCATCTTAAATATTCCACATGTACATAAATTTATCAATTAGTCCAGTGAGTTAGGGGCATGTATGTATAAATACATATACTATAAACAATTGGTATTGGGATTGTGCTTTTTCAGCAATTTGTTTGCACAAAAAAACATTCTTGTATATCAATTGAACTTTCAAATCATGAGTGCTCCTGTGGCGTTGCTTTTTCCTTTTGTCTTTAAAATTTATAGATTTTAAAATTCAATTTTTTGGATCAAAAGTATGTATGTAAGGATTTGAATGAAAGATTTCCCTCTACATGTTATGCAATGCCCAATATATAACTCATGTACAAACATATGCGGTTCATGAATTTGTGAGTGTACATATGGGGAGTTGCTAACAACCCTACCTAATACTTTGGACTCCCCATTTCTTTAGACCGACACACACCAAAAGTGCTCCCCTCCCTTTTTTCTTTGAACACCCACCATAATCCTACCCTTTGGACCCCCACCTTTGCAACCTTACTTCGGCAGCCCCCACCCCCACATCCGGCGACCCTCCCCCCAGCCCTCCGTCGGCCCTTCCCCAGTCCCTTCTTCCTTTCCGACAACCCCCTTCCCCCACTATAACCCATTCCCAACCGGCAACCCCCTTCCCCAGTTCCCCTTCTCCTCCCTAAGAGCCCCCAGCCCTGACACCCTTCTTCTTCTTCTTCTTCTTCTTCTTCTTCTTCTTCTTTTTCTTCTTCTTCGCCGCCTAAACCCTAAAGGGTTTTCAAATCTAAGGTTTAGGCGGGCGAAGAGGAAGAGGAGAATGAAGATGAACAAGAAGAAATAAGAGAAAGAGGGAGGAAGGAATGCGGAGGTGGGTTCCCGACGTTGTGGCTGGCAACAGCGGACAAGAAGTAGGGGCGACACAAAAGGGAAGTGGTGGGGTGAAGGAGGTCAGGGGAGGGACAGGGTGGCAAGGTAGGGCTAGGAAGGGGAAGCAAGGGTCGAGAGGTTTACAAAAGAGGGGCAGACGAGAGAGGTAGCCGAAGTTGTTGTTGGTGGTGGTGGTTCGGGTTAGGGTTAGGATTGAGAGGTTAGAGATGAGGATAAAATAAGAAAGTTGTGCTATGGTAAAATGGTAATAAAACTAAATAGGATAAATTACACTGATCTCCTTCAAGGTTTGGAGAAAATATAGCAAGCTTTAGAGTTTTAATAGAATTACATTGACCTCCTTTTTACTAAAATGGTATGAAGGCACAAACATACACAAGATAAAATATATATTTCAATATAAAACAAATTTTAAAAAAAATGATAATATCATTTTTTTTATTCATATAGCTAACGAATTTATGATAAAAAGGGGACCAAGTGATATATGAATTAAAACATTAAGGGAACCTAGTGTAATTATGCCAAACTTATGAGACAACTTCCTAAACAAGGCCAAAATATGAGGAAATTTTAAAAATAATAAGGATTGGAAATTGTTTTCTTTTATAAAAATGATTAAATCAGGTTTTTCAAAAATATTTGATGAAAAAAAAAACAAATTTGAAGTGTTCCATGGATCAAGCTTTTCCCCCACCAAAAAATTAATAAATAAATAAATAAAAATAAAAAAAAGAGTTAGGAATGGAGAGGATTCCGTTCATACATATACATGTATTTCTGGGTATACATACATCTGATGCTAGAGTCTAGAGATCAGTCCATTTTTGGTAAAACAAAATTGCAGAGGGGAGAGAGAGAGAGAGAGAGAGAGGAATGCATACTTGGTGAGAGAGGCCGTGGGAGGATAATGGAGATGTTGTGCAAACGTTTGGGGGCTAATGGACCATTCAGATTTTAATTTGAGGGGTTTGTGATTTGTCAATTTTAATTGATTTTTTAATTTCTTTTAAAAAGGTATATATAAAAATAAAAAAATAAAAAAAGGTGATAGGATTGAGTGTTTTATTTGTTTTTTTTTTTTGTTTTTACTATTCTAACTAGGAAAATATGTGGTAGCTCGAAAATATTGGGCTCAAATGGCTTGAAGGCACCTTCTTTTTTTTTCTTTCCTTTCCCCCTCTGTTTTCTCTCTAAAACAAACAGAAGAAGGAGAAAAGGAGAGGAGAAAGATGAGAAGCAGAAAAGAAGAGAGGAGGAACAGAGAGAGAAAGAGAGATCTATACACAAATCTATGTGTGTATACACAAATCTATGTATACACACAGAGTAAGGTCGTGATGGGTTTGCGATGGTGATGGCGGCGACACTGGGTGGAGGTATGGATGTGCGCGGTGCAAGTCGGTGTGGTTTAAGAGAAAAATAGAAACCGTACGGCGGGTGGTGGATTGATAAAAATCTCATTAGAAATTGCCATTTTTCTTATCAAAAACTGCCAGTTCGGTTGGCAAATAATGGCGGATTTGCGGTTTATAAAAAATATAATTCAAATTATAGAACTTGAATCAAAGAGTAAAAAGATCTAATTTATAAATTAACTAATATAACAAACTATTAAACTAAAAATCCAACAAAATAATATTGAAGAATAAGAATTAAGTCTAATCTCAAGAACTTTAAAACCAAACTAATAGGCTTAAATCAAAGATTTAAATAAAAAAACCTAATTTATAAATTAACTAAAATCATCAAAATTAAAATAGATGCCTATTTATCTAACACATTGACAAACTAATAAACTAAAAATCCCACAATCCAAACAAATTATACAATAACAATCTAGTGGAATCCCAATCTTTGGTTCTTCTATTCAAAAATACAATAGCACCATCATTAGAGCTTGCATGTGCATATATAACATGCTTCTTCTTCTTTTTCAGGTACTTTTTTTTTTGGTTCATAAAATTTGTTTGGTGTTTTAGTGGGTGCCACAGTTGGGTCCCCAAAGTGAAATCATCTTCACCTGATGTTCTAGAATGATTACAAATCATTTGATCCAACACACAAAACAGAGAGGAAAAATAAGCAGAGCATTCTTTTTTCCAGAAAAATAGAGAGGAAACAAAAACTCAGATTTGAAAAAAAAAAAAATTGCAGAAATTTTCAAAACTCGGATTTGAATATATCTCTTCAAAATCCATTACAAAACTCAGATTTGAATAAGATTGAAAACCCATTACAAACCGTGTGTCCAATACAAGGGAAAAAATATAAATCTTCTCTTTCCGGCCCTAGAAAACACAGAAACACCAAATCAAGAAGCAAAAGGTCCAAATCTAGAGACACATTTCGTCATAAAACACTACAAAGAAACCCAAAACAGAGAATAAGAGAAAGAGACAGCAGAAAGCGAGCAAAGAGAAAGCACGTACCAAATCGGCGAGCGGAGAAGATGCGGCGGCGACCGGCAAGGCTACTAGTGGCGGCGGCGACGGTCAAGGCTAACAGAGGCGACGGCGATCGGCGTGGTGGAGGAGCAAGAGGTGAGACAAATGTTATTTGCCAATCTGTGAATACGATGACGTGTTTAGAGGTGTTACGGTTTAATTTGAGAATTGATTGTGTGTGTGTGTGTGTGTGTGTGTCTAAGAGCGGGAGTGTATCTGGTCGCCGGTCGGAAGATCTGCTGTGTTTCTGTGTATATGCATATATATATATAGTTTTTATTTTATTTTATTTTATTTTATTTTTATTTAAGGTAAAGGCGGGTCGGGTCGGTTACAACATACGGGTTGGCTACCTTCAACCGCCACCCGCACTGGCCCGCAAGGTTTGGACGTCTAGCCCACCAACTCGCTCGCCAAAAATGAAAAAAAAAACATGATTTGGTGTATTTTAACGGTATTGTGTATAGCCCTAGGTGGAGGGATTTGCAATGGTGATGGCAACATTGATGGATGAAAGGAATTTCAACTCTTATATATATATATACATAGATCTGTATATAGATTTTTCTTTTTATTCCCCTTTCTTCTTTTCTTTTTCTTCTTTCTTTCTCTTTTTTTTCTTTTTTCTTTTCTTGCCTCTCTGTATTAGAAAGAAAATAGAGGGAAAAAAAATTACCAAAACGTCATTTTGATATTCGAGTCAGTTGGTCCGGCTCACTTTCGAGCTACCCAACAACATTGAACTAACTAACTTCAATTATTACATTTTGAAAATTAATTATTTTAATTAATTTTTGAAAAAAAGACATATAAAAATAAAAAGAATAGTGTGATAATTTGTAATAACTTTTGACTAAGGGTTATTTTTGTAAGACTTATAAACTATTTTTTTTTTAATTACGAAAATACATATAAATATATAGATATATATAAAGAAATAATATAACCTTAATAAATTAAATCTTTTTAGATATTATCAAAAGAGATCTAAAAATCGGAGGCTTCAAACAAGGCGAGAGTTATATCATTTTTATCATTATAAACTCCTTCAAATCACCAATGTATTCGTAAGGTTTTTATAATTAAATAATTTATATATATATATATATATATACATATATATATAAATCTATAAATAAATGAGATAAAATAAAATAATAATACTCCTAGCTAATAATTGAAGGAATATTGATACGAATGTCATCTGGCTGGTGTAGGGTGTCACGCGGTTGCCTGTCTGTTGAATAGTCAACCGTTGACCTTTTATCTTATTAAATTTATTCAATAATTTAGACTACAATTTTAATTTAATATGAAATATTTTAATTCTTTTTTTGAAATATTTATCAATAAATCTTATCTCACAAACAAATACTTCAATTAGTTTCAAATTTTTTCTGTTGATCTATCGAGTCTTATTAGTAGAGAGTTTTTTTCCGTATAATCTTATTTTTTATTTTGATAGTGTTTTTAATGGACAATTATATTCTCTTATTAATATGATAGGTATGATGTGATATTCTAATGTGACAGGTATTAATGTGACACTCCAACAATGTGACACTCCAAAAAAAATTAAAAATTCCTTAGTATACTTTTTCCAAATATGCCAACGTAGCGGGTATAATGTGACATTCAGAGACTTTTACTCTAAAAACACTAAAAACTCCTTAGTGTATTTTTTTCAAATTTGATAATATAGCAGGTATGATGTGACACTCCAAAACTTTTACTCCAAAGAAATAAAAACTTTTTAATGTACTTTTCCTAAATGTGACAATGTGACGGGTATGATATGACACTCCAAAAAAATTAAAAACTCCTTAGTATACTTTTCCCAAATGTGACAACGTAGCAAATATGATGTGATACTCTAAAAAAAAAATAAAAGCCCCTTAGGTCTCATTTGGGAACATGCTATTTTAGTAATTTTTTGAATTTTTACGAAAAGATGTGCAGAAAAGTAAAGAGACTGATGTGATAACTTATGCCTCATTTGGCAAGTGACTTTTTTAGTTAAAAAGTTAAAAAGTCACTAAAAAAATCAAAAATTCAACAACTTATACCAAAAAGTCAAAGATTCTTTTTTTTTTTTTTTACTTTTTGCACATCCTTTTGTAAAAAATCAAAAAGTCATCCCAAATATATTAATTTTTTTTACATTATATTTTAGTTAAAAAGCCAAAAAGTTATTAAAAAAGTATGTTCTCAAATGAGACCTTATATTGACTTTTTGGCTAAAATGGTTACTTCCCAAACAAGGCATTAGTGTACTTTTCTCAAATGTGACAATATAGTGAGTATGATGTGACACTCTAAAAAAAATAAAAATTCTTTAGTGTATTTTTTTTTCCAAATGTGACATGCGACACTCTAACATAGCGTGTATGATGTAACTGTTGGCTATATATTTTGTAAAAGCCAAATCACAGTTTGACACGTGGCAGAATAAGGGTATTATGGGAAGATAATTCAAGTCTTCGATCCTGATCGAACACGTGGCAATGAACATTGGTTCTCACGTGATCTGAGTAGCACTAGATCAGTAAAGAGATACAAGGTGACGTAGCTTCAACGGTTACTCATATTCAAATTGAAATACAGGAGGGAAGCTCAACTGCAAGAGATGGCGTAGTGGGACTACTTCTAAAGCAGTATGATCATCGATCATGGAGGAGTAATTCGACGATTTGAAGCACAGTTCGAAAGTCATCTTTAACAAGTATAAATAGCAGGGAAGCCCTCAGAAAAGGGTCCAGACTCAGATCATACAAACCAGTCTTTACTTCATATTTTCTTTTCCAGTTTTACATTTCCTGTACTTTAAATACCTGCACTTTAAATACCTGTTCTTTAAATACCCGCACTGCACTTCGATTCATAGGAGTAGTTTCAAGTAGATTCAAGTAGACTGTTGCTATAAACCTCTTCGAGGCTGAGTTTGGATAATTGTAAGTGTTCATTCTAATGAAATACTTCGATTGTTCTTCATATTAACTGTTATTTTTCTTAATTTCTCCTAAGTCAAGCTACCAGTAAAAGTTCTCTTCATTGAGGCTGAAAGAACTAAAACACAATCGCCTGATAATTGGTTGACAATTATAATTTCTGTAAGGACTGATTGATCCTTGCTGGCACGCTCGCATTTACAAAAATACCCTTCGAAAAGCCAAAAAGCCAACAGTAACACTCTAAAAAAATTAAAAACTCTTTAATGTATTTTTCCCAAATATGACACTCTAACATGGCAGGTATGATGTGACTAAAAAATTCCTTAATGTATTTTTTCCGAATGTGAAAAATGTGACAAGCAAATGAGTCATTACACATCCAAAATGACTAAATGAATCACAAGAAAACATATGAGACTATATTGATTACAAATCTAAAATATGAGATTTAGGTCTCGTTTGAGAACAGATTATTTTAGTAACTTTTTGCCTTCTTGGTTAAAATATGAGGTAAAAAAAAAAAACTAATATATTTGGAATGACTTTTTAGTTTTTTACGAAAAGATGTGCAAAAAGTAAAGAGAAAAAGAAATTTTTGACTTTTTGGTATAAGTTGTTGGCTTTTTCATTTTTTTAGTAACTTTTTGACTTTTAGGCTGAAACAGTCACTTGCCAAACGAGGCGTTATTGGTCAATCTCTTTTTTCTTTTTTTTAAAAAAAAAAAATCCCTCTTACCTTAAATTTATCTTTTCACTAAACTTGATGAGAACAAAAATCATTAGCAATGTTTTATCTTTATAAATTTAATGAAAGATTTGATGAATTTCTAATTTGATAAAAAAAAATATTTGTCTTGATTTGATAAATGTTTGATGAAATGATTGGAGATACTTTTTTGACTAGTAATTTTTTATCAAATTTAAATTTGATGGAAAAAAAATAATAATTGAAACCGTTCATCTTTTTTTATTAAATTTGTTTAATAATACTTGACTTGATATAAGTCACCCCAATGGTGAGAATTAATTTTATTTTTTTTAAAATACCTAACATATCTTTAAAAAAACCTCTTTTAATCAATTCAAGTAAAAAAAATTGATCTCCAATCCTTCATTTGTTTAACAGTTTTATCAAATTTAAGTGAAAAAAAAATGTTGTTGAAATTTTATGAAATATTTGATTCATCTCTCATTTGATGAATTTTTTTTATTTATGAAAATTTGATTTGATATAAGTTTGGTGAATGGAGTGATCCATTTTCATCAAATGTAAATTTAATGAGGGATTTAGTAAAGAAATGAAAATGTTCTTGGGCCATGTTTGTTTCATGAGATACAATTATGGGATTGGATTTCATGACAGCGTTTGTTTTATTTTTGGTTTGCATATAATTTAGGACGAGGCTATGATTTTATCGTGAGGGCCCAATCCCTAAAAGGTCTACTTAATGCGTTTTATTTGTTGACTTAAGAGTAGGCATTTCACTAGAAGTTTCTAATTTATTTTTGTGGTCCTATTGAAAAATATACTTAGCTCTCCATCCATTAGATAGAAAAGATCTCCAAGATTTTGTGATCCGTTGAGAACCTTATTCCAATTTCAAGAGCTTGGGTATTAATATGTCAATTCAATTTGAGTTCTGTTATTGAATTGCTCATTTATCTACGTACATGTGGATGGTAAAATTATCTCCATAAGGAAATAGCGAGATGATGTGCCAAATCTTTTGATTTACCAAAAAAAAAAAAAATCAAAGTCAGTGATCACCCCCGATCTAGGTAAGTCGGGAGGATCCTCCGAAGATCAACTTAGTATACTGATTGGCCATTCTATGGAATAGGAAATTACTATGTTTAAGTGTTTTTAGGTCACATTGGTGTCCTCTCTTCTTTACCTGGTTCTTCTGTTATAGTTAATTAGGATCTCATTGTGATCGTTGATTCCCTTTCTGATTAGATGGTCCTTCTTTTGTTAGAGGTCACTTGTGCTAGTGGCCAAGTTGTCTTTATTGTAGATCGTTGTTAGATCTCTATTCATTGGACGACTATGATAATGTCAGATCATAATGGCCTAGTTACGCAGCGTATTGATCGTCTGTTAGAAGTTGATCGGACGCGACTTCCTCTTGTCGGTGCCAGTCTAAGTAGTAGCCCACTTGTTGTATACCTCAAATTGCATTTCTTTTGGGCCTAATTAGTTTTGGGTTTATAGCAGTTTTGGTCTGGACTCTTAATTAGGCCTATTCTCGTATTTTTACCCTCCACAGTGCCCTATGAACACTTTCAGTCATAACCAAGAGTACAATATCCACCAAACACTAATCTCATTATCGAGATGGATCCTACTTTAATTTGACCATTATTCACAATCATAATTGACATGGGTAAGCCCATAAAGGCTACAGCCCACCATGAACAACTCAAGCCCACCACTTAGGACCCAATACATAACCCAACTGATAAAGCCTAGCACCATCTAGAAGTCAACATGGCATGAAGGACTAATGATATTCAGACACATGACAGGTAAAAGGCAAGCCACATCAACAGACAAAGATCTGCAAAGTTATTGCCACTGCACATCACCATTAATGCAGCCCCTCACTGCATTTATTACGACAACACCTCTCCGTCGGGACAGCACGCTCTCACCCTGAACAAGGTAAGCTACAGCATAGACTTTTGACCAAAGTGACAGGTCGGAAGGGACAACGAAATGATTACCAAAGGATATAAGCAAACGTTGAAAACAAAAAGAATGTTAAGCTTTCTATCTCTAATTCATCTCTACACTCTACTTCTCTCTCTAACTTGCTCGTCGGAGGGTTCGCTAGGGGACTCCCCGTTCCCCGTTGAACTCGTGTGCAGGTTCTCTGGTGGGTTTAATCATTCAGATATCGATCTGAGAAGTGTGGATCAGTCCGACCCACTCTGCTTGGAACCCGTTTCATCATCACTGTATCATCAGTTGGCGCCATCTGTGGGAACGACTTACTCCGCGCGCCAGTTGTGCTCATTGCCGCCGGAGACCCTGTCCCAATAACCCTTTCTTACTACCCATCAAAGTGTATAGTCACGACTAGATCTATGGATTCTCACTATAATGCTCCCGATCCCCAAGCCGACCCCCCAATCCAAACAACCCACCGCAGTATTTCATCGAACTTACCAACAGTATTAACCGCATGGCCGAGCAAAACCAAGCCCTGATAAATTCCCTACTCCAAAGGAACCTTCCTATACCCCCTCCACCACCTCCCGATATTCCGCCCAACCAAGAACGAGCCCCGGGCCATATTATCCCGCAGCCCTATCCACCCAACTTAGAAGGCTTGCAACCTCTTCCTCCTAATATGAATCCACCACCCCGGCTCCCGCATCCATCGCTCCTGGCACCGGCCCCTGAAGGGAAGACCAGTAGCATCCAACCCCCGCCGCCTTCCGGTGGTGATAACATCCCTCTCTGGGATGCAGAACTTCGAGCCATGAAGCTCCAACTCCAAGGGGTCATGCAGAACATCCAGCATAAGCCCTCTATCACAGCAAACTCACCATTTGTCGCCTCCATCCGGGATAAACCTCTACCTCCCAAGTTCAAAATGCCCACCATCAACTCTTTTGACGGTATGACAGACCCAGTCGACCATCTGGAGACCTACAGAACCCTTATGATCCTCCATGCATTCCCTGACGAGATCATGTGTCGAGCTTTCCCCGTGACATTAAAGGGATCAGCTCGGTTGTGGTTTAGCCAGTTACAGCAAACTCCATCTCCACTTTCCAACATCTCAGTGACTCCTTCCTCAGCCATTTTATTGGAGCCCAGCGCCAACACTGTCCGGCAACCCAACTCCTCAACATCCGCCAGACCGAGGGGGAGTCCCTGCACAGTTTCGTTACCCGCTTCAACACCGAAGCCTTACAGGTGGCAGAAAACAATGATAAGGTCATCCTTACGGCTTTCATGGCCGGACTACGGTCGTCTGATTTCCTCTTCTCCCTCTCTAAAAACCCCCCTACCTCCATGGCAGCCCTACTCTTCAAAGCCCAAAAATATATGAACGCAGAAGATTCCCTAGCCGCTCGCCAAGACCCTACGACAAAAAACCTAACCTCCCGAGAAAAGTGAAAAGACCCAGAAGCCATAAATACCCAGTACAATAAGCAAACACCGCATTATATAGACCGACCCCCCCGAGCCGACCGGTCGGCACCAGCCCGATCGCCCGATCGATTCGAGCGGTATACACCCTTCAACTCCCCCATGGAGCAAGTCCTCAACCAGATCCAGCGAGACTACCCCCTCAAATGGCCCCAACCATCACGAACCCCCTCCGGTCGAAAAACCAGTCCAAATATTGTCATTTCCACCAAGACCACGGCCATAACACCGATGAGTGTGTCAACCTCAAAGATTAGGTTGAGACCTTCATACGTCAAGGACATCTTAGCCGGTTCATGGACACCCGCCCTCCGCAGAGGCAGAGGAATGAGCCTCCCAGAAACAACCACCGGCGCTCCCCCCCGGCAGCCAGCCCAACCTATCCCAGGCCATGATCGCCCTCCACAGCAGCCTCGACCGCAAGGTAATCCCCCCCCATCTGTTGGAGAAATCAGAGTTATTTTAGGCGACCTTGCTTGTGGGAGACCATCCCGCTCGGCTCAGAAAGCAAAGCTCAGAAAGATAAGGCAGGGCTCAGACAAAGCAGTTGCCACGATGGGTCGACCTCCAAACCGCCAGCGAACGAGTTTATCACCTTCACGCCGATCACGCAGGCATCCGCTACCCTCATGATGACCCTCTCGTCATTTCTGCCCTCCTCTCCAACTGCAAGGTCAGATGAGTTCTCATCGACAACGGCAGTTCTTCCGACATCATTTTCCTCAACTGCTTTCTCAAGATTGGGAAGGAAAGTCTGTCTCCTCTCCAGACGCTTTTGGTCGGTTTTACTGGTGACCGAGTGACCTCTATCGGCTCCATCGATCTTCCTATCACAATCGGCGAGTACCCGCGGCAGACCACAAAGTTGCTCACCTTCCTTGTTGTCGACTGCCCCTCCGCCTACAACATCATCCTTGGCCGCACCGCCCTTAATGCTTTTCAAGCCATCACATCAACTTACTACCTTGCCGTTAAGTTTCCCACCGATATGGGGTTCGAGACAGTGAGGGGAGAGCAGACAGTTGCCAGGGAGTGTTATGTCGCCTCACTCAAAGAAGTCAAGCTGAAGAAGGCGATGATCATTGAAGGACTAGACGTCCGAGATGAGGACAAGCTGGTCAGAGGGGAGCCTGTAGAGGAGCTCGTTGAGGTCCCCATCGACCCCACCAACCCGACGAAAACCGCCAAAATCGGCAGCCAACTACCCCCCCAAGGAAAGGCCAACCTTACTGCCCTCCTGATCGAACACAACGATGTGTTTGCCTGGACCCACTCAGACATGCCGGGTATTGACCCCTCATTCATAACCCACCGCCTCAACATTGAACCCCATTTTCTACCTTACCGCTAGAAGCAGTGCATTTTTCATCTGGAGCGCAACACTCTCATTGCCGCAAAGGTCGACAAGCTCCTTGAGGCACAATTTATCAAAAACGTGGACTACCCTAGATGGTTGTCAAACGTCGTCCTGGTCCGTAAGAACAATGGTAAATGGCGACTCTGTGTTGACTACTCCAACCTCAACCGAGCTTGCCCCAAAGACAGTTATTCTCTCCCCCGCATAGATCTACTGGTTGATGCCACGGCCAGTCATCAAATGCTCAGCTTCATGGATGCCTTCTCTGGGTACAACCAAATTCTAATGCACCCATCTGATCGTGAACACACCTCCTTCATTACCGACCGTGGTACCTACTATTACCGTGTGATGCCGTTCGGACTGAAAAATGCTAAGGCCATCCACCAACGTTTGATCAATACTGTCTTCCATCATCAGATAGGTCGGAATATGGAGATATACGTCTACGACATGCTGGTCAAGAGCAAACTCTCCGCTGACCATCTCACCGACCTGCAAGAGACCTTCGCCACCCTACGAAAGTACCAAATGAAGCTCAACCCGGAGAAGTGCACTTTTGGCGTAGGATCTGAGAAGTTTTTGGGTTTCATGGTCAGCCATTGGGGCATTGAAGCCAACCTTGAAAAGATCAAGGCCTTGATTGAAATACAGTCACCCAGAACGGTTAAGGAGGTTCAACGACTCATTGGCCGAGTTGCCGCCTTCAACCGCTTTATTTCCCGTGCAACGAATAAGTGCCTCCCCTTCTTCAAAGTTCTTCGGCAAACTTTTGAATGGACGACCGAGTCCGAAGAGGATTTTCAGCAATTGAAACAGTGCATGGCCAACCCCCCCTCCTCTCACAAGTAATCATGGGCGAACCGCTTTTCCTCTATTTAGCCGTATTCAGCACCGCAGTTAGTGCAGCCCTTATCAGGGAAGATGGCTCTGTCCAACAGCCGGTCTACTACATCAGTCGGGCTCTCAGGGGAGCGGAGCAGAATTACCCACTGTTAGAAAAATTGTCCTTGGCTTTGGTCACCTCCTCCAGACGACTCCGTCCTTACTTCCAAGCCCATTCCATAGTGGTCCTCACCGACCAACCCTTGAAGAAGGTAATGCAGCAACCAGAACTCTCCAGTAGACTCATGCAGTAGTCAGTGGAACTCAGCCAGTTTGACATCTCCTACCGGCCTTGAACGGCGATTAAGGGGCAAGCTGTCGCCGATTTCATCCTGGAGTTCACTAAACCTACCCTAACCACGACCCCTCCACCCCCACCAACCCCTACCGACCCAGAAGACCCTCACTCTTGGACTCTCAACGTCGACGGGTCATCCCGCAGGGAAGGCAGCGGGGCTGATCTCATCCTCACCGCCCTTAAGGGTGGTTATTTCAAATGTGCTCTCTGTTTCTTATTCGAGACCAACAACAATGAAGCCGAGTATGAGGCATTGATAGCAGGTCTCCGCCTAGCCAGGGATATTGGTGTCAGCCACATCCGGGTGTTCAGTGACTCCAAGCTCATTGTTGGACAAATTACGGGGGAATTCGATGCCAAGGAGGACATAATGCGGGCTTACAGGGATATAGCCCTCCCCCTTGTTCGCCTCTTTAATACCTTCCACATCAAACACATCCCTCGGGCGGAAAACTTTAAGGCCGATGAGATGGCTCAATTAACCTCTACAGATCAGTCAGATCTCAACCACGGTGTTCGCCTCGAATACCTGACCCACCCTGCCATCTCCCCCGACCAACAAGTGGTCCACTTTCTCCAAAATGAACCAATCCCCTGGGCGTCCGATATCTTTCTATTTTTGACAACGGGAGAACTACTAGAGTACAAACAGCAGGCCGCCAAAGTTAGGGCCCGGTCGTCCAACTACATTCTTGTCAATGGTCTTTTGAACAAGAGGGGCTTTTCACGCCCATACCTCAGATGCCTCAATCCTGCTCAAGCGACTTACGTGATGAGAGAAATCCATGAAGGCGTATGTGGCAATCATTCGGGTGCCAGGTCCCTAGCCCACAAAATACTTCGCACTGGTTATTTTTGGCCCACTCTCAATCAAGATGTGACAGACTTCGTGCTCAAATGTGATAAGTGCCAACGCTTTGCCAACATCCCCCATGCTCTTCCTACAGAATTGATCACACTCTGTAGTCCCTACCCGTTCGCCAAATAGGGAATCGACCTGGTCGGCCCACTACCCACTGGCCGAGGCCAAACCAAATTCGCCATTGTCGCCATCGATTACTTCACTAAGTGGGTGGAAGCAGAATCCCTTGCCACAATTACCGAGCGTAACACAACCCGATTCATATGGCAGTCGATCATCTGCAGATTTGGCATTCCTCAAGCCATCATCTCCAACAACGGTAAACAATTTGACAATGCCAAGTTCAGGAAATTTTGGGCAAAGCTCTAAATCCAGCCATGCTTCTCCTCTCCAGGCCATCCCCAAGCCAATGGCCAAGTTGAGGTCACCAACCGCTCTCTTCTGAAAATCATCAAAACTAAACCGAAGCGCTAAGGACTCAATGAGGAATTACCGAATGTGCTTTGGGCCTACCGCACTACCGCCCGAACTCCCACCAGGGAGACTCCCTTTCGCTTAACATACGGCATCGAGGTAGTCATCCCAGTGGAAATCGGGCTGCCCACCCCAAGGGTTCTACATCCGGATCCACAACTAACTGATGAGCTGCATCGGGTAAACCTAGATCTGATCAAAGAACTCCGAGAAACCACTGCTGTCAGACGGGCCTCCTATCAACAGAAAATGCAAGCACACTACAACCGCAAAGTCAGACCGAGGGACTTTGCCGTGGGGGACCTTGTTTTGCGAGAAGTAACTCTTGCCACTAAAAATCCGACCGAGGGCAAACTGGCAGCCAAGTGAGAGGAACCTTACGTCGTGAAAGCCAGACCTCGTGTAGGCACTTACCGGCTTTAGGACATGGCAGGCTGAGATGTCCCCCACCCATGGAACGCTGAGCACTTGAAGCGCTATTTTCAATAAAAGTCCAATTCTTGTATCAATCTTTTGCTGTATTTCCTTTTTGGCTATTTGCACACTTTATTGTTCTCATCCTTCTCTCCTGTGATGTAAATTCCTGATCAAATGGGTTACACTTTAATGACGACAAGCTTATATTCCAAATATGTGTGTGATTTTTCAAATAACGCTCTGATTGCAACCTCAGTCAGACTGAGCATAAAAGCCTCGGCCAGACCGAGCATACAAAGCCTTAGCCAGACTGAACATAAAAGCCTCGACCAGACTGAGCATACAAAGCCTCAGCAAGGCTGAGCATAAAAGCCTCGGTCAGACCGAGCCTACGTAACCTCAGCCAGACTGAGTATGACAAGCTTCAGCCAGACCGAGCATGACACAGCCTCAGCCAGCCTGAGTTACTTCAAGCCACTGAATTACTTGCTAAGTCAGTTAATCATAGCTTGACCCCAACTGAGCACGCATGCAGAACTCGGTCAAGGCCATTCATGCAGAATTCATGCTTGTGACATTAGTAGACACACTTGGTCAACATTCCAGGTCCATGCTATTACACCACTCTTCACTTAGTCAAATTCTAAAACTCTTGCAACATGTTTTAAAACTCCATTTTTGGGAATGATTTGAAACTCCACATCTTTGACACTCTTACATGTTTCCTTTACAATTTTATAATTTTATTGACACTCTCACTTCAGACTCACCAAAATAAAGACAGCAGTGTGGCAAACACAAACTTATAATTTTATTACATTTTCAATTTCACTCTGCATGGAGTTTTTCTTACAAGTTCAACTTCACTTAGCATTGCGTTCTTCTTAACTTTACTTTGCATTTAGTTTTTCGTTCATTTCACCCTTGGCTTTGCTTTGAGTTTCAAGTCAACATTTTCATTCATCCCAGATACATAAGCAAAAACAATGGAATGAAAACACAACTCAAATTTTATTTATTCACAAACTTGTACATACGTTCTTTACAGCAACCCAAAACAAAAAAAAAAAAAAAAAAAAAAAAACAAAACAAAAAACAAAAAACTTGTACAACTCACACCAATCAGTTTTTCTCACTTGAAACGAGGTTTTCTTCTTCAACGCCATCATCTAGGGGGGTCTAGGCCACGTCATCTTCATCAATTTGTACACCACTCAGGTCCAAGTTTAGGAACAGTTCTTCTATCTTCCGCTTGAACATCTTCCAGCCACTGTCCCAGAACTCAGCCATTTCATGTTTGTAGAAGTCCGACCGCTGGAAACTCTCAATAACTTCTGCTTCAGTCCTACCCCCAGCGGTCGTTCCCGATGGGCCCGCCCTCCAGACACTTTCCTTGCCAAGTTGCTAGCGACCGCGGCGTCGATCGCCATTTGGAAGTCGGCAGACCCCTTGAATTGCTCTACTGCTGCAACGCACAGATCGGGGTATGCTGCCCTTTCAGAGGCTGCCTTGGCTTTTTCTTCCTCAAACTCCTTCTATAATCTTGCCTTCTCCTCCATCGCTCTAGCACGCTCATCTTCCAGCTCCTTCTGTAGCCCAGCAATCTTCACGTCTGTCTCATCCTTCTCCTTGATCTACTGGGTGCGCAGCTCTTCATTATTGATCATAGCCTTTTCAAATCGCTCGGTAGCGACCGTGTAGGCACTCTGAACATCGACCAGCTTCTACTACTCGCCAGCCAGTTAGAACTCGAGCGACACTACCTTGCGGCGTTCGTCCTCTAGCTCCAACTTGACCGCGAGCAGCTCAGCATGGGCCCGCGCGGCAACATTACGCTGCACGATTACCAGTACCTCCATCTTCTTGGCCTTTTCAACCTCTTCTAACCCTCTTGCACAAATGCTCCGTGCAGTCCTCCTCCGCCTCGCAGTTTCACTCCTCAAACTTGCAAGTTGGGCCTTCGCTTTCTCTAACTTGGTCTTCCCAGCCGCCGCCTTTCTCAGCAGAGCTCCTGCTAAGGTGGTCACCTCCATTTGGGCGAAGCACAACCCCCTCAACAACTCAGCCTCATTGAGCCTGGCCACCGAGCGCACCGCTGCGTCGTCCACAATCCCCACAAGGCGATCTGCAGCCACCCTGGCTGGGCCTTCTTCTCCCTCTAGCTGCCCAGCCACTGCACGAGCGTGGTAGATAGCAGTCGTCAGCCTAGCCCCTTCTCCTTGGGACGGAAGGCCCCCCTTTGGCTGCTGCTCCATCACTTCCTTAGGACCAGCTGACCCACTCTCCACTGGCATTTTAGGCATGGCACTCAGGTGCTCTTTTTCCTCCTGGCCTCCTTGGCCTTTGTCCCCTTCCATGTTTGGGGCAACCACATTTTCTGGGGTGGCCTCCACTCCCTTCTCCCTTGTTGCAGTTGACTCCTCCACTATGGGGGTAACCTCCTCCCCAACCCTCACCATCTTCCATCCAGGCTCACCTGAGGCCCCCTCAGGGCGAACCCTCCTCTTATTTTTCTTCTTCAAGACCTCCCCCTTCTTGTTTGCCCTTTCCTTCACTGGATCAGCAGGCGGTCGTGGCTCACTTGAAGTCTTTTTCCCCCTGACTTGGGCGAATAATTCTTTCCCTCGCGAACGGTTTTGGTAGCGGGCCTAACTGTACTTCTTTGAACTTATTAGCTTTCGCAAAATTGGCCCGGTCCTCCACCTCTTGCACTTTCATTTCACCTCAAGCTCTGCCGGTGCCAGATCCCCACCGGTCGGCTAAGGGCCCAACCCTGCGGCAAACAAAGCTGACGGCTGAACGAGGTCATCCCATCTGATGCCCTCTTTCTCCCTCCATGCCTTCACCTTCTTCACTCTCTCCTGCGCCGCCGCCCCCAGCTTTGGCTCCATAGACTTGGTAGGCACTCTCCACACCATGCGTACTCCAACTCCGCCGTTCGCGGATACATAGAACCACTGCGGCCTCCATCCCTTAATTGATGACGGCAGCCTCGCCACCAAACCCCTTTCCGCCGCCGCCTGCAAGGTGACCCAAGTTTCTTGCTCGCCCGAGGCCTTATAACAGGAAAAAAACTCGTCCACCATCATGGCCGCTCCCTCGTTCGCCTTCGGCCACGGACTTGCACAGGCCAATACAATCTTCCATACATTGGGCATTAGTTGGCCTGGCGCCACTTCCAGTTGGTTGAGGACATCCACCACCACCTATGGAAGTGGCAACCTCAACCCTCCCTTCAACGCCTCCTCATAGAGGGCAAACTCCCCCGCCGGGCATCGGATGGCCTCTCTGTTGCTGTCGGTAGCATTAACTCTATTTCTTCAGGCACCTGGTATTTTTTTCGCATACCCTCCAACTCCTTCGCCGTAACGGTTGACTTGTCAGCCTTTGTATGCCAGTGATCTGGCTCAGCCTGGCTAATTGGTTTCGGAGCCCTATCATTGTCGACGGACGAGGTAAACCCTCCGGTTCCCCTGACTTCTCCACTTGCCTCCCCCTCCTATATTGTTCTGCCAGGTCAACCGCGTCATCATCCCCTAGGGAATCAACCCTTGCGGTGGTTGCCTTCTCTTGTGCCATCTCTCTCGTATATCTTCGAATCGCTTCGGATGCGGGCTTAAGAAAATTCAAGAAGTGTTGCAGGGGCGTATCGTCAGCAACGAAGAAGTTCACACTTGGAATGTTTTGATGTTTTGCACAAAGATAGGTAAAACATATAATCCCAAAAGCCCAAGGCTTGCCTGTATTCCAGGAGTCACAATTAATTGCCGCCAGTTTGAAAAATCTTTAACCATCCGCCAAAGTTGTCTTTTCAACACCCATTATGACCTATCATTTCACCTCTAGCCCAACGTCTAACCTCCCCCACCACGAGGTGATGCCACGTGTACGACCACGATTCACTGCACCCTTCCCTTACCCTGTCTTTTCCACTTCAAGTCACCACGTGACCCGCCGCCTCTCGAGCCCCACCCCTGCCACTTCTCCCTTCACGGTCGGCCCTCCTCATGGTCGGCCACTCTACTCGGTTACCCTTCGCAGTCGGCCCTCCACATGGTCGGCCACTCCACTCGGCTACCCGTCGCGGTCGACCCTCCTCATGGTCGATCCCTCCACTCGGCTACCCTTCGCGGTCGGGCCCCCTCGTGGTCTGTCCCTCCACTCGGCGACTCCTCCTGCAGATCTTTAACCACCCTTATTTTCTTCATTATTCCCTTCGTTGGACTAAAGTTGCACTCAGGAATGGGGGACTACTGACATGGGTAGGCCCATAAAGGCTACAGCCCACCATGAACAACTCAAGCCCACCACTTAGGGCCCAATACATAACCCAACTGATAAAGCCCAGCACCATCTGGAAGTCAACATGGCATGAAGGACCAATGATATTCAGACACATGGCAGGTAAAGGGCAAGCCACATCAGCAGATAAAGATTTGCAAAGTTATTGCCACTGCACATCGCCATTAATGCAGCCTCTCACTGCATTTATTACGACAACACCTCTCCGTCGGGACAGCACGCCCTCACCCTGAACAAGGTAAGCTACAGCATAGACTTTTGGCCAAGGTAACAGGTCGGAAGGGACAACGAAATGATTACCAAAGGATATACGCAAGCGTTGAAGACAGGAAGAAGGTTAAGCTTTCTATCTCTAATTCATCTCTACACTCTACTTCTCTTTCTAACTTGCTCGTCGAAGGGTTCGCTGGGGGACCCCCCGTTCCCCGTTGAACTCGTGTGCAGGTTCTCTGGTGGGTTTGATCATTCAGATATCGGTTCGAGAAGTGTGGATCAGTCCGACCCGCTCTGCTTGGAACCCGTTTCATCATCACTGTATCATCAATAATCAACACAGATTTAATTTATAACCAATACCACTTACTTTAGATATAACTGCCATATATTTTACTTTTTTTTTTAAAGTATGTATCATAAAATTAGCCATTTTAAAGGGAGATTATTATTATTATTTTAAAAAGTGTGTAGGTTAAACTAACCCATATATTGCACTCAATTTTGTTTCCCATGCTTGAAGACTCTGTTCTCCATGAGAGAACCACCTAGATGATGAAATCAATAGTATATGCAAAATTTTCAATCAAATATTATCCAATTAAACAAACATAGATAACTCTGCAAAACACAAGCAAAAGGGTACGTAAGACAATTGAGTTCAGCACCTTGGATCTTCTTCAGCATTAATTTTTTTCCCAATAATATTATATAGATAAAATTTTGGACAAAATCATCATACAAATAATGTGACCTTGTGGTACGTTCATTTCACCTCGAAAATTGATATCATAAAATCAGGAATAGATTGCTCAAGGGGCCAAATTAAAAGGAACAGTTTGTCAACCTAGTTTTCACTAATCCATTTTTCCATGGATTCGTTTACCCAACTCCACTCAGGCCAATCTAATCTTTCACAATAAGAAGGTAAATGGAACTATCATCAAATAACTTATTAGTCAATTAATACTGTGTTTGGTTAAGATATTTAGAAAGAAATTTAGAAAAGATTAGGATGTGAAATTAGGTAAAATATAAGTATATTTTATTCATATTTTATCTTCCTTTTTCATTTCCCTCTCTAAATTTTTTATCAAATCCCCCAACCAAATACAGCATAAAAGATCACTTCAGAATAGCATATACAACACACATGCAGAATGAGATGGCAAAACACAGCATAGTATTTAAAATAAGATTTCATCAGTTAATCATAATTATCAATAAAATAAGATTTCATTACTACTGTCTGCTCAAATCCAACAGAAAAATAAAAATAAAACCTTAACCCCCAGTGGCCCCTTAGAATGACTCAAACTCGAGATATTGGATCATATTCTCAATTCTTTACTACTTATTGATAGCATTTCCATACAAAAAGGTCATAAAGTATGAAAAAGAGTACAAGACCATAATGACAAAACCATAGAAAGTAAAGCAACATCATATATTCACATTGGAGTAACTTTTTCTCCACACCCATATTGCTACGTACTTGCAACATGTCCAAAAATGGTTAGCACTTGAAACAAGTTGCGTTTGGTTAGAGGATTTGGAAAAAAAAAAAAGAAAAGAAAAGAAAAAGTAGGTGAAATGTAAATAAAATATACTTATATTTCAACTAGTTTCACACACATTTTTCCTTTTCCTTTCTCTTTCTCCTTCCAAATCCCCCAACCAAATACAGTGTAAGGAAATTACACTGCAGATCTTTATATGCAAAGCATTAGAAACTGTTACAATTTTTATCCTAAGTAATTTTATGAATTGTGTTTTAGCAATACCTTTCTTCACAAAACTTAATATCATGATTATTGATTCAAAGTATTTTTGTTTACTTTATTTCTTTAATGATTATCTTTCTTATCATCTTTGCAAGTGGATTTTGCAGGTAAAACAAAAGGGAAAATTTGTGGCTAATGGGTTGCAAAAGAATTGGCATGAATTGCTTAAGTTTGTTTAACTGCCTCACAGATTGGGTAGACAAGCACGTGCAAAAAGCTGGGTGGCTAGTTGTCTACAAACCGTAGAGGAGTATTTGGAGAACGATGAAAAGAAAAGATTAGGTAAAAAGTAATGATTTGGCATGATTTTGTTCAATCTTTGGTGGAGAGGAGGTCAAAAGCATGTGGCAAGCATGGTCTGAAGAGGCTTGGTTTATATTAAAAATAAATAAAAAGACTAAAGTTTAAATTGACAAAATTTAAAACTCAGCGTTTATTTTGTTATAAGAGTCAAACTCTGTATTATTTTTTGTAATTGTTATTCCCACAGAGGTGTGTGTGTAAATTAAATGTATAAATTAAATAAACAATAAAATAAAAATAATTCATAAAATAATTATATAAATTATTTTTCAAATTAAATGCTTACAAAAATTAATGTCAAGACTTGTGTTGGACACAATCTTCTTAAAGTAGATTTCGCCCTCGCTCCGATGCTTCGAGTTTTACCGGCATCTACTTTCCAGGATGTAACGACTAACACTTAAATTTGTAGCATTACAAATTCAAGTTTGACGAACCAAAACTCTATTGTAACTCTCTCTTTTTCTTCCTAAAATTAAATGAAAAACAGATGCAGAAACACAGAGAAGACTAAAGAAAGAATGATGAACTTATGATGGAAAAAATGATGAAATGAATTGCTGGAAGCAGCCTTTATATATGCAAAATGGTGGCTGTTCGAACAGGTACCAAACAGATATAAATCTGTTCATACAGATTGAACAGGTTCGGTTTTGAATTTCAACAGGTAGAAAACTTGTTCGGATGGAGGGCACTGTTTGAGTGAGAAAAAATAAACTTGACAGATTTAATTTGAATTTTGAAACTGAAATTCAAAATTAAATAAATAAAATGCAAATGTTTTTTGCCCAAAAAAATAAGTATTGGGCTAGACAAGCCCAACCCAATCTCAAACCACACACTTGTGTCCCAAATTGACCGACCCATTTCGTAGTGGGCAGTGGTTTTTTGCTTTGGATCCAATAGGTCTAGCCCACTTCACCCATCCACAAACTTGGATACTCCTTAGGGCCCATCCCAAGTATCCCAAGCTAAGGTATATAAACCCATTCAAAACTTTAAGCCTTTCCAATGTGGGACAAGCACATTTCACAAATGTGTAGGAAACACATCTAAAACCATTCCACGAACCTGAAAACGCGTGTTGAATTCTCATTCATCCCGAAATGGTTTTAGGCAACCAAATATACGGTTTTATTCACTACACGGCATTAAACATGAACCCAATTAGAAACGTTAAAAATAACGCTTGGATCCCACCTTAATTAATGCTTAAAGTTAGCAAAAAATAAGGTTATACAAAAGCCATTTTCCAACAATCTCCCACATGAATGGAATTCACGAGAACGGACATGCAACAAGATGTAGACAAAGAAAGAGTGCATTAAGAAGATATACCACATCGAGATAGGTAACTTTTGGCTTTGAACCTTCTCTAATGAAAGCCTATTGGACTTACTAGCTAACTAGTGGACGCGATGCCTTGAAGTGTTTAGTTGTTTGTGTAAGCCAAGACAATAGACTACACATAGTGTACCCGCAGACACAGTTTGGTTCTTACGGTTGTGTTCATTTTGGTCCTGAACAACGCTTGGTAATTCATGAGTGCTCTAGAGAATTTAGGCTTCTCAATTCTCACAGAACCAGCCCAGTTCACACTCATATAAGTGATTTCTTATTAAAAGTATCCTGCTATACCCCACTTGGATGTCCAAACTATAAGAATCATTAAAAACAAAGCTTATCCTACTAATGCTGCTGGCATGACTCTTTTTATCATAGAAATGGGTAAGAGTAAACCTTCTTAGTGATACGTGAAGTCATCCATAATTCGGTTGTCCATTGGAATCTAGATCTTGGGATTTCCAGTAAACTAGGTTGGGTTGCTATTATGGCGACTTTTAAGTAATAGGTTTTAATCCCATTCCCCTCGATAAATGGTACGCTTGCTCTCTGGCTAGCCCTTTAGTTAATGGATCCGCAATATTCTCCTTTGACTTTATATATTCTATGGAAATTATTCCATATGAGAGCAAATGTCCAACGGTATTATGTCTTCGACAAATGTGTCGAGACTTATCGTTATACATATAATTTTGTGCCCGTCCTATTGCTGCTTCACTATCACAGTAAATGCATATAGCTGGCACAGGTTTAGGCCACATTGGAATGTCTTCTAAGAAATTACGAAACAATTCTGCTTCTTCTCTTGTTTTATCTAAAGCGATAAACTCATATTCTATTGTTGACCTTGCTATGCATGTCTGCTTGGAAGATTTCCAAGAGACTGCAGCACCTCCCAGGGTAAAGACGTATCCATTAGTGGATTTTGAGTCTTTAGTATACGATATCCAATTTGAATCGCTATACCCTTCGAGTACTGTTGGATATTTGGTATAATGTAAGCCATAATTACGAGTATGTCTTAGATACCTAAGTACCCTAATTATCGTTTTCCAATGATCGGACCCTGGATTACTTATGTACCTACTCAATTTGCTTACAACATAGGCTACATCTGGCCTTGTGCAATTCATTAGGTACATCAAGCTTCCAATTATCCGAGAATACTCTAATTATGATATGTCTGCACTTATATTTTTTGACAAATGAAGACTAATGTCAGCAAGTGTTTTAGCAAGACGATCGTCATGCTTTCCAAATTTCTCCAGAATCTTAACATAATGAGACTAAAATAAAGCATATCCTTAAGATGTTCTAGTAATTTTTATTCCTAGAATTACATTTGCTACTCCCAGATCTTTCATGTCAAACTTTTTGTTCAACATTTTCTTTGTGGATTTAATCATGTCATTATCGCTTCTAATAATGAGCATGTCATCCACATAAAGACAAACTATGACATAGCCTTTGTTACCTTGAAATCACTAATCGTGTGCAAAAGCTTAACTTCGGGTTTCAGGATCTCTTCGCTGAGCATTTTCACAGAAATCGACAGCACGTCTCTTGGATTAAACACCACACAAACAATAGATTCTGGCTGTATATTGAGAGAGACCAAAGTCTGGTTATCTTTCAGTAGCTTTCCACTGTAAAAAAGAGTGAAACAATCTTATCGTATGCCCTCTTTTTCCTGAACCAAGGATTTGATGTTTTGGATAGTATCGCGAGTGTTTACTTCGATTTCAAGTGTTTTATCGTCTGATCATATATAGTGGGTGTTTGGGAAGTGAGTTTTTTTGTAGGTTTTTTTAGTTGTAAGATATTATTGGAGAAAAGAAATTTTGTGTTTGGGAAGATAGTTGGGTTTTTTGTAGTTGGATGTGATGTTTGTGAGAGAAAAAGCGAAATGATTATGGGGTTTGATGTAATATTTTGTTTAGATTTGTTTTTTTTAGTTTTGTAACTAATTTTTGTTTTAGTGAAAAAAACTAAAAAAAATCCTTCCCAAACACCCCTATAGACTAGGAATTTTATTGAACCTAGGTTTCGGAGGACAAGATGGAAAGTGGAGTTAGTATGAATGCTATAATCAACCAGCTTGTTCTCATCCCTGAGACGCTCCCCGGTGAAAAAGGGCTCTTGAATATCTTCTGAAATGCCTTCTTTCTCATATAACATTGCCTTTGGATTTTTAATCATCTCTAATGTCTTCACCTCTAAGGCGATTGTTTTGGTGATCTTCAAGTATAAATTCATTTAAAAAAAAAAAAGAAAAGAAGAAATCAACGGCATTCAAAAAAAGTAGCACTCAATTATACCAATAGGATTGACCAAAAAACACTATTTGGCTATGTGCAAACTAAGAGTTCAAGTGTTCATTTCATCTTTCTTAACTACCATTTTTTAAAAGTTGGCGGTAAAATGATGTTTAAAAATTAAAACAAAACATTTTATGTATAAAATACAAGTGTTGTACATAGTTATATAATAAACTCGATTACTTACACATATTTGTCAGGTATATCTCTAACTAGGCATATCGAACACACATCACGTACCCTTACAAGTATTTAAGTCCAAAATAGATACTCTACAAATTTATAAGAATCCATATAACATAGGCCACCATGATGCAAAATATCTAATAAAAAAATAAAAGAAGCCTAGAATCCAAATGTAGATGCAGTATTTGTATTTGGTAATAATTAAAATTAACAATAAGCTAAGCTTCAAAAGACAAGTATAGGTCATCAACTATCAACTTGAAAGTTTCTTTTTTCACAATTGGTAGGAGGGAAAAAGAGGAAGGGGGATGGACTCGGGTACTGGTGTCGGATGCGAGTTATGTGTCAAAAAGTTGATTCATCTAATCACATGTCTGAGGACATGGAGACACAACAAAATATTCATAGTTCTTAATATACTTCTTTTATTATGACGGTAAAATGGTGTTCATAAGGTGTCATGGAGATTTTCTAGCATAATATGGGGGCTTCAGTATAATTTCATGGTTAACTTGAATTACTACATACGCTTACTAAGTGAATGTCCAACTACAAATGTCAGATATATATCTCGTATCCTCACCCAAGTGTCGAGTGTCCTATACAATTACTCTATACAGTTTAGAAGAGATCGTGTAACATAGTGCAATAGTGAGATGCAAACTTGGGCATCATGCCCAATATCTATCAGGTCAACCTCTTGGTCTCCAACTTTAGAGTCCATACCACAAAATTTTAACTTCCTAGTCACAAAACTTTCATATGCACTGCAAATTGATTAGCTACTAATAGACTCCATCACAACTAGTATTTAAGCTAAGCCCAATTCCCTCATTAACAATCTGGACTCTAAATCATACACTTAATGAATCTATCACCACTAAAGGAAGATAACCTAGGATTCAAGTAATTCTTTTCATGCTCGAGCATTATTTTTTAAAAGGAAAAAAAAAATGGAGAAAGAGAGAGTAATAGACATTATGCTTTTCAAGAAAACAGGGAAAAATGAGAACTCGTATAAATTTTTTCCTACTAATCCCCAAGAAAAACAAAGTTCAAGCTCATCTAAACACAATTATTCCAAACTTAGTTGACAACTTTTTTTTTGATAAATAAAGCAATTCATTTGAAAAGCATCAAGATGATGCATCAAATACAAAATGGAATCCCAAAAGGGAAACCCGAAACCGGGCACCACCCAATTATATCATCTAGAAAATCTAGAAAAGCAAACAAATCAAGATCAACTATTTTCTCCAACCAACTATACATAACTACAATAAGCCGATTCTATAACCAAGGACCACCATGATAAACCTCATGAAAAGTGCATCTATTGCGCTCCAACCATACAAGCCACATCAAACAAAACCGCACCAATACCCACACCCACCTCCGTCGACGTCCAATCCAAGCACCCCGCCAAGCCCAAAGCATATCCAACACCCCTCGAGGTTGAACCAAAACAACCCTAAAGAGTGACAAAATAAAACCCCACAATCACGAGGCCACCGGGCAATGCAAAAACAAATGATCCACAGACTCCGCAACAGCACAACACATACAAGACCGATTCACTAACACATGCCCAGGCCTGATCAAATTATATCCAAAGTAAGATTCCACCCCAAAGTAGCTGTCCACATAAAGAAAGCCACCTTAGACTGGACACCCAGCACCCAAACATTCTTCCAAGGAAACATCCTGCCACACTCCCCGACCAAACCTCTATAGAATGAAGAGACTGTGAACTGACCCTTAGCCCCCACCCAAGACCACACCATAACATTGGACCCCACTCCAGTAAGACCCAAACCATACAAGAAACCCCACAACTCCACCAACTGAGTCACCTCCCAATCTTGCACCTGTCGTAGCAACTGAATATCCCAAACCACCATACCCATTCCCCTCAAATAAGACACCACTGTAGCCTCCCGATCAACCACAATAGCGAAGATCAAAGGAAACCAGATCTCCAATGAAACCACTTGTAACAACCTTCGTACTGATTACCGATAAATTACTGAATTAGCTACTGGTTACTGCTAAACTGGACTGCTTATGACTAATAATTAAACTAACTGAAGTACTGGACGGATGATTGAAATCGAAACTGAAATTGCAATTGAATAGGTCTAGTAAACTGGCCTAGACCAACAAATGTGACTGAAGTTCGAAGCTTTTTGGGTTTGGCTGGATATTATAGAAGGTTTGTCAAAGACTTCTCCAAAATTGCCTTACCACTGACTCAGTTGACTCAGAAGGGGACACCATTTGACTGGACTGACCAAAGGGAATCGGCATTTCAAGAATTGAAAACCTGACTTGTGACTGCACCGGTTCTGACTCTACCTTCAGGTACGGATGGTTATACTGTATTTAGTGATGCTTCTCATAAGGGTTTGGGGTGTGTTTTAATGCAGAATGAGAGAGTTATTACTTATGCTTCCCGACAGTTGAGACCACATGAAAAGAACTACCCGACCCATGACTTAGAACTTGCTGCAGTAGTGTTTGCACTGAAAATTTGGCGTCACTATTTGTATGGAGCAACATGTGAAGTGTATACTGACCACAAGAGCCTGAAGTACTTTTTCACTCAGAAAGAACTGAATATGAGACAGCAGAGATGGCTAGAACTGATCAAAGATTATGACCTACAGATTTTGTACCATCCGGGAAAAGCTAACACTGTTGCCGATGCATTGAGCCGAAAGTCAATTGCCAACTTAGCTTGTTTGCTCACCGGGCAGAAAGAATTGCTTCATGATCTGGAAAAGTCTGAAATTGAAATTGTTTTGAGAGAACAAGGTGGAACAATAGCTGTCATTACTGCTCAACCAGCATTGATTGAGGAAATTAAAGAAAAACAACAACTGGATGATTTTTTGAAAAATGTTATTGAAGAAAGAGATTCTAAACCGAGACCGGGGTTCAAATTTGAGAACAATGTATTGAAATTTCAAGAAAGACTGTGTGTGCCGAATGACACTGAACTGAAAAGAAGAGTACTGCAAGAGGGCCACAATTCAAAATTGTCTATCCACCCGGGGAACACGAAAATGTACCAAGATCTGAAACAGAATTTCTGGTGGCCGGGAATGAAGAAGGAAATTGCCGACTTTGTGTCCAAATGTCTTCACTGCCAACAAGTCAAAGCTGAACATCAACGACCCGCGGGCTTACTGCAACCCTTACCCATACCAGAGTGGAAATGGGAGCATATCACGATGGATTTCATCGTTGGATTACCTCGCTCCAGAAAAGGTATGGACTCTATTTGGGTTATTGTTGATAGATTGACTAAATCTGCACACTTCCTACCTGTCAAGACAATTTATAATGCAGACAAATTGGCTGTTATCTATATTGACGAAATTGTGAGATTGCATGGAGTGCCTGTATCTATTGTTTCTAACAGGGATTCGAAGTTTACATCGAGGTTCTGGCAGAGCCTCTGATGCATTGGATCTTGAATTGAAATCGAGTAGTGCCTATTATCCTCGACAGATGGATGATCGAAAGGACCATCCAGGACTTTAGAGGATCTACTAAGAATGTGTGTCCTTGATTTTTAGGAACCTGGGAAAGTCATTTGTCGTTATGAATTCGCTTACAACAACAAATACCATTCGAGTATTGGAATGGCGCTTTCGAGGCATTGTATGGCGAAAATGTAGATCTCCAATTTGTTTGGGCGAAGTTGGAGATGGGCCTTCTTGGGCCGAGATTGTATATGAAACGAAAAAGATAAACCGATACAACAAAGACCTAAAACCGCACAGTAGATGAAGTTATGCGGATGTCAGAAGACGGGACAGAGAGTATGAAGTGGGTGATCACGTGTTTGTGAAAGTGACACCAATGAAAGGCCAGACTCGTTTTGGAGTCAAAGGCAAGTTAGCGCCAAGATATGTCGGACCGTATCAGGTTATTGAGAAAATCAATCCGGTGGCGTATCAAGTTGCACTTCCTCCTGAGATGGAGCATATGCATAACGTCTTCCACATTTCGATGTTGAGGGACTATCTCCGGGATCCCTTCCACGTGATTGAGCCTACTCGTATCGTGTTGAGTGATGACTACACTTACGAGGAACGGCCTATACAGATTGTGAACCGACGGATCAAGAAACTGAGAAACAAAGAGATCCCGCTGGTGAAAGTTGATTGGCAGAACCATGGTGGCATCTATGCCACTTGGGAAAGGGAAGATGACATGGCGAAATGATATCCTGATTTGTTCCCCTTTGGATCTGCTTTTCTTCGAATGAAGGTAACTCGAGTTTAGAGGACTAAACTCCTTATAATGAGGGGAGATCAGAATAACCTTCGTCGACATCGATAAATTACTGAATTAGCTACTGGTTACTGCTAAACTGGACTGCTTATGACTAATAATTGAACTAACTGAAGTACTGGACGGACTAATTGAAATCGAAACTGAAATTGAATAAGTTTATCTATTATATTGCATTTCTATCTGTTTGATTGATTGATTATCTGTTTGAGTTTATGTGTTTAAAGCGCTAATTGAAGGCCTTATCGTGGCGAATTAGAAATCGTTTAGAGTTTTGGAATCAGTAGAATATTTGTGATTTAATGGTATGTTTATCTGAAAATTGATTAGGAATGATTAAATTAGATTTAAATGAATTAATTACAAGTTGTAGCTTATCTACCAAATTGCCATGGTTAGTGGATATTTGTTTATTGATTTTCAAGAGCCTTCTTACACCCAAACAAACACTTAATCAGCCCCTATTTTTGAATCTAGCCGACCATAGTTAGAGAGAGATTTGAGCTCATCTTGTGAATTGCTAGAAGAACTTGAAGATTTGTAACATAGATTACTAAATTGAGCTTGCAAGACTTGTAATTGAGACTTAGGTAAGAAAATCCATCTTCTTCTTGTTGTCTTGAGCTTCATCTTGCATGTTATAGGCTCCATTGTAGAATCAAGCCATGATTTAGTGCATAGAGGTTGAATTATGCTTGAATTCATGCATGCATGGCCATTTTGGTGCATTTTGAAGTTGAATTCATGATGGATTGTACATGCATGCTCATGTTTCTATCAAAGTCCATGTTTTCATTTTGTTTTCCAACTATTGAGCTCATTAGAGCAAGATTTGAACCTTGAATTTGGTTAAAAACTCATGCATTGCATGTTTTGAAATTGTTCTTGAAAATGGGTTTGAATTTTGGATTTAATTGACTCACCTTTGGGGCTTGAATTCATAAATTGGCTTTTGAAACTTGTTATACATTGTTTTGGGATGTATTTTCCAGAAATTGGGGCCAAGAGGTCGAGAATTGAGTTGAGAATGCTTGGTTTGAGCTTGGAAGGCAAATCTGGATATTCCAGATTTGGCTTCTTCCTTCAGCGAAGGATTCTCGCCGGCGACCAACGCTTCCTCCGAGCCACGCCGGCGAAGGATTGGTGGCTCGGCGTAAAATCGAGCATCCAAGATTTTTTCGTTTCATCAGACCGTTCGAGCGAAGGATTGTTCGCTCGAGCGAGGCCTTTGATTTTGGAAGCTGGCTCGAGCGGAGAAAGGCTCGCTCCGGGGAGGCTCTTATTTCAGCAAATTATGCAAAATGTTTTCTAAGTGTATTTTTGCATCCTCATCCCATCCTAGGCATTCTTAGGCCTAGTTTAAGGCATCTTAATGAGGATTAGACATAGAACCACACCGAGGAAATTTAGGGATTTAATTATCATCCTTCCCGACTGTGAAACTTAGTGTGTGTTCTATTTGTTAACTGTTTAGGGTTGGCTCTCGGGGACGCGCTCTAGCTGCTATTAGCCCAATCTCAGTGAGTAACAATTGTGTAAAGATATGTTCAAAATGATTATCTGTTGAATACTGAACTGAACTGTTTATTGAACTGATATTGTTCTTGAATGAATGTATGTCTGTATTCAATTGTCTTGTGGCATCCTTAGCACTTCATTTCTTTATTCGTTACAGAGATCTCTGTCGGTTCCTTGTGGAACCATACTGCTTATTGATTGATGGCCATCACTACCGCTGGGTCTGCATTAAGACCCTCATTTCTTTACCGATAGGCTAATGGATGTACCACATATGGTGATTGATGAAATCTTGAAATCTTGTTTAATGAAGATTTCATTCTTGTAAGGACATTCATTCATAACTTCTTACGCATTATGTTATTCCTTTGGGCTTTAGCTCACTGTTTATATATATATATGTAGGTTCTCGCAGCTGACGGGCCGAGCTAGGAGCGTGGGTTAGTCCCCAGTTTTGTCAAGCCAGCCTATGTGCCTCACTGCGAGGTTCCGAGACGCCATGCCATGGCTTAGGGTGTTTTTGTTTCCCCACCTGTCTCCCTACTGTTTTGTGTTACTATTTAGACTGTTATCCCTTTTACTGCACTGTTGTCAAGGGATTTGATCCCTGTACTGATTGACTGTAAATAATTGTATAGACTGTACTGTTCTAAACTGTTTGAATGCATGAAAAATGTTTTTGGCATACAGATTGTCACAGCTCAATGGACACTAGTTATTTACTGTATTGGCCAGTTCACGAACTCATTTTCTTGTTCTCTTTATTAGCGGGCCTTGATAATCTCGGATTCTTGGCGATTCTGATGCTAAACCTATAGGGTTGGGTTTGGGTCGTGACACCACTCCACACCATCTATCCTTCCAAAACCTCACCCTCACCATATCCCCCACCCGAAATCCTATCCACATCTAAAAATCCACCCTCCCCAGCCAAATCCCTTTTCCACAACCCACAACCATGGGAACCAGTCACATCCCCAATAACCGAATCCCCTCCACCCAGACCAAGCTTAGAAGCAATCACTCTTCACCAAAATCAATCCTACTCCGAAGCAAAACGCCACAACCACTTCCCTAACAAGGCCTTATTAAAAGTCACCAACCGCCGAACCTCCAAACCCACTGCTTGCTTAGATTGACAAATCCTCCCCTAATCAACCAAGTGATATCTGAATTCATCGTCGCCACATCCTCACAGAAAGTTCCTCTGGAGCCTCTCCAACCGCAATGCCACCGACACTGGAATAACATGGACAGACATAAAATAGGTCGGAATACTACTCAAAACACTTTTGATCAACGTCAATCTCCCTCATTTCAAGAGATACTGCCTCTTCTAACCCTCCAAACGGTGCTCAACCCGCTCCACCAGTCCATCCCAGACACTTTTTGCCTTAAATGTAGCCCCTAACGGCAAACCCAAATAAGACACTGACAATCCGAACACCAAGCAACCCAAAACTGTTGCTAAAAATGGCAAGCGCTGAACTTTCCCAATCGAAATAAGCTCTAACTTCCACAAATTAACCCGAAGACCTGACACCACCTCAAAGCAAAGCAACACGCATCTCAAGTAGCAAACTTGCTCTACTTGAGCACCACAGAAAATTAAGGCATCATTCGCATACAACAAATGAGATACACTAGTAGTAGCCCTCGGCACTGTGCCTACCACAAAACCTTCTAACAAGCCTGCACCCACCACTCTATCCAACAACCTGTTCAACGCTTCCATTACAAGAATGAATAGTAAAAGTGACAAAGGATTCCCTTGAAGACCTTGATACGTCAGAAAGAACCCAGCCGGAGTTCCATTAACTAGAATGGACATCCGCACAGTCGATCTACAAAACTCAATCCAATGACGCCACGTCTCTCCAAAACCCATGCGGCCCAACACATATAACAAGAACTCCCAAATAACATTATCATAGGCCTTCTCAATATCCAACTTGCAAACCAAACCAGGGCACTGTTAGTGAATCTTGGAATCCACACACTCATTAGCAACCAATACTGCATCTAGAATCTGTCTACCCCCTACAAAAGTATTTTGAGACTTAGACGCAATAGCTGGCAAAACTCCTCTCAATCTGTTTGCCAACATTTTGGCCAACAACTTATACACACTTCCTAACAAGCTAATAGACCGAAAGTCACGACATCCTCCTCCTTTCTTTTCTTAGGGATCAAAGCCAGAAAAGTCGCATTTAAACTTTTCTCAAATTGCCCTGACACAAAGAAGCTGACCAAAGTGGCCATAACATCACCCTTCACCACACTCCAACAATGTTAAAAGAAAGCCATAGTGAAGCCATCTAGGCTGGGGGCTTTATCATCGCGCGTGGCCTCCAAGGCCCTAAGCACCTCCTTCGCCGTAAAAGCTTGCTCCATCATTGCCTTATCCGCACCAGAGATCATATCAAATTGAACCCCTTCCAAACCCGGGCACCATTCCCTATCTTGGTGCCTAAACAGATGCTAGTAGAAGCCAACAACCCCTTCCTTAATCTCCACATCTGAACATAACTCTCGACCATTCACCCACAACTTACTAATCTGATTAGCCCGACGATGAGCATTTGCCATCCGATGAAAATTTTTTGTATTGCGATCCTTATCCTTCAACCACAAGCAACGAGATTTCTGTCGAAAGCACACTTCTTCCACAAAGGGAGAGACGAACAAAATCTTGTCTAGTCGCCGCCTTCCGAGTCACATCATCAATAAATAAACCTCCCTGTGCCTCTAGCTCATCCAGGGAATGAAGCAAAGACACCACCTCCACCTTTTGGCCATCTAACTGACCAAACACCTCCTTGTTCCATCTCTTCAAGTCTCCTTTCAGCATCCTCAACTTATGAGCCAACACACAACTAAGAGAACTAGCAATCCCATAACTATTCCACCATCTACGAACTAACTCCAAGAAGCCATCTACTTGCAACCACATGTTCTCAAATCAAAACAGAGTAGGGCCACCACGAATCCCCCCACTATCAAGAAGCATGGGCCAATGATCAAAAATTAGGAGAGGAAGATAGAGCTGCACAACCTCCGAAAAATGCTCTTCTCAACCCCCAATAACTAGAAATCTGTCAATGCGAGACAAGTTATGCCCGTTCGACCAAGTGAAACTGCCCCCCTATAACGGTAAATCAACTAGCTGTAAATCGCCAATGAAAGAACAAAAGGCCCGCATTGAGCCCGATACCCGAGTATTTCCCACATTCTCTGACGGTCATCTAACAATATTAAAATCACCCCCCACACACCACGGAACATCCCAGCGAAACGCAACAATTCCAACTCCTCCAAGAACAAACCCCGCTTTGAGCTCTGCACTGGACCATACAACCCAGTAAAACCCCACCGAAAATTGTCCTCCACACAACGGAACAAACAAGAAACAAAGAAACCCCCAACCTCTTCCTCCTCTCTAACCACTACCCTCTTGTCCCAACAAAGAAAAATCCCACCTGTCGTACCTACTGTCGGCAGAAACATCCACTCCACAAACCTCCCCCCATACTTCCCAAATCAGCTCCTCCTCTAAACTCGCCATCTTTGTCTTTTGTAAAAAATGACATCGGGTTTAGCCTGCTATAATACTGCCCGCACTGCCACCCTCTTGTCTATATCATTCAAACCCCGCACATTTCAAGATAGGATTTTTAATTTCATTTCTATAAAAAAGGTCCACCGCGAACTTTTCCTAGCACCTCGTCCCACACTATTTGCTCCATGGTCATAATTGACAGTGTATTCTAGTTTCCTAAGTTCTCTATTCGTTCTACCAGGACCTGCAGAAGGTGTATACAGCTCTGTGCGAAGGGCCCCTTGCCGCTACGATGCCTCCATGGCAAAAAACAAACGCAATGTCTCATCTTCATGACCTTCAAACGACAACCCCAAACAATGACTCACCTCACTGATACGGTCAAGCACCCATGCTGACACTTCATCAGCCGATAATGTTTCAGCCTCATTCAAGGTCTCCCTGTTCGATCTCAGCTCGTCCTCCAAACCAGCCTCTACTACTGTGACAGGTTGTAGAACCAGAGCCAGGTCTTTTGCAATAGGTTCGGCATCATGCCCACTGCTATCAGCCCATGAGAATCCTCCAGATCCCTCTATTGCTGGATGAATCTCCTATTTTTCCAAATTTGACGCTGACACTGCCAACTGAGAATCAGACCCATCGTCGTCTGACAACACCCCTGACCAGACTTCATCCTCCAAAGGATCACGACGCACTACCATCTCCAGCCCTGACGTCGCTACTGGCGACCGCTAACGATTGTCTTTGGCTATGGAGTTGATCCGCCCCATAATCTCTGAGTTCGCGTCACAGCCATCTATCGTCATATCGACCTGACCCACTTCAATAGGGCCTGGATTAATCTAAACTAAATATAATTTGGGCCGATCACCCCTCCTTGGGCTTGAAGTTCGATCTGTATTCGTACGACCCATTATGGAACTCTTGTGAGTATTAGCCTTAACCCAACGCTGCTGGTCCACACCTCTAATACTTGCAGCTTGGGCCTTTTTGAGGCCCAATGGACCCCCCTTAAAAGCTTGAAGCTGACCCAACCCCTTGCCTCACGGACGACTGGGTTGTGCCCTAATAATACCCAGGAAACCTCCTTCATTTTTGAAAATCTGAAGATAGTCCTGCACCCCCAAAATCTGCTTCAGATTCCGATCTAGAAACATGGGATTACGCCTTTCCTGATATGGCCCTAGTCCACCATCTTCCCAATTGGCACAAAACCCTTTTGACCGTCAGTTATGTCTCTATCCAAACTGGCAACGAGAATCGCCACAGCCCTCAATAGAGAGAAACCCGTACCGATGTATTGTCTGAACATCTCACACGTAACCAGATAGAGCTCAGATCCGCCGACGATTTATCCGCCTCCACAAGACCCCCACAACGGTCACCAATGGTATGATACACCTCTTCTCCTCAAAAATGGAGTGGCAAACCCACCACCTAAATCCAAACACTCTTCCCATGCTTCTCTGTCTTCCCCGACATACAAAGAGCCAATAGTGACCACCACTCTAGCAATAAGTCGCGCCCATCCACTATCCACTGTCGCGGCCTCATCTCTAGTCGGTAATACCAAAGGTCAGACCTCCACCTTCCCTGAAAGCTGCCACCAGCGACCAACCCAATCGGAGATAGTCGCAAAGCCCAACCCCTTATTATCCATCCCATCCACCTTCCCCACTAGCAAGCGATCCGGCAATTTGAACTAATCAACCTCCACCCATGTACGAACTGCTTTTTTAGATGCCCAATAGTTGGTCGATTCTTACAAAACAGAGGGGGATGTCATCTTCTTCGCTTCACCAGGTCACACCACTTGTTCATTACTCAAACCAAAGCCTTCAATCACCAACATCACCCCTTCCCACCCATCACCTAAGTCTTATCAAGGTAAAAATATATGTTCTCACCGCTTCCTTATTGACACCACTAGTTGAACCGACGAACCACCACCCTCCTCACCACGAACCTAAGCTGCAACAGTCCGATTACCCCCACTAAGCCACCCCAAAAATTGTAGGTTACTTGGTTCCCTTGTTGCTACCTGCAATCGTGCCACCAACCAGTGCATCTCCAACCTATTCAACGCCATCACCCGTTGAAGCCCAACCCCTCTCTCAACAATGGACAACCGACAGCACCTATCCGCACCAACCGACGTCTCCTCAAACTCAAACGACCGACCACGGAGAAAAAGGATCCGTCGGTTGGGGCCAATTTCTTTCTTAATTGGGAACATTTGCCTTCCTAGAATCTTGGAGCCATTTTTATTCAGGAGGAAAAATAAAAATCAAACTTAGTTGACAACTTTAACTTTGAGATTTTTCCAAACAAATGAAAAATCCCATATATTGCCAACAAAATGACAAGCTAATGCTCATAATGTTTCCTGTTATTTCTACTCAAAACAACCAACATTTTTCTTTTCATAACAAGAAAAAAAATATTACAAAAACTAAGTCACATATTTGTGGGCTATTTTCTTTGCACCACTGCAACATTCAACCATTCCAACAATCCAATGCAACCCTCAAATCAGCATAAGAAACATGAGATGAAAGAGCAAAACAAACAATGTAAATATTACATTTCATAAAAGACTTTTAATAACAATTTTAGTACGGATTTTCGTCAAAAATCTGTCAATTAAAACAACCTGAATTTTCCTCTTTCTTTGAATTTATCTCAGTGAAAAATCAAGATTATCAATTGTATAATGCAAAGGTTTTTATTTTCTATCCATAGTATCTAATTTTTAATAGTAAAAGTTTCATAACTAGCCAAATAGGTGATTAGGCACAGTCGAGTAGAAGTTCAAGATGCTAATTGCTCAATCATTAAGAGTCCTTACTATTTACAAGATTGATGCAATCTTCACTTATTCACATATGAATTTGCAACTAAGCTTTGCAAAAAATCACTATTACGTGCATGCATATACAGAAAGATAAAAAGCCAGGGGAGCATGATTAAGTAGAGCTCTTTGTTCCCTCACAATCCAAATCTTATTAATGTTCTCAATTTCCTAGAGTTTCTTTCTAACCAAACAAAAACATTAAAATTTGTGACAACCAATTTGACTTGAACCATGCAACATTTCCCTTCAGGAATACATAGGTACCTATCTAACTATGTTACATGGACACAAGTTGGTTGGGCATTGTACAAGTGTCCAGTTCATCCAATCCTCATGTCCATAATAGTCATATTTGCTTAATTCTCCTCCTGTTTCTAATTGTTGGCCCATTTTCGTCGTCTGTGCCCTTTATTCAATTTTTTTTACAAATTCAAATATCTCAATTAGCTTTTTGTGGATAAATTCTACAAAATCATTGAAAATTGAATAAATTAAAAAGGGTTAATTACATTTTTAAACCTAGTAGTTTGATCCTAATATAATTTTACTTTGATCTCTATAATTTAAATTGAACAATTTGATTTCTACACTTTAAATCTAGTTTCAATTTAAATTCTAACCAAAACTTATTAAATTCTAGAAACAAAAAGCAACAGAAGACACAAAACTAAAGCTGTTTTTCAATGGCAATAATAATAACTCATAAATATAAAGAAAGAGGAAAAAAAGGGTAGTGAGGACCTGTGATTCCATGGAGATGTTTGGAACCCTAGATTTAGATAAGGAAAGCAGCAAGAGAGCGAAGCTTCAAAGTGTGAATCTTTTGGAGGAAGACTATAGTGTGAATCTTTAATAATTTACGACGAGACTTGGGCTCATATCAGACGGGTCGGATTTCGAATTCAAGACCTACTGATCAGGGGAAGATGGATGCACTAGTGTCGTCTACAGATGGTCGCGAAGAGGAGTTTGGTGGATCACGATATGTATCGGAAGAAGATCAAGCTTCGAGCTCGTCTTTTGCAACAGATGTAGATGTGGAGCAACAATGGGAACATGACAACGTAGGAAATGCTGCTGGAGACTAGGTTGCGAGGGACGTGTCGGCTACTGTGCATGTTGGGCGGGAGCTGCCTCTGGTTGTTCACCCTCTCGCTAGTATGATTCTCAATCAGCATGTCGACGACTCTCTTGACCTTTCCCGGGGTGAGTTCGCAGACCAGATTGCTTTGGATGGGTTGGAGGTTCCTTCGATAGAAGCAGTTTTGGAGTGGATGCTTAGTCGGATTGGTAAGGTAAGTCGATTGTTGGGTGTCTCTTTTGAAGGCCATGGAGCTGAGGCTCTGCGCCTTTTCACAGCAGTGGAAACTTCTTGGAAGCAAGGAGCTTCACCTACGAAGGGAGTTTTTTCAACAGTGGTGCAGCGTAAAGGGTTACGGGAGCTAAAAAATTTGGAGTGTTCTGTTATTTATGATCATGGAGGGGAGTCAAGTGGGCGGGGCCCAAGGAAAGAGTGTGGAGGTCCTTTGTTATTAAAATAAAGTTAAAAGTTTTATCGTGGGTTATGAGTGGTTTGAATGAGAGGGATAAGTGCCTAGCCGTCAGATTAGTGCTTAGAAGTGCGAGACCGGATGTGGTTTACTTGCAAGAAACGAAAATGGAGGCTTTGGATGGAGAAGTGGTGAGAGAGGTTTGGGGTGGTCGGTTTGTGGAGTGGACATATTTGCTAACTGTGGGCACGTCAAGAGGGGTTCTTCTTTGTTGGGATACCAGAGTGGTGGTGAAGAAGGATGTGGAGTTGGGAGGTTTTTCAATCTCTTGTCTTTTACGTTGTGTGGAAGACAATTTCCGATGGGTGTTTTCTGGGGTGTATGGGCCGGTTCGAAGCTCGGAGATGAGTGTTTTTTTAGGTGAATTGACAAATGTTGCACATCGATGGTCTGAGTCGTGGTGTGTGGGGGGTGATTTTAATATGGTTCGATGGCCGTTAGAGAAGACAGAGAGTAGTAAAGTGAAGGGGTCGATGTGGGCGTTCTATACATTTATTGATGAGATGTGTTTAGTTGATTTGCCTATTTAGGGGGGGAGTTTCACTTGGTCGAATGGCCATCATATGTCCCAGATTGATAGATTCTTGGTTACTAGTGGTTGGGATGAGCACTTTTCGGAGGTTGTGCAATGTTGATTACCCTGTCTAGTGTCTGATCATTGGCCTATTATGCTTGATAGTGGTGGGTTTCATAGTGGGCCGACGCCTTTTTGTTTCGAAAATATGTGGTTACAGTCGGAGGGATTTGTAGAGACGGTTCAGAGATGGTGGAGCAGTTATATGGTTCGTGGCTCTCTTAGTTGCATGTTGGCTCAGAAATTAAAACTTCTTAAAGGGGATTTGAAAGCATGGAATAAGGAGACTTTTGGTCCGGTAGAGGTTCAGAAAGCAGAAGTGGTGGCTACACTGTAGTCCTTAGATGTGCAAGAAGTTTCTAATGGGCTTCTAGAGGTGGATGTGGCTAGAAGGGATGCGGCATGACAGGACTATGTTTGTTTGGCTCGGATGGAAGAAATATGTTTTAGACAAAAATCTCGTTGTTTGTGGTTGAAAGAGGGGACCGAAATACCAAGTTTTTTCACAAGATGACAAACCGTCATCGGAGAGCCAATCAGATTGTGCGAATGCGGGTGGATAGGAGAGATTTGACTATGGACGACGAGATTCAAGAAGGCATTGTTGGCTTTTATCAGCGTCTTTTTCGGGGCCAAGATAGGGTATGGAAGCTGGGGTTGGATGGGGTTTTGTTTGATGTTCTCTCTACAAGGGATAGGGAGGGTTTGGAGCGGGCCTTTTCAGAGGAGGAGGTATTGGGGGCTTTGAAGATGATGAGTGGTGATAAGGCCCCAGGTCGAGATGGTTTTACGTTGGCATTCTTCCAGCATTGTTGGGGTGTGGTCAAGGAGGATGTCATGGCAGTGTTTGAGGCCTTTTTCACGACTAGGTAGTTTGCGAGAACTTTCAATGCGACTTTCCTAGCTTTAATTCCAAAGAAATGGGGGCTGAGGATGTGAGGGATTTTCGGCCTATTAGTTTGCTTGGGAGTGTATATAAGTTGGTGACAAAAGTGTTATTGACTTTGGGGTGTCTTGCAGGGTGTGGTGTCTGAGTCCCAAAATGGCTTTATAGGGGGGCGGCAGATTCTGGACACTGTTTTGGTGGCTAATGAGTGTGTTGATTCTCGTATTCGGGAAGGACAACTTGGTTTGTTATGTAAGTTGGACATTGAGAAGGCTTATGAAAATGCAAATTTGAATTTCCTGCTTTATATCATAGGTCGGATGGGTTTTGGGACAACATGGTGTCAGTGGATGAAGTTCTGTGTCTCTACGGTGCGGATGTCTGTTTTGGTGAATGGTTCACCTGCAGGTTTCTTTCAGACTTTTCGGGGTCTTCGGTAGGGGGACCCATTATCCCCCTTGTTATTTATTCTAGTTATGGAGGCTTTTAGTCGACTGTTGTCTAGGGCTGTGAATGAAGGTTTGTTGACAGGTTTCACTATGGGATCGCCTACGGGGTCAATGATTGGGGTGTCTCACTTGTTGTATGCGGATGATGCCTTGGTGTTCTGTGATGCGGATGTGGCGCAATTGGGATTCTTACAATGCGTCCTGATCTGTTTTGAGGTAGTTTCGAGTTTAAGGATTAATTTGAGTAAGTTGGAGTTGATTCCGGTGGGAGAGGTTAGGCGGTTGCCAGTTTTAGCAGCAGTATTAGGTTACAAGGTGGTCACATTACTGGTAACTTATTTGGGCCTATTGTTGGGTGCTAGTTTCAAGGCAAAGAGGGTGTGGGGTGGCGTATTGGATCGGGTTCAACGTTGTTTGATAGGATGAAAGCGGCAATATTTGTCGAATAGCGGAAGGTTGACGATTATCAAAAGTGTGTTAAGTAGTATTCCGACTTACTTTATGTCTTTGCATGTTATTCCTGTTACTGTGGCTGAGCGGCTAGAGAAACTTTAGAGGGATTTTTTGTGGGGGGTGGTGGAGAGGATTTCAGATATCACTTGGTGGATTGGGGACGGATTTGTCAACCAAAGAAGGTGGGTGGTTTGGGGGTGCGGTGTTTGGTGCAATTTAATAGGGCTTTTTACGGAAATGGTTATGGTGGTTTGCTAATGAGCGAGATTGTTTATGGCGAAGGGTGGTGGCTTCTAAGTTTGGTGTTGGTAAGGGAGATTGGCGGTCGAGGGAAGTGATGGGATCACATGGGCGGGGCTCGTGGAAGGAATTTGTTTGGGAAATGGGGCGTTTTGGGAGAGAGTGACTTGTCGTGTGGGTACTAAGGAGAAGGTTAGATTTTGGCAGGATAGATGGTATGAAGTGATGGCTTTGGCGGTGCAATTCCCTTTAATTTTTAGCTTTGCCAGGGATCGAGAAGCCACGGTTACTTCTTATTTAGGGGCAGGGGAGGTGGTGGTTTGGGACATCCAACTTCGGCATGAGGTTCAGGATCGGGAAGTGAATCAGTTTGGGGAGTTATTCGCCTTTCTATATGGGTTGGGCCTTTTAGGTAGGGAGGAAGATGTGTTGGTTTGGAATGTGGTAAGTGCTAAAGGTCAGTTCTCTATTCGGTCCTTTTATCGGTGTTTGGTAGAGGAGGTGGGAGGTGTGTTTCCTTGGCAGAATATTTGGGTGCCTCGAGTTCCTTCTAAGGTGGTTTTCTTTTTATGGACGACTACTTTGGGCCGCAATCTTACTATTGATAATCTGGTTTGTCAAGGGCATGTGTTAGTGAATCGGTGTTGTATGTGCTATGTACATGCAAATACCGTTGACCACTTATTTCTCCATTGTTCTCTTGCTTCTCGATTTTGGGGGCTAGCTTGTTCTCTTTTTGGGTTTACATGGGTACAGCCAAAGGGGGTTGTGGACATGTTATGGAGTTTGAGGGGGGCCCGAGTTGGGAGGCATCAGCGACGGGTGTGGTCGTTGGTGCCTTTTTGTTTAATGTGGTTAGTCTGACTGAAAAGAAATAGGAGAATCTTCCAAGGACTTGAGCGTTCGGTGTCGTGGTTGGAGGATCGGTTCTTAGTTACTTTGTGCCTGTTTGGCAGAAATTATTTACAGCTTATTTCAGCTTTCAGCTTAATTTAAGCTATTTTGATGTGTTTGGTTTAGGTTATAGCTTATAGCTTATAACTTTGTGGAAGTCAGAAATCAGCTTATTCTTTGAGTGGGGCAGGAGATGCTTTAAGAATAAGCTGAAAATCAGCTTAAACTGAAAGTTATAAGCTATAAGCTGTTTAGGCATAAGCTATAAGCACTTTCCCACAGCTCTACCAAACAGGGCTTTTGTATATTTGGTTAGAATGTAAAGTGGATCCAGATATATTTTCTTCCTTAGATTTTTTGGATGACGTAATTGGTTAGGCAAGTTTTGTTTTCTTCCTTTTGGTTGTCTTGGTTTTATTGCATCTGTTTGATGCTTTCTTAATAAAATTTATTATTTATCAACAAAAAAAAAATGAAAATCTATCTGTTTTTGGTTTTTTCAAAAAAGTTTTCGACTTTTAAAAATTTACAAAATTTATTGAATAAAAAAATATAAAAATTAAGCACATTTTGGTAAGTAATTTTTTGTATTCATTGAATTCTTTTTAGATTTTTTCACAAATTTATTAATTTATTAATATATTTAGATATGGTGCATCTAAAAAGTTTTTAAAAAAAAATGCCTAAAATATGAAGAAAAAAATTACTAAAAACAGCAAAATACGAAAAATAAAAACTTAAAAACATTTTTGAAAACTCAAAACCAAACAGAATGATTATCTTTGTCAATTTTGGCAGGTGTTAGAGATTGTCCAATCCTTTATCAATTTTTTCATCTAATTTGATTCAAAATTTGAGTAAAAAACTTAATTTGATTTGAATTACTTCAGTTCTCTCATCAAATTTTCATAAAAAAAAAAAAATTAAATTTTTGTTCTCATTATTCCAAATGTATCTTTTCATCAAATTTGATAATATATATATATATATATATATATTTCTCTTGATTTGATGAACATTTAATGAATGTGTTAGAAGCTTTATTTATTTTTTTTAATATCTAATTTCATTTCAAATTTGAGTAAAAAGTTAAGTTTGATATGTTATGAACTACTCCAACCTTTCATCAAACTTTTATCAAAATGTTTTTAAAAATTTCAGTGTTATCCCAAACTCATCTTTTCATCAATTATAACAATTTAAGGACCTTATTTGTAAATACGTAAAATTCCATTTTTCAATCCACGCGACTAAACGATACTCTACACTATAGCTAGTCTGTGTAACCAAATCTAAATGAACCTCATTTTGTCAACAAAGAGCAATACGCTCAAGTGGTCAAAAGGAGACAAACATCAACACAAAAGAACTAGACTTCAAAATGCCAAATTCAAACCTACTATTATTCCACCATATCCCTTTAGTTAAAACTCAGAAGCAATCGCATTGAGACTAGAATTCGTTTGGGAAGAATTTTTAGCTTGACTTTTTAACTTTTTGGCTAATTTAGCCTGACTAATTAACTCTGTTTAGGAAGAACTTTTACATGAAAGTAACTTTGAATGAGGGTATGAGTCCCTTCAAAATGATATAGTGCTAGAATAACAGGAATCTGCAATTGAGTCTGAAGCCACCATATTAAGCCATTGAGAACAATTTAGTTTATATTGAAACCTTCATTATAGAAAAGTTCCAGTCATACCCTGATTTCAACTAGGGCACATGTCAATACAATTGCAGAGATTCAAATCTTGGAAGAACTTTGATGATCAATGAGTATGCTACACATTTAATATGGACACAAAACTATCTTGCCTACTTGTGTAAATTTCATACATATTTGTTAACATTGGTTGTTACATCTGATATACTGGGAATGAAAATCTAGAGATGATAATGATTATGATCAAAACCATACACACACCAACAATCAATGCTCAAAGTTACTTCTTATAAAGGGAAGCAGAAAGATTTCTTCTTAGGTTCAAATTTCAGAGCAAGGTTCGAAATCAGTTACTTTTGAAACATGAAAAAGATGAAATTTAATCATTACCACTTTCTTTGTTTCAAATAGCAGTTGATCTGTAGACAAGCTTCTGCCATGATCATCCCATTAGTTAAAACAACACCTTTACGTTCTCCTGTCGTTCCACTTGCATACATCATCATCATGCAGATGTCAGATTGAGGAAATTTGCGATCCAAACTTCCCTGAAAAAGATAGATAAACAGGGTAAGATGACAACAACAAAGAATGTACTACCTGAGCTGTAAATAAGCATTGATGTGAAGGTCTTACCAATAGAGCAAATTCTTTCCAAGAGAAGCAAGACACACCAAGGTCTTCAGCTTCCTTCTTTTGCATGCTAGAAATCTCCCAAAGCTGGCAATAGCTTAACAAAAGAATAAGCTGTTTTTAGTTCACCACATTTAAGTATTAGTCATTCTAAAAAAATTACACTTATGATTGATGGCTTACTTTTTAGATGTGAAGTACACCTTCGAAGGCATGTTGGCATCTGCAAACGTTAAAATTAAGTATTATTATAAAGAAGAATATTATGAGTTAATGACCCAACTTTCTTTTTGTGCTTATTTTCATCAAACAAGTTTCTATTTTTTCAAGGGGAAAAAAAAAAAAAAAATAGATTATGAAAACTCAACCAAACAGGATGAACACCACTTATCTTGCTAATCAAGAATAAAGCCTAATACAATGAAGCACTCAAGATCCAGGATTGAACTTTTGGAGATAGTAGAATTGGAATTGAAAACAATGAAGCAATGTGGATAATCAAACAAATAGAAAGATATATTCATGAAGTAGAGTCTAGAATCGAACCAGAGCTCAGTACACTATTTGATTTCTAGGATTGATACCCCTTCATTAGATTGCTTAATGGAGTATCATTACGAATTCACTATTCAGATATCAAAAGATCAATTGATGTTTCAGATAGGTTCAGTTGTTTGCTCACAGCTGACAAGGGTGTGTTTAGGGTGAAGTAGTGAATGATTTGCAACCTATGAAGCACATGTACAGATATTGGTACCAGTAAGGTACAGGTATGTAGAAATGGTAAAATCTAAAAAAAGTAGAGTACTGGTGTAGCTGGGTACATTTGTAAAAGAATATTTATTTTTAATTTGAATAATGCAAAAATTAGTTAAATGATTTAGTTGATTAAGATTCAACCTACCATTTACATTTAATGCCAAACACACAATTTTCTCCCCCTAATGTGTTTCTGACTGTTAAGAAAATGATTCTGACCGGTAAGAAATCATTTTCTTACCGATTAGAAACATATTCGGGGGTGATTCGGGAGGCAAAATTGTGTGAACGTAGCATTGCTGTTATGCTATAAAAATAAAAATTAAAAAAAAAAGAGTAGTCTAACTTTACCTCTACATAAAAGAAAATACTATTCCGGCTGGGGGTACAACTTAGGCATATACTAGGTAACCTCTAGAGTAAGCCAAAATTAAGAAGAAAATTTTTTGGGTCTGTGTTGCATATACGCAGTAGATACGAAATGTTTGTCAAAGTACACATGCTTCATAGATTGCAACTCTAGAAAAGTGATCATGATAATTCCCAAAAATCCAAATTCTTGATCTAAGGAGAAGCAATGAGAACATACAGCCAGTATCTATCTTATTCTCTTGAACAAAAGGTATCGAAACTTCAGGATGGTTGATGATGAACTCCACAGAATTTGCATCAGTGACACCAGCAGAACAAACTAATGGCCGGTGGTGGTTGAAGTTTAAATTAACTTTAGTCACGTACCCTGCATTTCGAGCTTACAAATGCTCAAAATAACCACCTGTTGGTTTGATGAAAAGGAAGAAAACATACCAAGTGTGTCATACAGCAGTAAATAGGCTATGGAATGGCTGTTACAAGCCTATGTGAAAATAGCCAATTCAAATTGGTAATAGTTTTGGCATACCACTTATTAAGTAAAGAAATACTAGTAAAATAAATAAGAAAGAACCATGGCAATGTATGTACCAAAGCAATTAACTTTCTTTCTACATGAAGAGAAACAAAGTACAGCATACCAAACCAAACCAAGCCTTAAAACAAAGTACAGCATACCTCCATCGAAATGATCCATTCTGGGAAATTGGATCCATATATACTGCACCGTTCTCCCTGAAAAAGCATAGCCCACTATTTATATTGATCAGTTTCTACTATGCAAAGTCACACTAGTTTTTCAAACATCAAAACCACTCTTTACTTCAACTAATGTTTGGTTAAATTGTCAACTTACAAGATTGACCATCCGGAACAAATTTGAAGAGCGGCATCATAAACCTCCTCATGTGTCAGCCATACATATGGGCCAACCTGTCAAAAAAATTCACATGGAAATTGTAGGAAATTATATTATTGATTGATAGATTGATTGATATTGTGTATATTGTATTTTACAATGGAGAGAATGATCTCTCTTTTATAGGGAGAATGAGTTACAAATGGAGGAATTAAATTAACCTAAAATGGAGCACTAAACAACTTAATGGAGCATTATGGAACATGGAGCACTTGCTTCTTGTGGAGCACTAATGGAGTGGAGTAGGTAGGTGGTAGTAGGTGGTAGTGGTAGGTGGAGTAAGTTATAGGTTTTTTACATTCAACAGCCCCCCTCAAACTCAAGGGGGTTAGGAACTAACCAACTTGAGTTTGGAGAGAGTAACAAAACAGGAAAATAAAATGACAAATAAAATAAAAGAGGATAGGAGACCTTTGTATGGTCGTGTCGGACCGTTGTAGAAAAAACAGTTCTTGGGTCATGTCGGACCGTTGTAGAAAAGCAGCCATCGGGTCATGTCGGACCGTTGTAGAAAAACAGTTTACTGGGTCATGTCGGACCGTTGTAGAAAACAGTTTACTGGGTCTTGTCGGACCCATATAAGAGCTAACCGGAATCAAAGTCGGGACAGTTTACAGAGTCTTGTCGGACCCATATAGCAGCTAACCGGAATCAAAGTCGGGACAGTTTACCGAGTCTTGTCGGACCCATAAAAGTTGCACCCTCAAAAGGCGTGCCCAATTTTATCAAAAAGCGTGCCATCAAAAGGCGTGCCATCAAAAGGTGTGCCCGACAGCCATCAAAAGTCGAGCCATCAAAAGGCGCGCCATCAAAAGGCGTGCCATCAAAAGGCGTGCCCGACAGCCATCAAAAGGCGCGCCGAGCGGCGATACACGTGACCAACAGATTGTCGTGTCGGCCTCTTCGTCTTTGTCGATATAAACCGAAGCGAATGCTGAGGCTTGTAAACATAACAAACCAAATTAACTCGCTTGTCTCTAAGAGCCGCAAATCTGAAACACTCAGAATAAATTTGAAACCCATAAGATGGCCTCTTCTTCCCGTCCTGCTCCCCAGAATATAGCCTCGTCGTCCCGTGGTCTTACTCTCTTTCCCGACCTCAACGAGGCCACAACCCAGAATATGGCCCTTGAACCTCAACCAAGAGCCCTTGGACCAAGCCCCCCTGGTTTTGCGCCGTTGAACTATCCGATGGTGTCAGTGGAGCAGATAATGGCTGCTCAGTCGGATATTGAGGCGAATTATTACACATTAAGGTCTTGTGTTGAGACCATGACTGCGGTCAACAACTTGTCGCACCGGCTTCAGAGTAGAACAACTGAGGTGCAGCAGGTAAAAGCCCAACTGGCTCTGCTCCAGCGCATGTATACCGATGCGGCGAGAGATATGTGTCTTGAAGGCCGAGAACAAGGAGCTGAAGCGGAAGGCCACCGTGATGCTCAGATTTGGAGGACCGCCATATGTGACGGTTGAGGAGCAACGGGAAGTGAACGTGCTCGGCGGCGTGGGAAACACGGAGGCAGCACCGACAAGGGACGCCCAAGACAAAGGCAAGAGGAAGAGATCGGCAGAAGAGGCGAAAAAATAAGGCCGGTTTTTGTGGTGTGGGTTGTGGTTGATTTGTTTGTTTGTTTGTTTGTTTGTTTTTTTTTTTTTTTTTTTTTTTTTTTTTTTTTTTTTTTTTGTGTACAAATGTGATCGGGGTTGATCCCCGAGATGAATAAATGACAAGTTTGGAAAATGTTGTTGGTGGTGTTTTGTTTAAGAATAAAAAAAAAAAAAAATAAAATAATGGATTTAAAGCTAGATGAAGCAGCTGCAGTGGTGTCCAAGTTGAACTTGCCCAGAATTTTGAGATGGGTGTGTCAAATAAAACCCCAGAGTTTATTAAGATGAACCCTATTGGGAAGGTTCCTGTGCTGGAAACTCCTGATGGTCACTATAATCACGGGCAGAGAACTGTTCCTGTGCACTTCTCATGTCAATCTCCTCTCCAGCACCTCCAGTGAGGTCCACAAGAGCATCTTGGACAAGCCCACCTTCCAATGCCTCATAAGAGCCATGCAATTTGGCATATGCCTTCTCCAATATAGAGACCCAGAGTTCATTTGAATTCTGTACATTGATGAAGTCTGCTTGCTACAAACTTGGTTTGCACAAGAGTAATCAATTTGTAGCAGCACAATGCACCATCATGCAATGAGGTCAAATGTCAAAGGTTCTTTCGACCCAACTGCCATGCAAACTGATCAACCACCACCATAGCACGAGATGCCGAGCCAATGGAACCATCACATAATGCAACCAAGAGAAATGCTGCTGTATGCATTACTATAGCACCTTCACCAGCAGCTTTTGAAGTGTTCATGCACCTTGCAGAAAACCAATTCTCGTGAATTGATGTGACAACATATTGGTTTAGCCCAATGAAGAAGCTCTCAGATTGGATTTTATTGCGTTTGATGAAATCGACAAATTGGCTCAGTTCAATAGGATTTGCATTTATCCCTTCTTGTTCTGCAATGGTGGACAACAGGCGAGATGGTGCAGTTGGGTCATGGTTAATAAGCAAAGCAGCCTTCAGCGGTTGACCAGAAGAACCAATACAGGTAGATGCCCACTTGTCCCAAACTTTATGTACAAAAGCCCAGTCCATTAAGGTAGTCAACAACTGGGAAAGGGATAGCACTGGTTGAGCGATGGAGCTGTATCACAGATCCAAATAAAAGAAAAATACAGTTGAAGGCAAGACCCACTGAGTAGAACTCCCAGCAGGGGTCAACAACCTGTCAGGGAGTTGACAGACACAGGTTGAGCAAATGAAGGCCCTAATGCCCTTACAATTGAGGGAGGTTGATTACCAGAGAGAGAGAGACAGCGGAATAGGTTGAGGTCCGGCGGGCGGCCAAGGAAAGGTTGCCGCCCGCCAGAAGGCGAAGAACACTAGGAGCTTAACCTATAGCTCTGATACCATGTAGGAAATTATATTATTGATTGATAGATTGATTGATATTGTGTATATTGTATTTTACAATGGAGAGAATGATCTCTCTTTTATAGGGAGAATGAGTTACAAATGGAGGAATTAAATTAACCTAAAATGGAGCACTAAACAACTTAATGGAGCATTATGGAACATGGAGCACTTGCTTCTTGTGGAGCACTAATGGAGTGGAGTAGGTAGGTGGTAGTAGGTGGTAGTGGTAGGTGGAGTAAGTTATAGGTTTTTTACATTCAACAGAAATTGATGATCAGCCATTTGCTATCTTCTCTGGAACTTGAAAAGTAGTTTCTTTTCTTCTCCAAAACTAGAAATGATGGAGCTTAATGGGTTTCTATGTTACTTTTATTTATACTGACTAAAAAGATATGGTGACATGACATTTGTCTCTTATTTAAATGACTAATGATGGATAATGGTATTTTTATTCTGGTTTGAAGCACGTATAGACATATAAACTTAAGGAGACAGAGACAAACAAACACACACACACAGAATGGTACCTTTGAGTCCATGATTATATGATGACCCAGCATACAGTTCTCTGGGGTCCTTTTAACAGAACCACTGCCACCAAAAATAGAGATTCAAAGTGTTTAAATCAGATGAACCAATATATACAGTTTAGTATAGGATTTCTACACACCAAAAAAAAAAAAAAAATTGGACATATTTTATCAAAAATATCATCTTTAAAAGAAATCTCAGGGAGATGATGCTGCAGAGAAGAGCAGTACTTTGCCATGAATGATGAAAATGTGGAAAAAGGAGTCTGAACTAATTTTCATTTTTTTTCCATTATTATGCAAATCCAAAATGGGTACTGAGGAAAGGCTGGTTTGTATATAGTAGGAAGAAATTGTTGGCTACAAATGGGAATAATCATCTGGTGCAACAGACAGCCTCAGTTATTTAGGGCTGTTTTGGCAACAACCTATTTTAGCCAAAAAGTCAAAAAGTCACTACAAAAAAATCAACTTTTCTCTCTACTTTTTGCACGTGTATTTGTAAAAAGCTAAAATACCAACTAAAATAGTCAATTCCGAAAACAACCCTTAATATGAAGAAAAGTGACATTGGAACCATGCACTAAGAGATAGAGGGAGAGACAGTTGTTAAGATGATAGATGCATGGAACAATAATTGACGATCATGGCTTGGGAGAGAGATGTGAAAGGTGCAGTGATTTTCTTCTTGCTATTTTTAAATTATTTCGGTTAATAATGCAATGGAAATAAAATAAGATGATGATTAATAAAATACCTGACAACTGATTCTCTAATAAACAGTTTAGTCCCTCATATCTCTGGAAAGAATAAATCACATTGCAGAGAGCAACGAGGAAGAGGGGGAAGGGAAGCGGGACGGGAAAGGGAACGGGAACGGAAAAGGGGAGGGAAAAGGCGAGGGAAAGGGGGAGGGGGAGGGAAAAGGGGAGGGGGAGGAGAATGGGAATGGCGAACGGATGAGGAGGTGGGGGGACTGGTCGGCCGGAAGTAATGGCATTCCTCAGGCATCTCTTCAATCAACACTTGCACGTGGGGAAGGACGGATCTCAATTCATCTGGCAGCATCTTCAACTTCTTGCAACTTTGAATTTCTAAAGTCAAAAGATTGGGCATGGCCCTTTCATCCACCCTCCACCTCACTAAGTTGTGCAAACCTTTGAGTTTTAGATGTTTTAGTTGAGGGAATCCCATTGCAGAACAAACCATTTCTTTCCCCACAAAGGCTTCATCTAAGTAGAGGCCCCTTAAGTTAGGCAACTTCTCCAGTGTGGACATAGGGTCTTCCTTAAGTAGAGATCCCTCCAACCATAGCTGGGTGAGGCTGCTGCTTGAATACAAAGAGATATTCATCTGATGGTCAACTGGTGGTGCTAACACTTGTATAGGCCCTTGTATTTCCAATTTATGAAGATGATGACACCCCAATAATTGTGTTAAAAGATTTGACTCCTCGGAGAAAACATCAGAGTCGCGAATAGAAAGTGAAGAGTGACGGAAGAGTTGTTGATTTGGGTTACTGATGCTGAAGAGGTAGTTGATCATATCCTCACGTCTCCCCCACATTTTTGCTTCCCTTAGCTGTCGAAGATTGGTTAATTTGAAGAGATCCTTGATATCACAATAATATGTATGGAAGTTTTCTAGCATCTCTAGGTTGTCCAACCCATCCAATCGTAATATGTCACCATTTTCTATATGTACGGATTGAGGAAGGTAAAGATATTGCAGTAGTTTCAATTTCCATAGCACATTTGGTATCAATGGATGTGATAGTGTCCGTAAATCAAGGGTTTGCAAATACCTCAACTTGCCTATTGATGATGGCAACTGGTTGAACCATGAATATCTTAAACCCAAGTACCTCAAGTGGATTAAATTTCCTATTGCTTTTGGTAACTTTAGATCACTCACACTAAAAAAGCGATGTCCAATTGCTTCAAGATCTAAAACTTTCAGCAATTTGAGATGGTTGAAAATACAGGGTTTGATTTGTTCCCAGAGTCGATGACTGCACCTGCCTCCATAGAAAAATACAGCTGACCGAATGTGCTGAACTTGTTTTTGTTTGAGGAGCGAAAGGTCTCCATCAACATTCTCATCAAAGGCAATTGCAAGTCTGTGTATTTGACTACACCTATATGATGATAATGATGAAGAAGGATAGGAATTTTCCAGTAGTTGTTGTTGCTCATTTTTATGCCTCTTCAAATAAATGACCTTAAGAAAATTTTCCTCTTTTATCTTTAACAAACATAGGTCTCGCATAAGGTCATGAAGCTTGCATGATTTAAACCTTCCTTGGTACCTGATTGGGTACTCCTCTAGCTGCACCTGAAGTATGCATCTCTGTGCCAATTCATCCAAATAACATTCTGCCACATCCATCATTGCTTCTTCTTCCCCTTTTTCCTTATCCTCCAATGATGATGGTAATATGATACCTTCGGCCATCCACAGTTGGTATAATTTCTCTGCTTCTATCTCAACATCTTCTGGATAATTTCCCAAACAAAGAAAACATGCCTTCAACCGATATGGCAAGTCATGATAACTAAGAGCCAACACCTCCATTACTCCTCCATGTTGCTGTCCAACGCTTTTGCCCCTCCTTAGAAACGAATTTAAATTTTGATGAATTATCTCCCACTCACTCCAAGTATGTTTTGTCACTAAGATTCCTCCTAACACAACAATGGCTAGTGGTAAACCCCCACACCGTTCAACCATTTCCCTCACTAACATCTCCATCCTGGTGTCAACTTTGAAGTCTACAAAAGGAACAAAGAGCAAATTTGTAGTTACAAATAAAATGGAAGAACTCGTTTGTAAATATAACACCCTCACTTGAACATAAAAAAGAATAACATGTGACAAAATATTGGAAACTAGAAAATACAATACATTTCTTGTAAAAATGATGATTTTCTATTTCTTTCTTACTGAATTTGCTTAAACATGTGGAAAAAATCTGCTAACCATTTGTTGACTTGTGCATTTCACAAATAGAGATTAGATCTGAAACATTTACTAATTGCAGATTGAATTTGAAAAATCCATCCCTCCTTAAATCTAAAACATTTACTAATTGCATTTGATAATATATGGTAGGGTTTTTTTGGAGCAAGTAACCATTTGAAAAAATGAAAGCAAATACAAATTTATAAGGGGCATACCTATTGGGTCTGTGGACCCTAATAAGTATTGTTCACTCAACCCTCGGTCCAATAGGGGGTTTGGAGGGCCTCCTCCCAAGGGGAGGGGGTCCAAGGGGTACTTTAGTAATTTTCATGTTGCTTCCACATTGCACTAATTCTATACTTATAAATAGATGAAGGGGCCGCATCTTTCAGGTTAAGAGAGTTGTATCGTTTTCTGATCGTAGTTAAAATTGCAACAACCATGGACGTAGCCCCATTCTAGGATGAACCACGTAAATCCTTCTGTTCTTGTGTGTGTTTGATTTTTTTGATTTTGATTATCTTTTTTGTTTGCTATTTTGTGTCTCACCGATCCTGGTTAAGAAGAGACATTTTTCCAAACCTTAGTTGCACGAAGCGGGAGCGGGGGCGGGAGCAGGAGCGGGGAAGCGTGAGCCGATAGAAGTTTCTTAGGTTGGGAGCGGCTCGAGGAGCAGTAATATATATATATTTTTTAATATAATTAGAAGTTTTTTTTATAAATTTTTTTATTTTAATACACATTAATTATTTTTTTATTTATTATATTTTTTAAATAATGTGTTATTTTTAATTTATTTTATTTTATTTTACATATATGTGTTTGTGTTTTTTTATTAATATGTATAATATATACTCATATATATATATAATATTTATATGTGTTAATGTTTTTTTTATTTATATATATTATAAAGATTATATATATTAATATTTTTATTTTTTTTAATTAATATTTTTTTATTATATATTTATATGTATATATATGATATATATTAAATAATAATGTGTTAATGTTTTTTTTTAATTTAAATATATATATTTATATAAAGATTATATATGTTTTTATCTTATATATATATATATATATATTACTTAGATATATATCGTGATAGAAGGCTAGAGAGAGAGAGAGCGCGAGTGAGAGAAGGCAAAGACGAAGGAGGAGACGATGACGATCAGCAAGAAGGAGACGATCTGCGAGAGTGAGAGAGAGAGACGAACTGTGAGAGAGAGAGAGAAAGACGATCTGCCAGAGAGAGGGAGAGAGAGAGATGAACTGCGACAGAGACAAAAAAACACACACACAGAGAAAGAGAGAGCGACGACCTTCGAAGTGATGAAAGAAGAAGAAAAACGAAGCAAAGAAGCAGGACATACCCAGAGACGACCTTCAGGTTCTTCACATTCTGTCTCCTCTCTTTCTTTGTTGACCAACAAGCTAGGGTTTTTGTTCATAGCCACCAACAATCCCATCTTGGACAGGATCGCGTTTCTCTCTCTACAGAAACGCGATTCTTACACGTTTCTTTCTAAGAAACGCAGAATTGCGTTTCTTACGAAGATTCGTTACCTGGTTGCACGATTCCTGCAACTAAGTTCCAAACACTATGAAGCACAGATACTTCAAATAGGATGACATATCCGTATCGTATCCATATCGGATACCGATACTCCTTGAATACTCGCGGATACGTATCAGATACTTATTAAAAGTATCAAATACTTTTTAATTATTTTTTCACTAATTTTAGAGTATCGGATACTTAATTTTGAAGTATCGGATACTCCAAGTCATGTTTACTTGTTTTATGAAATTACAATTGTAACATTTCTTGCATAGTAATATAATATAATATAATTGCAAGTATAAATATAAGAATATTTTTCTAATACTTTGTTAAGTTTTTCGATAAGAAGAGCATAGTGAGTTAAATAATAGAATTTATCAAATTGATGTATCCTTATTATTTCATGCATGTCCCCTATAACTACATAGAAAGTAAGAATTAACAAGAGAATATAGCAATGGTAAAATTAAATATCAATAAATAAATAAGCAAGTAAACTTAAATACAATATTTTTCACTAGTGTCAAAAGAAAAAGTATAGGGACAAGTTGTGAATTATTCTATTATTGTAATATAAATATATTAAACTTGATATTGAAATGAAATATTTGCAAGACTTATTAAAAATTTAAAAAGTAAACAAACTACTGGCTTAAATTAATACAAAATTCTTAAAGGTTAGCATTTTGCATTATAAAATTACATTGTGGTTTCTTAACGTTCTTTAGCTTATGTGTATTTTTCACAAATGTATCATAACCGTACTAGTATCCTATTTTTTTAGGTTTAGTCGTATCGCCGTATCCGTATCGTATTGTATCCGTATCTATGCTTCCTAGTCCAAACAGTGCCCCTCATGCCTAAATCCCTAATAAATTTGTAGTCTAATAACCATCCCCAAACCCAAATCCATAGCCTATTCTCTAGCAAAGCCAGAAGAGGTTCCAAAATCAACAAAGTAGTTAGCTGATAATAAAACCTCCCTCACATGGTAGGTTACCATTGAAAACTAACCTTTCACTTCAAAAATTGCATGAATTTTAAGTCAAAAAGATTTGAAATATGTCTTCTGAGAGATTCAATCCTCCAAGGGACTTGCCCACAATTACTGATAGAAAAATGAATAATTACAAGTAATATTATTTCTCTTAATTCTTTATTTCCCTCAACAAATCTAAAATCAAGGCTTAATATAAATAAATAAATAAAGTAACAATGAGACTAAGAAAAAGTTACTTCAAAAATTTTATTGCAAGATCAAAGCACTTAATACGATAACGAGATATATGAAGATGACTGGGAAGAAATTCTCGTTTACCTACATTTTTTTACCTCTTTTACCTAAACCATGAATAAATATAGTGAACCACTAGACAACATATTATGATACCTTAATATTTGATGCAAGGGAGTCAATTGAGGAGAAATTCAATGATTGAAGAGACTAACCTGCACCATCTCTTCTTGAGAAGACCTTTTTCTGAAATAGCTCCCAACTCTCTTCTTCATTTAAGCACTTCAGTTCATGGAGGAAACAAGTCGGATCCATGTGCATAGCTACTTCTTTATTACGAGTTGTAATCAATATTTTGCTGCCCATACTTCCTGGTGGGAAGGCAGCTCTTAGACTATCCCAAGCACATGATGACCAAATGTCATCAATAACCGCTAGGCATTTTTTCTCTTGTTGGACTCGGTAAAGTTGCTTGACAAGCTCTTCATCTCTCATGTTCACAATTTGATTTTTCCACTCTGGTACAAGTTTAGTAAAAATCCCTTCCAAAATATCTTTTCTTTGCCATTGTTGAGATATACAAACCCAAGCAAATCGATCAAAGTGGCTCCTAATACTTTGGTGATGGTATATCTTCTTAGCAAGGGTGGTCTTTCCTAGACCACCCATGCCACAAATAGCAACAACCTGACAATTTTGTTTTCTTTCATTCACCAAATGTTTGATTAATGTCTTCATGTCTTCTTGAAAACCAACAAAATCCTCTTCAATAACATGGGAATAAGATCGCCGATATTGAAGTTTCCTTTGATATGTAGAACTTGTACCTTCTCTTTCCATTACAGCAATTAAACCGTAACTTTGTAAGCTTGAGATGAGAATATTGATATTTTTTTTAATAGTTTCAATCTCAGACCGAATCCTGTAGCGGGCTAAAACTTCACTCAAGATGTTAACAGATCTGATGAGGATCTTTCGAAAACCTCCTTTCCTCGATGCCACTTCAAAAACAAAAGTTTCAACAACAGCCTCCGCGTTATAAGCAACTTCTCTAATTTCTGCAACCAAATTGTGGATCGTCTCATGTTCATCTTGTTTTGCATCTGCATCTTTCAAGAAGCATTGCATCTGCCTTAAGTGTGCTTGAACTTGCTCTACTTGGTCACTCATACCATACAAGAATTGTGCATTTTGAATCGCTAAAACACCAAGTCCTTTGATGGCGAAGGCGACAACAGACTCTGCCATTACCCTTGCTGGATTGAAAAGTACTATAAGCTTAGACGAAATGTGTCCACTCAAGTGTATTTCTCATCTTAAATATTCCACATGTACATAAATTTATCAATTAGTCCAGTGAGTTAGGGGCATGTATGTATAAATACATATACTATACACAATTGGTATTGGGATTGCGCTTTTTCAGCAATTTGTTTGCACAACAAACATTCTTGCATATCAATTGAACTTTCAAATCATGAGTGCTCCTGTGGCGTATGCTTTTTCCTTTTGTCTTGAAAATTTATAGATTTTAAGATTCAATTTGTTGGATCAAAAGTATATATGTAAGGATTTGAATGAAAGATTCCCCTCTACATGTTATGCAATGCCCAATATATAACTCATGTATAAACATATGCAGATCGTGAATTTGTGGGTGTACATATGGGGAGTTGCTAACAACCCTACCTAATTACTTTGACCCTCCATTTCTTTAGACCGACACACACCAAAGTGCTCCCCTCCCTTTTTTCTTTGAACACCCCACCATAATCCTACCCTTTGGACCCCCACCTCTACAACCTTACTTCGGCAGCCCGCACCCCCACGTCCGGCGACCCTCCTCCTAGCCCTCCGTCGACCCTTCCCCAGTCCCTTCTTCCTTCCCAACAACCCCTTTCCCCCACTACAACCCATTCCCAACTGGCAACCCCCTTCCCCAGTCCCCCTTCTCCTCCCTAAAAGCCCCAGCCTCCTCCTCCTCCTCCTCCTCCTCCTCCTCCTTCTTCTCCTTCTTCTTCTTCTTCTTCTTCTCGCTGCCTAAACCCTGAAGGGTTTTCAAATCTAAGGTTTTGGCGGCGAAGAAGAAGAGGAGGATGAAGATGAACAAGAAGAAAGAAGAGAAAGAGGGAGTGGGTTCCCGGCGTTGTGGCTGGCAACAGTGGAAAGGGAGTAGGGGTGACACAAAAAGGAAGTGGTGGGGTGAAGGAGGTCGGAGGAGGGGCGGGGTGGCAAGGTAGGGCTAGGAAGGGGAAGCAAGGGTCGAGAGGTTTACTAAAGAGGGGCAAACGAGGGAGGTAGCCGAAGTTGTTGGTGGTGGTGGGTGGGGTTAGGGTTAGGGTTAGGGTTAGGGTTGAGAGGTTAGAGATAGGGATAAAATAAGAAAGTTGTGTTACAGTAAAATGGTAATAAAACTAAATAGGATGAATTACACTGATCTCTTTCAAGGTTTGGAGAAAATACAGCAAGCTCCACAGTTTTAACAGAATTACATTAACTACCTTTTTAGTAAGATTAAAGAAGCCAAATGGTATGAAGGCACAAACATACACAAGATAAAATGGTATATATTTCAATATACACAAGATAAAATGGTAAAATATACATTGACCTCTTTTTTAGTAAAATGGTATTAAGGGACAAACATACACAAGAAAAAATATATATTTCAATATAAAAAAAGTTATAAAAAAAATAAAAAAGATGATAATATCATTTTTTTCATTTATACGACTACCAAATTTATGACAAAGAGGGGAGGGACCAAGTGTTATATGAATTAAAACACTAAGAGAGCCTAATGTAATTATGCCAAATTTATGAGACTTAAGGGGTTGTTTGGGGTGTCCTAAATAAGTGTACTTTTTGTCTTTTTGAACTAAAAAATTGAGGAAGAAAATATAGATATTTGGGTTAACTTTTTGACTTTTTATGGAAAAATGTGTAATAAAAAATTGTAAAAATTAGTTTGTAAGAGAAAATTAGAATTGGGAGTTGTGCAGCCGTAATTATTGACTTTTGGTGAATAGTATTAACTTTTTAACTTTTTGAGTAACTTTTTAACTTTTTGACTTATTCTGGACTTGTCAAACTTGGCCTTACTCTATTTTCTTCAAATCTCGGGAGGTCAGTATAATTTACCCAAATAAATAAAGGATTTGGGGTTTAAGTACATAGGTGGGGCTATTAGCAGCTCCCATATATGCATGTGTTTGTTTTAGAACATTTTCAAGCATTTCATCAATTTTTTCATTAAATTCAAATTTTAAAAAATGGGTAAAAGTGTACTCCAACCACTTCATCAAATTCATATGGGAAAAACACTTTTTTTTACCAAATCAATAATGAACCAAATTCCCAAGAGTCATATTTTTACTCAAATGCCTTGTTTAGAAAAGGTTTTTTTTTTTTTGGGACTAAAATTCACAAGAAAGCAAAATAAGTTAAAATAGCTAATAAAATAAAATATCATATCAAACCTATAATAATTTTACTTTTTTCCTCATGAACATCCCATCCAACTAAAAAAAATAAACAATTCAACCATCTTTCTCAAATACAAATATTTTAGCCTACTAAAATAGTCAAAAATTAAAATAATCTACTAAAATAGTCAACCTCTCAAACGAGGCCAAAAATTTGATGAAATTTTAAAAATAATAAAGATTGGAAATTGTTTTCTTTTATAAAAATGGTTAAATCACGTTTTTCAAAAATATTTGATGAAAAAATCAAATTTTGAAGTGTTCCATGGATCAAGCTTTTAACCAAACTTTCACTCAAATCTAATGAAAACCCAAAAAAAAACAAAAGTTAGGAATGGAGAGGATTTCGTTCATACATATACATGTATTTCTGGATATACATACATGTGATGCTAGAGTCTAGAGAGAGAGAGAGAGAGAATGCATACCTGGTGAGAGAGGCCGTGGGAGGATAATGGAGATGCTGTGTGTGCAGACGTTTGGGGGCTAATTGACGTTCAGATTTTAATTTGAGGGTTATTTTTTAATTTCTTATAAAATGATATATATAAAAATAAAAACAAAAAGTGATAGGATTAGGGCCGTGCAAAATACCGCACAATCCGCATCAATTTGCACCGCTCTAACCGCTAACTCTGTTTTAAACTTTAAAATTTATAATTCGCCAATCGAACCGCTCTGCTCCGCTATAGTTAATATATATATATTTTTTAATTTTCAATGAAATATCAATGTAAAAATAAGCGTAAGAGAGATTTAAGATATGAAATTTATTACAATTAGTGGTTATATATATGGAACATATTATGTAAAATCACTTTGTGTTATATATCTAAAAAATATTATACAAATTAGTGTTATATATTATGCAAATGTATGATAATTAGGCCAAGTTTGGGAACACTCCAAAAAGTCAAAAAGTCAAAAAGTTACTCAAAAAGTTAAAAAATTATCACTATTTACCAAAAGTCAACAATTACGGCTGCACAATTCCCAATTCTAATTTTCCCCTACAAACTAATTTTTACAATTTTTTATTACATATTTTTTCATAAAAATTCAAAAAATTAATCCAAATATTCATATTTTCAACCTCAACTTTTTAGTCTAAAAAGACAAAAAGTACACTTATTTAGGACACCCCAAACAACCCCTTAGTTAGAATATTCTTCAATATGCCAATCAGCCAAAAACCGCCCAAACTGTAATTTGTTAGTCCGCTAATCCGCTAACCCGCCATTCGATTTGTAATTTTCCTCTCAAACCGTTCGAACCGCACCACGCGCATCCTAGAGGATTGAGTGTCTTACTTTTTTTTATTATTCTAACTAACTTCAATCATTACTTTTTAAAAATTGATTATTTTAATTAATTTTTTTAAAAAACATATAAAAATAAAAAGAATTGTATGATAATTTATAATAACTTTTGACTAAGGGTTATTTTTGTATGACTTATAGACTAATTTTTTTCTTATTATGAAAATATATTAAAAATATATATAAAATAATATAATTTAAATAAATTAATAAATTAATTCTTTTTAGATATTATCAAAAGAGACTTAAAAATTAGAGGCTAAACAAGGCGAGAATTACATCACTTTTATCTTTATAAACCCCTTCAAATCACCTCCAATGTATTCGTAAGGTTTTTATAATTAAATAATAAATATATATAAATTTATAAATAAAAGAGATAAAATAAGGGCTGGTTTGGCATAAGCTGTATAAGTCAAAAAGCCAAAAAGTTACTCCAAAATCCAAAAAAATATCACTATTCACCCAAAAAAAAATAATAATAATAAATTTTTTCAAACCAAAAGTACACACATGCTGCGCGTGGCTGCTGTCTGCGCCATTTTCAAACAAAAGAAATGATTGGGTGTATTTTTTACACACACCGTTGTTTGTCCCATGGGGGCCATCATGAGTCCCATTTTGATAATCTGAACCGTTCAATGTGTAGAAATCGTTGAGTACTATATGTCTGCAAAAAATCACATTGATCGGATATCGATAACTATATGATTAAATCAGTTAAATATAACAAATGGATAGTGTTATAATTAATGATTGAAAAATAAATAAAACTGATAAGATAGCTATCGATATCCGATTGACTTGATTTTTTATAGGTACATAGTGTTCGACGAGTTACACACATTGAACGGTTCAGATTATTAAAATGGGACCCGTGATGACCCTCACGGGGAAAACAAAACCGTCCAATGCTTTATACAAAAATTAACCAATCATTTCCAACTCCATAACACTCAGCCGGTTGTACAGCCGGTGGTACGGCTGGGCCCCACTCCTCTCCAATCATCTCTTACACACTTTTTTTTATACAATTTTTTAATACACATTTTTTCATAAAAATCCAAAAAATTAACCCAAACCTTCATATTTTTTTTTTGTCTTTTTTAGTCTAAAAAAACAAAAAGTGCACTTTAATACTCCTATCTCATTAATTTAATGAATATTGATATGAATGTCATCTCTGGTAGGTGTTGGGTGTCACGCGGTTGCGTGCCCGTTAAATAGTCAACCGTTGGCCTTCTATTTTATTAAATTTATTCAATAATTTAGATTATAATTTTAATTTAATATAAAAAAATATTTAAAAAAAAAAAAATCCCTCGTACCTTAAATTTATCTTTTCACTAAATTTGATGAGAACAAAAATCATTAGAAATGTTTTATCTTTTTAAATTTTTATCACATTTAAATTTAATGAAAGATTTGATAAATTTTAAATTTGATAAAAAAAAAAAAAAAATGTTTGGTAGTTCAAAATTTTGTGACTTAAATTTGTCAAATTGTAAAACGACGTCATTTTAAGTGATTTGAGCCACAAAATTTTGAACTACCAAACATTTTTCAAAAAAATATTTGTCTTGATTTGATAAATATTTGATGAAATGATTGGAGATATTTTTTTGGCTAGTATTTTTTATCAAATTTAAATTTGATGGAAAAAAAATTAATGATTGAAACCGTTCAGCATTTTTTATTAAATTTGTTTAACAATACTTGACTTGATCACCCCAATGGTGAGAATCAATTTTTTTTTAAAAAAAATCAATTTTTTTTAAAAGAAAATACCTAACACATCTTAAAAAAGCGTTCATCTTTTTTTTATTAAATTTGTTTAACAATACTTGACTTGATACAAGTCACCCCAATGGTAAGAATCAATCCTTCTTTTTTTTTTTAAATACCTAACATATCTTTAAAAAAAAAAAACCTCTTTTAATCAATTCAGCTAAAAAAAAAAAAAAATTGATCTCCAATTCTTCATTTTTTCAAGAGTTTCATCAAAGTGAAAAAAAAAAAAATGTTGTTGAAATTTTATGAATTATTTGATTTATCTCTCATTTGATGAATTTTTTTAATATAAGAAAATTTGATTTGATATAAGTTTGGTGAATGGATTGATATATTTTCATCAAGTGTAAATTTAATGAGGGATTTAGTAAAGAATTGAAAATGTTCTTGGGCCATATTTGTTTCATGAGATACAATTATAGGATTGGATTTCGGCGGTGTTTGGCAACAATGTTTTTTGGATTTTTTTTTAGATTTTTTCCACTAAAAGATAAAGTTTTTGCAAAAAAATAAAAATAAAAATAAAAAATTCAAACAAAATATCACATCAAATTCCATAATCATTTCACTTTTTCTCTCACAAGTATCACATTTAATCACAAAAATCCAACTATCTTTTCAAACACAAAAAAAAAAAAAAAATTCTAATAATATTTTATAACTAAAAAAATCTACATAAAAATCTACTTCCGAAACACCCATTTCATGTCAGCATTTGTTTATTTTTGATTTGCATATATTTTAGGACGAGGCTATGATTTTATAGTTAATTAGGAACTCATTGTGATTGTGTTAGCACCATAATTCTGCAATTTTTATTATTTATGTAATTGCAGGACACGTGGCATCCTCTTATTCATTTGGAAGTTAAAAGAAGTTATAAAGATGATGGAGAATATGAAGGATGAGTGGAAGGACAAAGTGGATGAGTGGAAGGACACGTGGCAAGACAAGATTGAAGATGGAAGAAATGGGTAGTTACTAAGTAGTTATTGCTGTATTTTTTTCCTCTATAAATAGCCATTAATGGCTACATTGTAAAGGATCCAGAACTCAAATCAAAGACACTTGATTTCAATATTTCTTGTCATTTTCCTTATCTTAGGAGTAGTTTAACATAGATTTATATTTCGAAGCATTTATTTTCAGCACTTTCATTTCGAAGCATTTTATGCACTTCATTTCGAAGCATAGGAGTAGAGGTAAATAATTTCACTCAATCGTCTTTCTCCGTCCCCCTTTCTTCTTTTACTTTTTATTTTCTCTACACTTCGGTAATTTTTAAGTCCTCTTTGTTGAGGCAAAAGAACCGTCAACACAATCGCTTGATAATTGGCTTGAATTTAATCTGTAAGGATTTTTCAATCCTTGCTGGCACGCTCGCATTTATAATATTTTCCTTCGTAGGAAAAATAAGCCAACATTTTTTGGCACGCCCAGTGGGACAGCCAAGTGTAAGAAATGACAAACAATTTGGATTTCGCCATTCAAACTTGTCAATTTGAAATATATTGGTGTGAAAGAAAAATTTTGGATCTTCAAGAAGAGATCCATTTTCTTGATGAAATAAACTTTCATCCATTACAATATTATTTGGTGGAAGAAAAAAGACACCATTTAATTGGAGAAATTCATCAACTTGATATGGAAATTCGCCAATGGAATGATGAGTTATCAACTCTCACTACCAAGTCTGTAATTGAGGCCTTAATGGCCGGAATTGGTGAATTTTTTCAGAATTTTTCCATGGTTGAAAATAGTAAAAGCAAAAAGTTGATTTCATCAATGGCTCGGGGGGTTCAAGAGTCCGTTTTTAAAGAGCCAAGTTATGAAATTAACACAACGAAAGAGCATGTTCTTGAGCCCAATTTGGCTAAGAATGATGTTTCATGCATGACTCGGGGGGTCCAAAAACCAAATTTTAGAGAGTCAAGTCATGAAAATAACATATTTATGGGTGATTTTCATAAGCCATTAATGGCTAACATGGAAAAACAACCCACTTTGCTAAACAATTATGAAAATCAATTCGGCGAAAGTCTTGTTTTTAAAGCAAACATGGTCAAGAATAATGAACAAGCCACTGTTCATGAATTCAAAATTTTTGACATTTTTCAAAATGTTAAAAAGTATGAATTTTCATGCTCACACTATACCATGACTTTTGGTGTTCAAAATCCTTTTTGGATTTGTGGATCACATCAAACGTTGACTTTGATGGAATGGCTAGCAAATAATATTTCGTTATTGAAATATATTGGGCAAAAAATATGATTGATCCATAAAACCATCATCATTTGGTTTTGTGGTTACCTTCGAAATATGTCCTAAGACACTTCGAAGCATGTTATTTATTGAAATATCATTTTATAGCCATTAATGGCTTGTTAAAATGCCAATCTAATTTCATAGTAATCCAACTCTTTGGATTTTGTATGAAGAGATGTCGTGTGAGTTTGAAGTACTAAGAACAAGTGATGACCATTTAAGATGCATGAACTTGGCTAGAAAAAGCCTATGCATTTAAATAAGTGGTTGAGAATGGCTTATCTTTTCAAATTGATGGCCAGTTGTTTGTATGTACACAATCAAAGCATCGAAGACGCATTCGAAGCATCAAGAGTTGTTTCGAAGGTTGATTACTTCACCTTCGAAGTCAGTATAAAGCTTTGAAGATACATTGAAGCATCAAGAGTTGTTTTCGAAGGTTGATTACTTTACCTTCGAAACTGTATAAAGCTTTGAAAACTTTCGAAATGTGTACATCTCTTCAAATATATGTAAAATGACAATTTATTAGTTGTCGAATAATGCCTATTTTTGGCATGATAAGTTGGTTCGAAGAACAACCGTTTTGATGTCTTTGAAGAATCAATAATTGGTTCGAAGTACAAAATTAATATTTTCATTAATTATGTTTGAACCAGAACATACAACATTTGAATAACCACAATGTTGGCCAAAAGTTGCTTCGAAGACCCTTTTGCCATAATTTTGTAAGCTTCGAAATATTCCGTCTTGCATTAACAGCTTCGAAGAAACGATAATGGTGGTTATGAACCTTCGAAGCTTTGCCGAATATTTCCAAGGATGTAATTTGTCCTTTGTTGGCACTTTCAACATTCGAAAGATGATTTTGGTCCTTTATACCACCTTCGAAGCTTGTTACTAGTCATTCGAAGCACTTCATTGGTGCTATTACATCATTCGAAGCATTTTATTACTTAGATTAATCATGTGCTTGGTTCGGCCCTTCAAAAATTCAAGTAAACATCATTTTTAAGGGCCGCGGGGGGTAATGTTAGCACCATAATTCTGCAATTTTTATTATTTATGTAATTGCAGGACACGTGGCATCCTCTTATTCATTTGGAAGTTAAAAGAAGTTATAAAGATGATGGAGAATATGAAGGATGAGTGGAAGGACAAAGTGGATGAGTGGAAGGACACGTGGCAAGACAAGATTGAAGATGGAAGAAATGGGTAGTTACTAAGTAGTTATTGCTGTATTTTTTCCTCTATAAATAGCCATTAATGGCTACATTGTAAAGGATCCAGAACTCAAATCAAAGACACTTGATTTCAATATTTCTTGTCATTTTCCTTATCTTAGGAGTAGTTTAACATAGATTTATATTTCGAAGCATTTATTTTCAGCACTTTCATTTCGAAGCATTTTATGCACTTCATTTCGAAGCATAGGAGTAGAGGTAAATAATTTCACTCAATCGTCTTTCTCCGTCCCCCTTTCTTCTTTTACTTTTTATTTTCTCTACACTTCGGTAATTTTTAAGTCCTCTTTGTTGAGGCAAAAGAACCGTCAACACAATCGCTTGATAATTGGCTTGAATTTAATCTGTAAGGATTTTTCAATCCTTGCTGGCACGCTCGCATTTATAATATTTTCCTTCGTAGGAAAAATAAGCCAACAGATTGTTGATTTCCTTTTTGATCAGATGGTCCTTTTTTTGTTAGAGGTCACTTGTGCTAATGGCTAAGTTGTCTTTATTGTAGATCGTTGTTAGATGTCTGTTCATCAAACGACTATGATAGCGTCAGATCATAATGATCTAGTTGCGCAACATTTGTGCCGTTTTGGCAATACACACAAAAAGCTGCGTTTTGTGTGCAACTCAAAAACGTCAAACCATCCCAAAATGCTGAAAATTCCATTTGGAAAGACCCAAAAAAGCAACATCCAAATTTACCAAACTACCCTCTGGAACATTTTAATTAATTAATTCAAAAATCAAAAAGTATGAATATTTTGGTCATTTTGGAGCGATGTGACACTTTTAAAAAATATTAAACCAAAAATTTAAAAAGTCGGTTTTTTACCAACTTTTCAAATCACTTCTAAAAAAAATCAAAAAGCTTGGTAAAAAGTCAAAAGTCATTGTGGGGATATATTTTCTGAGTACCAACACATGGCAAGGTGACGCCGACGTTTCAGCCGAGATATCACGTGTCCTGGTCATTATGACAAGGTCATCTCAGTTAGGCCGATGTTATCTCCGAAGATATCGGAATCCGAGATAAGCGGATAAGGGATAAGGGACAAGAGTCCTAAAATAAAGACGACACTTAGCCAAGATAAGAATAAAGCTCTTAGGGAGTTTATCTTTATCTCTTGAGGAGTCCAAAGTAAGTACTGAACAGGAATCCATAGAAGTCAGGCTTCTATTGGAATTAGGATTGAGGTAACTATAAAAGAGAGGTACCCCCATGGGTCTAAGGTATACTTTTTATGCTCAAGCTAGTGAGTTTAGCACTATTGATTACCTTTAAGAGATATTGAGTACTGACTTGATCGTCGGAGTACTCCCGGGTGGCGAACTACCACCGGAGTCTTCTCTTTCTGTTGCAGGTTAGTCAGGTGCCATCTATTCTGCCGGTGCTCTCCAGTTGGATACTAAGATTGCAGTGTGGTCAGAAAATCACTCACACAATTTGGCGCCGTCTGTGGGAAAGAAATGAGAATAGATGGCCATCACTGTACAAGATCAACGTATTGGAAACGACGAATTTAACAAAAATGGAGAATGTGTCGACATAAACGGAGTGAAGACCCTTCCAGAAGGGACGCAAAGACAGGGGGCATGAGTGCTCCCAAGGAGATGACATTCAAGTATAGAAGAGCTCAGCCCAAGTGAGCAGACCCCAGATTCCAGATCCTGGATCTCGGATCCTAGAAGGCAAGATCTCGGCCTAAATAAGTAGGTCCGATAAGACAAGAGCTCAGCCTAGGTGAGTAGATCCCGGATTCCAGATCCTGGATCCCAGATCTCAGAAGGCATGATCTTGGCCTAGATGAGTAGGTCCGAGAAGACAAGAGCTCAGCCTAAGTGAGCAGATCCCAGATTCCAAATTCTAGATCCCGGATCCCAGAATGCATGATCTCAACCTAGATGAGTAGGTCCGAGAAGAGAAGAGCTCAACCTGAGAGAGCAGATCCAAGATTTTAGCAGACAAGACCTCGGCACTTAAGCCCGAGAAGAGAAGAGCTCAGTGAGCAGATCTCAGATCCCAAAAGATAAAAAGAAAACATACAAGGTCAGACTGCAGTTAGCCAGATTGAAGACCTTTTATAAGGTCCACAAAAGAGCATGTGAAAGCCATGCAGGGGGCAAAGAGAAGAAAGATTATTGTTTAACACTTGTTGAAATTTGTAGCAATTTACAAGTTGAAATTAAACCGAGATTATTGTTTAACACTTGTTGAAATTTGTAGCAATTTACAAGTTGAAGTTAAACCGAGATGATGTTTAACGCTTGTTGAAACTTGAGAAAAGTTTACAAGCAGAGTTAAACCGAGATGATGTTTAACGCTTGTTGAAACTTGAGAAAAGTTTACAAGTAGAGTTAAACCGAGATGATGTTTAACACTTGTTGAAATTTGTAGCAATTTACAAGTTAAAGTTTAACCGAGATTATTGTTTAACACTTGTTGAAATTTGTAGCAATTTACAAGTTGAAGTTAAACCGAGATGATGTTTAACGCTTGTTGAAACTTGAGAAAAGTTTACAAGCATAGTTAAACCGAGATGATGTTTAACGCTTGTTTAAACTTAAGAAAAGTTTACAAGTAAAGTTAAACCGAGATGATGTTTAACGCTTGTTGAAACTTGAGAAAAGTTTACAAGCAGAGTTAAACTGAGATATTGTTTAACATTTGTTGAAATTTGTAGCAATTTACAAGTTGAAGTTAAACCGAGATTATTGTTTAATACTTGTTGAAATTTGTAGCAATTTACAAGCTGAAGTTAAACTGAGATCATTGTTTAAACACTTGTTGAAATTTGTAGCAATTTACAAGTTGAGTTAAACCGAGATGATGTTTAACACTTGTTGAAACTTGAGAAAAGTTTACAAGCAGAGTTAAACCGAGATGATGTTTAACACTTGTTGAAACTTGAAAAAAGTTTACAAGCAGAGTTAAACCAAGATGATGTTTAACGATTGTTGAAACTTGAGAAAAGTTTATAAGCAGAGTTAAACCGAGATGATATTTAACACTTGTTGAAATTTGGAAAAAATTTACAAGACAAGGTTGTACTGAAAGAAGTATTTACATACTTGCCGAGATTACCATGTTGCCAGGACTTGGAAGATAATGAAAGACAGAAGTCTTAAGAAGTAAAAGAAAAGTGACGAATTTTTGAGCAACACTTGTGAAAACATTTATACAGTGTTTTCAAGTATTAAACCGAGGCTGAGATAAACCGATTAGTGGGTACAACCGAGGTGTTACATCCCGAGGAGATTACACAGTTAAGGTGTAAATTGAAGACATGCAAATTATTTTTCCATACAAGAGTAAAAAGAAGAACACATCAGCTAGAAAGGATCTGTGACAGCGACATGAAGCCAACTTCCATAATGTGATCCTAAGTGCAACTTATGTTCACATTAGTAGACAGGAAGAAGGAATAAGCAAGGAATGTTAACACTTGTTGAAATTTTTTAGCAATTTACAAGTTTGGTATAGCCAAGATCACACTAAAAGACGTTTTCCGAGATATGATCATCCGAGATGACCAACTAGCTTGTTAAAAGCTTAGAAGGTTGCGAAAAGTGAAGCATGTATAAAAGAAGGCAAGTATAAATGAGGAAGCAACACTTGAATACCTCTGTTAAAGAACACACTTGTAGAAATAAAGTACCAAGGTTATGTTAGTCCGAGGTGTCTACCTGATGATAATTCCGAAGTGATGTTTATCCGAGGTGTACTACCCCGAAGTGATTTGCAGAATATATTCGAAAAAAGTTAAAAAATTTCTAAGTATGGGGAAGCATACAGGCAGTCAGCAGAAGAAAACATTCAACATTCAGAGAAACACAAACGTGCATAAAAAAAGGCACTTCGACCTAGTAAAGTGATTCCTTGTTCAAAGATCAAAGCAGTAGCACATCGGCCAACGACAAACATTTTTTAGAAGCAAAAAGGTTACATATGCAGAAAAAACAAAAGTACAAAAATGAAGACCCTAAGAACTAGGGACTAAAGCAAGAACGTCAGAATGATCTGTCTCAATAGTTAACAGTGGTTCAACCTCGGCAATCAGTTGGGGGAGCTTCTTTACCATTATCTCGGCATCAATTGCAAAAAAGGGACGTGGTTCTAAGACTATACAGAAAACAGAAACAAAGGCAAGAATCTAGAAATACAACAAGAAAAACAAGAAGAGAAAATTCAGAATCAAGAAGACAACAAAGTTCAAGAATAAAGCCAAGTGCACAGGCACTAAGTAAGTATGTGAAGAACAAGAAAGTAATGACCCAGACACGATGCTAGCAACAGAAAGCGGATATGGCAAGAACAGTGCCAGGCATTCAAACAATAAACAATTCAAAACTTGAAGACAGACGAAAATAGAAGGCAACAGATGGCAAATAAACAGATTCGAAGTAAAACAGAAGAATTATGAAAGATTGAGCTTAAAAGCAAGTTAAAGAATAACTGAATTACCAAGTGAAATGAACGCCGATATGAAAATCGCTGAAGTCAAATAGATGACTGGAAATCAGGAGCCCACCAGAGAGTGTGAATAGAGCAGTTGCAAAGCTCTTGGAGTTTACGAATTAATGGAACTAGAACCTCGGTTAGGAGGTGCGATCTCAAGCAGCTTGGAAAGTATGAAACTTGATACTTGACACAAGTGGATAGTAAAGTCCAGGGAACTTTGAGATTGGCGAGTTTGATCTCGGACAGAAGGGCACAGATGGACGAACAATGTAAGTTTCATCACCTCAGAATACCGAGGTAATAGAACCTAGGGGGCAGTTGTGAGGATATATTTTCTGAGTACCAACACGTGGCAAGGTGACGCCGACGTTTCAGCCGAGGTGCCACGTGTCCTGGTCGTTATGCCGAGGTCATCTCGGTTAGGCCGAGGTTATCTCCAAAGATATCGAAATCCAAGATAAGCAAATAAGGGATAAGGGACAAGAGTCCTAGAATAAAGAGGAGACTTAGCTAAGATAAGGATAAAGCTCTTAGGGAGTTTATCTTTATCTCTTGAGGAGTCCAAAGGAAGTACTAAACAGGAATCCATAGAAGTCAGGCTTCTATTGGGATTAGGATTGAGGTAACTATAAAAGAGAGGCACCCTCATGGGTCTAAGGTATGTTTTTTATGCTCAAGCTAGTGAGTTTAGCACTATTGATTATCTTTAAAAGATATTGAGTACTGACTTGATCGTCGGAGTACCCCCGAGTGGCGAACCACCACCGGAGTCTTCTCTTTCTATTGCAAATTAGTCAGGTGCCATCTATTCTGCCGGTGCTCTCCAGCTGGATACTAAGATTGCAGTGTGGTCAGAAAATCACTCACACAGTTATTTTTTTATCAACTTTCCAAAACACCCATACTGATCATCTGATGAAAGTTGATCAGACGGTACTTCCTCTCGTCAATGCCAATCTAAGTAGTAGCCCACTTGTTGTATACCTCAAATTGCATTCCTTTTGGGCCTAATTAGTTTTGGGTGCCTTATGAACACTTTTAGTCATAACCAAGAGTACAACATCCACCAAACACTAATCTCATTATCGAGATGGATGCTACTTTAATTTGACCATCATTGACAATCATAACCAACACAATTTTAATTTATAACTAATACTACTTATTTTAGATATAACTGCCATATATTTTACTTTTTTAAAAAAAAAAAAGTATGTATCATAAAAATAGTCGTTTTAAAGGGAGATTATTATTATTTTAAAATGCCTGTAGGTTAAACTAACCCATATATTGCACTCAATTTTGTTTCTCTTGCCTAGATGATGAAATCAATATTATACACAAAATTTTCAATTAAATATTATCCAATTAAACAAACATATATAACTCTGCAAAACACAAGAGAAAGTGTACATAAAACAATTGAGTTCAGCACCTTGGATCTTCATCAGCATTAATTTTTTACCAATAATATTATATAAATAAAATTTTGTACAAAATCCTCATACGAATGCTGTGACCTTGTGGTACGTTCATTTCACCTCGAAAATTGATATCATAAAATCAGGAATAGATTGCTCAAGGGAACAAATTAAAAGGAATAGTTTGTCAACCTAGTTTTCACTAATCCATTTTTCCATGGATTCGTTTACCCAACTCCACTCAGGCCAATCTAATCTGTGCCTTCATTTGGGATGTGGATTGGTTTTTTTTTTATTTTTTAGCTTTTTTAGCCTGCGGTTAAAAACCTCATTTGAGATAGATTTTTTGATTTTTTTGACTTTTGTGAGAGAAAAAATGAAATAATTATGGTTTGAATGTGACATTTTATCTTATTGACTTTTTAGTTTATTTTATTTTTTTATAACTAAAATTGCTAAAAAAGCTCATGCCAAGCATAACCTTTCACAATAAGGAGGTAAGTAGAACTATCATCAAATAACTCATTAGTCGATTAAAAGATATCTTCGGAATAGCATACACAACACGCATCCAGAATGAGATGGCAAACATAGCATAGTGTTTAAATAAGATTTTGTCAGTTCATCACAATTATCAATTTCCAACTTGCCAAATAGACATCAAACTAAGATGAAAACCTGAAAAACAGAGTACTGTCTGCTCAGATCCAACAGAAAAACGAAAATAAAACCCTAATCTCCAGTGACCCTTTAGAATGACTCAAACTCGAGATATTGGATCATATTCTCAATTCTTTATTGCTCGGCCAACCCCTTCAGGATTCTTCTATTGATAGCATTTCCATACAAAAAGGTCATAAAGTATGAAAAGGAGTACAAGACCATAATGAACAAAGAACATAGAAAGTAAAGCAACATCATATATTCACACTGGAGTAACTTTCATCCACACCCATATTGCTATGTACTTGCAACATGTCCAAAAAGGGTTAGCACTTGAAACAGATAGTCACAAAATGGATACTAAGGGAATTACACTGCAGATCTTTATATGCAAAGGATTAGAAACCTTTCAGCTGATAACTTTACAAAACATGAAGCACTAAAACATGCTTAAAGTACTTACAAAGAAACCATCTTCATTGTATGCTTCCTGATAGCACATCGGCCAGAGAAAAGTGATCCTGCAAAGGCAATCGAAATACAACTTCACCGGGTTTCTTCAATAATTTCTGGATCATAGCTTTTTTTCGCGATTGGTAGGTGTGGTGGAGACGCATTTGGAGAGTGGAAAGTTTCTTGATACTGTAACTAGCCAAACCCCGGTCATCCTCCAAAGTTCTTCCACCAAACACAAGACAATGGGCATCAACCAGCATGCCCGCCTTACTGAAAATCTTATTCTTCATGTCTTGCTCGTGTACATTAAGAACTAATGATTTTCCATTCCCATCCTTTACAAATATCTGAAAGGAAGGCACCTCAAGCCATACGTCTAAGATGAGTTCTCTCTGATGTTATAAAAAGCTAAAGTCTTCCCATCCTCGAGTCGCTTCACATCGTACAGTATATGCTGCTCACTGCACCAGAATCCAACCATACTCCTAATTATTACCTTGACATCACGAACTGTGTGCAAGAACTTAACTTTAGGTTTCAGGATCTCTCCATTAAGCATTCTCACAGAAATTGACAACACATCTTTTGGATAAAGACCAAATAAATGATACATTTTGTTTGTACATTGAGAGAGGCCAAAGTCCTGTTATCTTCCAATAGCTTTCCACCATAGAAAAGAGTAATAATCTGATTGTATACCCTCTTTTTCCTGAATCAAGGATTTGATGTTTTGGACAGTATCGCGAGCCTTTGCTTGGAGTTCAAGTGTTTTCTCGTGTGATGGTATGTAGACTAAGAATTTTATTGAACCCAAATTTTGGAAGACAAGATGGAGATTAGAGTTCGGCTGAATGCCATAATCAACCAGCTTGTGGTCATCCTTGAGCCGCTCGCAAGAAAAAAAGAGTTCCTGAATATTTTTGTAAATCAAAGTATAAACGCAACGGATGAAAAATTATGGTCATACCTTTTTCTGCAGAATCTAAATTGAAGGATCTCATGGGTAAATCACGTGCTTCCTAAATCTGATCAATCAACCCAGCAATGGAGTGATATTACAGAATGAATATCACCCACACAAGTCACAGTGCAAAATGGCTCTTGATCGTTGTATTTTGGGAGAGAGTCAGTATATAGGAAAAAACATACGACATACGTTGTTTTTCTCTTAATCACCCATATCCCATATTATATCAGATATGTTGGATAATATCTCATCTATCCATATCAGTTGATATGATGGATATGGATATTCTGAGTGGTTATCCAAGTAAGTTTTGAATTCAAATTCAAACTTACATGGATAAGGTTCAAAGGGTCATGCCACATGGGCGCCCAATTTCTAACATCTCCCACTCGGACATGAGTTGGCATGACACTGCCACATCTCTATCTCAATCTCTCCAAAAAATGAACAATCTTATACTAGCCACTGCACCGTGCGACTGCTGAGAACACCTGCATGTGGGAGCTCTATACTAGAAACTCAAAATGAGTCAGCATAGAGACATCAACCCAAAAAGAACAGAAATAGTGTCTCATATACCCCAGACCCATCTAATTACACCGGTCCAAAAAACATCTCTAATCCCTTAAAAAGAGCATGTTTGACCCTCTCAATTCTTGCAATATATTCACACTCAATCCGTTTCTCATACAGAGCGATATGAGTTGTCGGTAGTGAATATACAACAGTGGTGTAATACTAAATGATCTTCCCTTTGCCCACATGCCATTTAGTTTAGGATTGACCGTTTTTCCAGTGATGTCCCTTAAGGCCGAATCATACATGACCACAGGCAACATACCAAAGCAGTAGAACATCAACCCCTTACCTTATGACATAGTCAAAAGTCACAAAAGGGTACATAAATGAAAATCATATCAATAATGACATCTAAGACTCACACGGTGAGGAAACAGGGATCCATTCTCTCTAGGGGTGAGTAGCGGATATATCGATCCACCAAAACCGACCGAACCGAACCGATCTGCCACATTTTGGACGGATGCGTGATGACGAGCGGACAGTTGCGGATTGATTTTCTCCAATCCGCCAATTTGGCGGATGGATGGTGGATTTGAGATTTCTTTGGCCGCAACCGAACCGCCAAATCGCGAACACCCCTAGTAATTTATAAGACTTTGTATTTTCAATTTGTTTAAATATTATGTTTGTGTTTTCAATTGAAAAAGAGTTTAAATATTCTGTTGAAAAAAAGTTTTCAACTTGAATATATTTTTTGAATTGAAAAAAATAAACGTATTATTTATCTATATTTTTTGGTTTTTAAATCTAACTCTAAAAATAATAAATAGAAAATATGATATATGCTGGTTGGTTTTTTGTTTTCAAAAACATATGTAGATGTAACAATACAGAGACATACAATCTCTACTACTGCTTTGTTCATGGTTTTGGTGGTTTGAATTGTTATTATATTTTAAGAATCACAGATTGTAATACTTTATGTAGATGAGGCATGTAGTGATCGTGATATTCTAAAGTTTCAAACTTTCTTTCTTTGGATAAGGCATACAGTGATTGTAATACTTTTTTAAGTCATTGACTGTAATACTTTCTTTTCTTTTTTTTCTTTTTTCTTTTTGAGGAAGTGCACAAGTTGAATTATGTTGAAAATTTATAAAATTTTAAATCGCCAAACCGATTTGCACCCATCCGCCAAACCGCCAATCCGCTCAATCTACATCCGCTGGATTGGCGGACGGATGCGGATTGATTTTCTTCAATCCGCCAATCTGGCGGACGGATGGCGAATTGGAGGTTCTATGGCCGCAATCGACCCACGCCCACCCCTAATTCTCTCACCTCATTACTCAGTCGCCAAGCACATATAGTATAAATACATGTTACGGTGGAGTAACTGTTCCAAAAGAGTGACGTCATCATCGATACACCGTATAGATATTAGTCTAGTTGCTTTCTAGCGCCTAACCCGAATTCTCTATTTGCTCGCATTCCAAGCGCCAAATGAGATCTCGCATCTGGCTAATCATAACAGGGAAAGTGGGTACTAACATCCATGTTTGGTCCTTAACATGACCTCATCTTGGTTGTAACCAAGGCGACATATATAGTGGATTATTTAAGCCTCTCTTGGCTTCAAATAAAAATAAATCACTACTCTCATCCTTGCTCGCTCCCAAGCGCCAAGGGCGATTGCTCGTGTGAGTGAGCCAATCTTGTCTGCTGACATCATCATCTGCTAATCATTATGACGCAAACCATAATAGTGTCAACATCCCATCTGTAAACACCCCATTTTTGACCGACCTTAAGACTCAGACGTCACCGATTGAGTGCTCGGTGATGTTGCATATTGTGCTCGTTCAGAAGTCTCAGAGTCGCGGCCGTGAGCCCTGCCTCCAGACTTCCGAACCCTCTTCTGTACCTTGTCTCGGTTTGCGAACCAGACTCGGTTTTCTCTGTTTCTCTTCCTGAAGGGAGGGAGAGGTCCTGTAGACCATCTCTCAGTGGCCGTAGGCTACATTTCGTGGCCGTAGGCCATTTTGCCCATTTCGGGGCCCGGTTCCCGATTTTCGGAGCCGTCAGGCTGTGTGCCTCGGTTCGGGACCGTCTAACCATCTCCGATTCCTCCAGTTTTTGGCATGCGTCTTATTTACTCCCTTTTGAGGTACACTGAGGTCGGAGAGACCCACTTCGTGGCCGAATGCCACTTTCGGTGCTTAACAGCCTATTTTCGGGACCCCGAACTGCGTGTTTTGGCCCCCCGAGCATTCGTTTTGCATCGGTTTTCGTTCATTTTTGGCAGGTGCCTCTGTTTTATCACCAGGAAGGTCACTGAAGGGTGGGAGGCCAGCAATTGTCTCAGCAATCAGTTATGCTCCTCCGGCGCCCTCCGACGCCCGTTTTTCTCACTTCCGAGCCAATGTTGACCACCCTAGGGCCATTTTCTTCAACCCCAAACCACATATTTGTGTTGTACAAACATGGGAGGACCCTAATATCACATGGCCGGCCAGTAACTCAACTTGAACCTTTTGAACCCCTCTTAAAAGTGGCCTATTCTCTCTCCTGTTTTAGAGTTGCCAATTTTGAACCACAGGGTTGTGATGAGGAGACCTGGGAGGACACCAATATCTGGTGGCCGGCCAGAAATTGTTTTGGACCATTTTGCCCCTTGGCCAGCTGGCCATAGGGGGTGGCCGGCCGGCCACCTGCAACAAAGATAGCAGGCCGGCCATGATCCTTGGGATGTGTGCTTTACAGCTGTATAGCTTTTTCCCCCAAAATATCTAATTTCGGGGGACTTTTTGTAGGAGAGGGAACTTAATCCCAAAGCTCTACACACTTTCTCTCCTTTTCTCCTCCATCCTTGCATACATACAGCAGCCTTAGCTCTCCCTCAAGGTTTTGGAAGATTGCTCTTAAGCTCATAGATACATATCTCTCTCATTTCCTCTCAAAATCTCTAAGTTTTGCACCATTTCTCCATCACTACCAAGCACCACCACCACCACTCCATTTCCAGCAGCTTGGGGAGCTTTCTAGCAGCTAGGAAGCAACATTCCTTGGTCCAAGAGGTAGCAAAGAAGTGGTCTTCAAGGGTAAGTGCCAATCTCCCTCTTTTGTAGCACTTTTTTGCACCATTCTTCTAGCCTATTTGCTCACTGTTTGGGCTCCGACCCTAACTGAAAGGATCATTATTTTGAGCCATTATTCATGTTTTCCAGGGCTCAACCCTGTTTGAGCCCCCCATTTGGTACTTGCTTCAATATCTCTTTGTATGCCATTATTTTGCATGGTATTTCTAGCCTATGTGTGATCTGTTTTTGAGCATGATATAAACTGTCAGTGGGCTTATTTTGAGCCCCTCTACAATATTGTAGAAGGGCTCAACACTGTTGGGGGCCTCCATGTTGTACTTACCATTATACCCCTCTTTGCCTCCCATTTTTGCATGCGTTTTTAGGCTTATCTAGCTTCTGTTTTCGGCCATGATCAGAACTAAAAATGGCCATATTTTGACCTTCTTGGCATGTCTCATTAAGGGTCTTTGGCTTTTTGGTGAATTCTTTGTATACCTCATGTTATAGCCTCTTGTTGGCCTTAATCTTGCATTGCATTTTGAGCATGTTTGCATACTGATTTGAGGCTTTTCATCTACTGTAAATATTCATATTTTTAGTCCCTCTTCAGTGTTGTAGAAGGGTATTTTTCTTTTTGGGCTTTGCATCTACCACTTGCTTCATAGCCTCCCTTGCGGAGCCATTTTTGTATGCCATCTTAGCCCTACTTGTGATTGCTGTTTGGCCATGTTTTGTACTGTAAAAATGTGATTTTTGGGGCTTCCTTGCTTCTTCCTTTTCATTTCATGTATCAATTATGCATGTATTGTATAGCTACAAGTCATTTCGGGTGCCTAATTTCGTATTTCGGGATCATTTCATGCATCGGGTATTATTTCGCCTCATTTCGGGGCTGTTTTGCCCCTCATTTTTCCATTGATTTTTTTCATGTTAGCATATCATATTCCATGTCTTTGCCATGTCTCATTAGAGTGGCATTTCGGTACCCGAGGGTCCGTTCTCGGTGCACGCACTTCGAGGTATCTTGTTTTCATCTGACGGCCTCTTATGTGAGTGTGGCTGAGGCTCTCTCTTATCGGTGTAAGCCCATTATTGCATTGCGTATGCCATTTCATCCGTAGCATTGTGTATGCCCGGTTGTGTATTACCTCGTATAACGTGTATGCCATTCCATAGCATTGTGTATGTTAGGATTGCATATTCGCTGCATTTCATGCATACCATGCATTTTGCATCGTGTTTGGGATAGGAGTTAGCCCGGGCACGGGAAACGAGACACGTTTCGTACTCCGAGCGGCGGAACGGGTCTCAATTCCCAAGTCACCGACACTCCGGATTATCTATGATGGAGTTAGGTTTTGTTGTAGTATTCATATGCATTCGTCCTATATTGAGTTGTGCAATTCGGCTCCTCGGCCATCATGCATCGATATGCGTGATTGGTGGCACGAGGATCGAGGCATGTATATATTTGTGAAATACATTGCTATGCCCCTTTCCTGCTCTCTGTTGCAGCAAAATAAAGAATCAGCAACTTTTCGGAGTCTGGCACGCATTTCGAGAAACATTGCAAACAGAGGCTAATTGGGACATCCCAGTGGATTTCCGCGCAAGGCTACCCAAACATGCATTATTTCATTATCCGGAGCGGAGTCAAGGCAGTCCCTGGCTTGCATGCCAGTTTTATTGTTTTCTTAGTTAATTTGTAAATTAATTAGGAATTTGTACATTATTCGGACTGTATCATTTGGACTGTATTATTTTTTCATTTGGGACTGTATTATTTATTTGGACCCTCTGCGCAAGGGCAGAATTGTAATAAGTGTGGGTGAGTGTGATGTATGTCTTCCAACCCCACGTCTTTCTTCCCTTTTATTTACCCGCTTATGATGGTTAGATATAGGGCATATTTCAATTAGCATACAGTATGACAGCATATTTGCATCATTCATCTGTTTTGCACGCACCGGGCTCGGCGCATCATACAAACTGCATTTGTATTTCGATTCCAAATTGAATACGTGCTAGTTGTAGCATTCCATATGCCATGTTTAGAATAGCCGAGCCTGCTATAGTTGCACATTTGCATGTGTTGCATTAGGCATTTCTGAATACTTAGGAACCATGTATGGATTTCTAATGAGCTTCTTTTTTGGCTTGGAGTACTCGGTGAGTTTTTATGCTTTAGCATCCTTACATGCGTGTGAGTGACTGCCATGAATAGCATGCTTACCATGAGGCTACGTGCTTATGTGATATAACTGCCTTGAATGCCTGTGGGTGAAGGTTGAGTTACTTGAATTGGGACAATTCATCAAATGTTTGTTTTAAGCCCACTAGATAGTGGCAAAATCATGTTTTCTTAAGCCCACCCGAGGGTGGCAAATCCACGTCTTAGCCTACCTGCGGGTAGCACCATCAAACCATTTTCAAACAAACAAACATGAAATGTTTTGTTCCAATTCAGGCGGCTCAGTCTATACTTGTATCTTTGTCATCACATAGTAACCTAGGCTAATAACCTAATAAGAACTCACAATGTTTTCAAAATAAGATATCATGGTTAGTAGAGGCGGTCTTTGGCGGGCGAAGTGCTCACAGTGACCTTCCCCAATCGTACCCAAGTTCCCGAGCCGAGGCAACTTTGGTGATGACGGACGCGTGGCCTTTGGCACCGAGTCAGGATTTCCTAAATTTCCCATTAAAAAACATTTAGGTGGCGACTCTGTATCTGGCGAAGCAGTCCATGTTTGGCACTTCTTTTCAAAAAATCTGTTTTCAAAATCGATTTGCCGGATTTGGACTCTTTGGTTCAAGATTAAGAACCGTGACATTTGAGTCCTTGAACTGTAGTAGACCCGATATCGAACCAGAACGGGGGGGATTCGCACTCCTCGCCCGGGATGCGTTCGGGGACGTCTACACCATCATCTCAAAATAAGTGATCGATTTTAAAAAAAAAATTGACCACAGCTTGCGCAATTCTAGATTCCAAACATAAGCCTTATTAGCACCTCTTGCGATAAGTATATACAATGGAATCCACCATGTGCGCCTCACATGAAGTGATTCAAGATCACAATTCTAGATTCCAAACATAAGCCTTATTAGCATCTCTTGCGATAAGTATATACAACGGAATCCACCATGTGCGCCTCACATGAAGTGATTTAAGATCACCACCTCTTGCGCAATAACCTCTCTAAAGATATTTTGGTGACCAATTTGCGTTCATTCTTGATGCGCCCAACTAGCACAGATGCGCCCAACTAGCGCATTGAATCTTACAAAGGAGCAAATTAATATACTACTAGTAAAGCATTTTATCCACAGTCTAATGAGCAAGGTCAATGTCTAAACAACTCAGTTGACCATTTACCAAAGATAACACTTATCATGCCGAATACGCCCACAAAGTGTACTTTAGGTCCCACAACAAAGAAAAAGATCAAGGAATATAGGTCATCTGTTTCTCCCAAAGACAATACGAGGATACACTCAATAGCCAAGGCTCTGGCTTTTACCGATAGGTAAGTCAATGGGTTTACAATTTTGCATGTAGAATCATTCTAGGATATTTCTTATGTAAGTCATTGAAGACAAACCGAGAATTTTTCCAAAACAATCCCTAAGGGTCATACATCCAAGCATATAAATTACATCATCCATGTCCATCATATCTAAAATAAAGGACTGCCCACCCTAGGTGGCGACAACCTTATAAATTCCTGGCTCATAATGACTAAGTAAGGAAAAACTTCTTTTGGACCATTGATCATGCCTCAGTGGTCTTCATCGATCATCGTTGGCCTATCATGGCTTGACGAAATCTAAGAACCACTATTTGGATAACTGTTTTAGGTTGTAAAAGATTTATTGGAACTAGCAACCTTTTTGCGCTCCTAACTTTTCACCATAAAAGGTAAGGTAAATCCTCACGGATCTACTTATCCAATTCTCTAATGAGAAAGTCACAATGTCCACAAATCAATGTTCCGAACTTATGTCAATTACAGCCTAAGTCAAAATAACCTCACTCCCTAGGAGGAAGTCTTCTCATGGTCTACACTTTCCTCAATGGCGCGACTTTTCGGTATCTAGCGAGCCTTATGCCTCAACAATGACTATCCAAATTATGCATAACTTTAGAACAGTTTCGCGTCATAATGGAAAGTCAACCAAATTATAGAAATGGTTAATCCTCAAAGACTTTGTCTTAAACTGCGCAACATTAATCCACTTTCTAAAAACAGGGGACTAGAGCCTTTGGCATTATCCTAGGCTCTTTATCATCTTGCGGGACAATCATGAATGGTTCCCTCTCAATCACCAAAGGATGACGTGGAAAATTTTCACATTCGCTACCACGCAACTAAGAATGTAGAGTATTCTTCTCTAATGGAGTAATCCATTAGTAGGCACATCGCTACCACTGTCCCTAGGATATTGGAAATTTCTTTCTATTCTCAACTAGGCTACATAGAGCACTATGTTTAGAATTCTCTATCTTATAGAGTTCTAAAAACTCTATTCACGTCACCTTTACTAATAAAACTTTATGTGACTTAGTTACACTACCACAAAGCTGCTTACCTATATGCACATGACCCGGATGGTTTACATGACTGCATACAGTAATGCGCCACACGACCCTTTGTGTTTACAAGACAGCATACAATAATGCGCTATAGAACCCTAGATCTTAACTTCGCAATCTTATGAGAAGTAAAATAAAGATAAGCTGCTTAACGGTTACAGATCGCCCATAGATGGCTCTCCGCTAACCCATTACTCAAAATGGAGTGTAAAATCTAATATGGAGGGCACTTAGTTAGGGATATAGGCAACAAACTAATGCAATTCCCAATTGGGCAACATTTTGCGCCATTATCCACCTAACATTAACAATATTTAATTCCTTATCTCTACTACACCATTATGTTGTTGAGTATTAGAAATAATCAATTTTTTAAGCATCCATCTCTCTTCACGAAGTTTTCTAAAATAACTCAAATAGATACTCGCCACCTTAGTCAAAACTAAAGGCACGAAAGCTATTATCTAATTGATCTCAACCTCATATGTGCAATGTCAAAAATCATCTCAAAACTTTTGACTTATGGGAGATCAAATAGTCTTGACTTCGAATCGAGATCGTAATCTATAAATGTGTCGAGATTGAGGCTTAGCTATCATACCCTTACACATATCTAGTCACAAATATCATAGTGGACTAAATGCGCCACAACAAATGACATTCTCTACTTTCCTACTTACTTGTGCGCACCCATTGCGAAAAAAGTTACACATTCACATGAGAGTAGGATGTCATATGCGAGTGGGCCCGAGAAGGCCTACTTAAACCATCGTGTCATCATCTCATTAATGTGATTAAGTATAATAAGCCACTAGTTCATGATCAATGTCATAAACTAATTCCAATCATCTTAATGTGTGAGTTCTCAAAGACAAGTTTTAAAGGTTTAGGCCCAACTAGGTAATGACTCACGACTAATTCATATTCACTAGATCATAAAAAGATGTCATGGAGATATCAAGTGCGCCTAAGTCGCAAATTTAACTAGTAAGTGCTAATCCCCTGCACCTTCAAGTCAATTTTATTCTCCATACACTTTACTGCATCTAGTTGAAAGATGACGATATACTCTTGCCATATCTATTTCGCTTCATAGTTACTTGCAATTAATTCTATTATCCACAAGAAGGAGAGAATAAGCTATCAACTATGACACTCTCAAGTAACTTAAGCACAATTAGGCTAAAGAGTCTAATTCAACACAATGCTCTCATGAGCTATGCGTCAAATTCTTAGAGTCATAACAACCTTGTCCTTGATCTTTTCATTATTATGCCGCAATACTTGCGCTTAGTGGTAAACATTATTCAAAAACATTAGCCTAGCTAAGGAATCATACAAAGAAGCCTCTCCTCATGTCTCACACTCAAGTGTGGAAGCAAGAAGTGTCGAGACTTAGACACGTTGGCAATGCTAATAGATTTTGCAGCCACTGAGCGCTAATCTTTTCACTTAGTGTTAATAGATTTTGCAGCTTCTAAGCGCTAATCTTTTCACATAGTATTAATAGATTTTGCAGCTTCTAAGCGCTAACCTTTTAACTTCACGTGATATTTCAATGCACACTATTATAGTGCATGAAATTTCGCTACATCCACTCTTAATAATTGGGTAGAGAGCAAAACACTGCTCATACTGGCTACTCGTCTTACACTTAAAGACTAATTTATTTAAGCTCGCATTTTTTGGATGACGTGACTCTTGAATGTTACTTTATCCAATGATGTAACATTATTTACAAGTCAAATTACAAAGTCAATCCGCGCAGCTCAGTAGTCAAGATCATATACAATTAGTTTTTATTATGCCAAACAAGGCAACAAAACCACGGCGACTTTGAGTCATGTTTCCTTACTTTGGCTTAATTCAGGCTTGACCTAAAGTCTCCAAGACTTTTGCTCATCTAAAGAATGGGATTACATTGTTCACATTTGAACATCTTTACTAAGTTTAGGTCAACCAATTAACTTCCATAAGCTAAGTCAATTTAGAGAGAAATTCGCATTGGGATTAATTTGATTAGCATAATATAATTTTGCCACAAAAATCTAAATTAAATAGTGACAATATTACATAAGTCGCAAGATCGAAAATCCGCTATGCTCGTAATCATCCCTTGCGCCACAGGTGACAACTATCCAAAATTTAATTTAATTTATGCGCAAAACATTGGTTTTCAGGAGTTAATCTACAAAGATTTCTCTCAACAGAATAACCTCCCACTGACTATGGCATGTCTAAAAGCATGAAATTTTTTTTTAATTCCATACAAAAGCATCATAATGTAGATTCACAACCAACTCATGCTATGTCACAATTAATAATGGAATTTAAACAAATAACAATTAATCATGCTATTCTAATTACAACATATTAGAAACTCTAGGAAAAAAATAACAATATGTTGTATTTAATATTCAAATTATTCCATAACAGAAAGTATATCACTTTTGAAAATTTCTAGAATTTTCTGGTATTTTCTGAAATTTTAAATAACTAATAAACACACATAAAATTAGAAATAAATATTCTAGAATCTGGTAAAATGAAATAACCATACCAGTAAATAGTAAACTGCAACAATAGTCTACAATAAAAAATTCAGCCTCAGAAACTTAATCATGCAACACCAGATGCATTTTAAAGCAGAAATAATGAATTATTATTTCAGGAAAAATATTTTTTATTTTCATAAAATTTTGAAACTTTTACAGAATATAGAAAATTTAATTCTAAGTCTAATGGTCTCAACCACGCTTAAAACAAATCTATAACGAATTAATTATTATCATTTAATGCGATTTAGAATTAAAAACAACACAAACGGAGCCTTAACTTCAAGTAAGAAGGCCTAGGCTTAGTGAGTAGAGAAAAGCTTAGCCAAGGCTTATCGAGAACGCCCGGCAGAAGCTTTCAAGCTACTGACGCTACACAAGATGCGCGGGCGCGGACGGCTCTGCAGTGGACAGGTGACGCTGACACGCAGATGGCGGCAACAATGCCCACTGGCCGACGGCGTCATTTGGCGCGTGAGGCACACGCGTCGCCTTCTGGGGTGTTTTCTGGTCCGATTTCGGTACTCCTGAATTCCATTTTTCACAACAAAAACATTTATGGCATCCAAAATCACATTTAATGAACATAAAAATGAGGTGTACCACACTCTCAATCTAATGGGAGTTGAAATTTTCCTCCTTTATAAACATTTATGTATATAATGTGTGTATATATATATATATAAAATATACACATGATTAGAGAAAACACGAAAATACCCATTCATGCTCTGATACCAATGTAAATCAAAGTATAAACGCTGCGGATGAAAAATTATGGTCATACCTTTTTCTGCATAATCTGAATTGAAGGATCTCGTGGGTAAATCACGTGCTTCCTGAATCTGATCAATCAACCCAGCAATGGAGTGATATTACAGAATGAATATCACCCACACAAGTCACAATGCAAAATGGCTTTTGATCGTTGTATTTTGGGAGAGAGTCAGTATATGGGAAAAAATATACGACATACGTTGTTTTTCTCTTAATCACCCATATCTCATATTATATTAGATATGTTGGATAATATCTCATCTATCCATATCAGTTGATATGATAGATATGGATATCCTGAGTGGTTATCCAAGTAAGTTTTGAATTCAAATTCAAACTTACATGGATAAGGTTCAAAAGGTTCAAAGGGTCATGCCATTAGGCCCAATTTCTAACAATTTTAGATTTTTAATTGTCTCTGAATGTCTTCACCTCTAAGGCATATGTTCATCTATAATAAAAGAGAAGAAGGAATGAAAGGCATCAGAAGAAGTATTACCCAATCATACTGATAGGATTGACTAGAAAACCCTATTTTGCATTGTGCAAACTGAGAAGAAAGGTTCTATGTATCTAAATCATCTTGTACAATTTCTATGGTTTCTCAACAGCCAAACAGAGGATAGGATGACTTAAAGCATTCCATGAACTTATTGTAACCACTTGAAAGCTTCCAACACTAACAGTTTTGCAAAAAAAGATGCCAAAAACAAATGAAAAATCCTATATATTCCCTGCAAAATAACAGGTTCATGGCTCATAATGTTTCCTATCATTTCTACTCAAAACAACCAACATTTTTCTTTTGAGTATTTGAATTTTGACAAAAACAAGTTGATTGGTTGTTAAATATTTATAATACCAAAATTATCTCTTAAAATGCAAAGGAAAAAAAATAAAAAAATCCCACTCATGTCCTCTTCTCACATGCTTTGCTTTCTCACTCATACAAACATGATAATGTCATTTCTTTTCTTTTCTCATCCCATGATCCAAATGGAGTGTTAAAGTTCTCAATTTCCTAAAGTTTCTCCCTAACCAAACAAAACATTAAAATTTGCGACAAACAAAAACAACACTTTAGCTCGTTTTCTCAGCAACCAAACAGAATATACTACAATAATAATGGTAAAATAATGATGAAACAAACTAGGCACAAAAAGGGAGGGCAGTAACAACCTTTTCTTCTTGGTGTGAATCCAATGGAGTGTTAGGGATTCCAGAGACCTCTGCCGAAGAAGACACCTTGCGAATCTTCGCTCTCTGCATCGTTTGGGAAGTGGCTTGACTTTTTTGCTTTTTGCTTTTATTTTATTTTTTTTGACAATTTTTGTTTAAGTTAAAAAATCTCATTTGGGTTTGATTTTTTGAATTTTTTAATTTTATGAGAAAAAAATAATAATTATAATTTAAATGTGAAATTTTATTTTATTTTAGCCTCTCACCCTAACATGCCAAACGAGGGCTGAGTGAGTGCTGAGACTTGGGTTTTCACTTTTCACAGCCCTAGCTAAAAGGTAAAAATGGGAAATTTCAATGCAATTTTTTTTTTTTGGTAAATTATACTGATATCTCTTGAAATTTTTGTTTAATACAGATCCCTTTCTTACATTTAAAAAATTATATTTACTCTCTATCAAATTAAAATGACATATTTGTTCCTTAACTTTTATACATATAAAATAATAAAATAATACAGAGATTGTGTTCATGTCATTTCAAGATAATTAATAATTATCTTCTTTAGTTTAACTCACACAAAAAAATTGGGTGTTTTTATTTTTCATTTTTTTTATTGAATTTTTTTTAATATTTTAAGTAATTTTTTTTATTTTTTAGAAACATCTAACCTAGATATACTTAAAAAGTGTAATATTTTGTGATTTTTTTTTTTAAATTCACCAAATATAAAAAATATATATATAAAAATACAAAAATTTAATATATTATCTTATTTTGTTGTACTCAATGATTTTTTTAAAAGTTTTTTCTACACATTTTATACTTTTTAATATGTCTGGATTAAATTAATCTAATCTAGATAGAATGGTGGAAATAAAAATGAAAAATTATGTTCATATATAAAAATTTATACAAAAAATATCATAAAAATATTATGATAGTGATATTGTTGTAAATATAAATTATATTTATGGGTGTTTTGTTTTAAAGTGAAAAGTCACCATTAAATTATATCATTGTGTTTGAAAATTCTATATAAAATTTATATTTATATATCATTACTCAATAATGATATGTTCATGTATAATTTAATGATGGAAAGTTATGGAATGTAATCATGATGATAGGAAGAAGAAATGGTAGGAAAGGGGGCAAAATGGTCGTTTAGAAGATCTTAGGGCATGACATCGGCAATCTAGGAACAATTTGTAATGAGATTACAAACCTTAGGAGGGGAATGTAATTTTTCAAATGTAAAGGGAGAATTTGTATTAACCAAAAATCTTAGTGGGTGTCATTGTAATTTACGCTTTTTTTAAAAAAATAAAAATAAAAATGATTAGTAGCTCGAATTTAAGTTTGCCCGAAAGCCTAAATTTGTGCTTGTCGATCAACCACCTGGACAATCAGTGCAACACTTGTTTACTGTGGTTGTCACCCTTGTTAACCGCGACTGTCACCTTCTTACCGGATGATTGACCGAACAACCGGCAAGCCAAAATTTGGGCAATTTTGAACAAAATTAGATTCGCGCTACCAATCAGTGTTGAAAAAAAATATATAGCAAATGTTATACACATTAACAATTAAAGTCATAAAAAAAATTATAATTTTAATGATTTTTTTGGAGTTTGCTTATTTTTTAATTTTTTTATTTATTTTTGTCTTTAGTGATTTTTTTTTTTAAATTTTCAAAAAAATTTAGGTTTCTAGATTTAGCTCAACATGACAAACTAGAAATTTATAATTTTTTAAAAAAAATTCTATAAAAAATCCATAAAAGTAAAAAGTAAGCAATCTTTTTTGTTTTTAATTTTTTTTTTGAAAATTTTCAAAAAAAAATATACTTTTAAAATTGCCTCGACAAGATAAACCAGAAAAGTAAAAAATTTAACATAATTTTTTAAAAAATACTAAAGGCAAAAAAAATTAGAAAAAAGATGTGGCTTCTTTTTTTTGGGGGTTGCCAAAAGAGGTTATAAGAGAAAAGAAATATTATGATTTATTTTCCTTTTGTTTTAAGATTATGAATAGTCATTTTATTTGTTCCCTATCTAAAAGGGTAGTTTTGATATTATAACAACATAATAGAGTGGGGATATAGTTTTTGAATGACAACACGTGGCTGAGGTGTCACCGAAGTGTCAACCGAGGTGCCACGTGTCCTCGCTCATGACGCCGAGATCATCTCGGCTAGGCCGAGGTTATCTCGCGAAGATACCGGAATCCGAGATAAGCGGATAAGGGACAAGAGTCCTAAAATGATAGAGGATTTCAGTTTGGGTAAAGATAAGACTCTTAGAGAGTTTATCCCAATTCTACTGAGAGTCCAAGATTAGCAGTAATCGTAAGTCCATTGAAGTTAGGTTTCTATTGGGACTAGGTTTGTGTTGGCCATAAAAGAGAGGCACCCTCATGAGTCTAAGGTATGCTTTTTATGCTCTGAATAGTGAGTTAAGCACTTTTACTATCTTTGAGAGATAACTGACTTAATCGTTGGAGTGCCTCGGGTGGACGAACCACCGCCGGAATCTCTTCTTTTTGTGACAGGTCGTTCGGGCTTAATCTATTCTGCCAGTGTTCTCTAGCTGAGTGCTTGATTGGCAATGTGGCTGGAAATCTACACACACAATTTGGCGCCGTCTGTGGGAAAGAAAGGAGAATAGATTGCCAACGATGGATAGAAAGAGAAGGTTGTGGATGACACCCCTACTAAGAGTAGGAAACATATTGACCCTGACGTCGAAGAAGACAACTGTAACAAAGAGACTCGTGATAAGAATCATAGAGGAAAATACGTCGGCCAGGAGGGCGGCGTACTGAAGAAATTAGACCGGAGCGGGTATTATAATGAGGACGACCTCCAGGTATGGAAAGATAGATGCCTACGGAGGGATGACAAGATGAAGGGAATGGCGGACCTGCAAATGGTTGTCAATCTCATGATGCAGAACAACGTCATGCAGTCACCGTTCCCTTTACAAGATACGCCGATTCCAGCGCCCAAGAAAGATACCGAGAAAGGGGGGGGCAGAACACGGTTTCTGTAGTCCCTCAATATGGCGAGACCATGGGACATTCTCACCGGCCTTCGCGGGAGGTCGGGCATGGAGAATCCCAGAAGACACGATCTCGACCTAGATGATTAAGTCCAAGAAGAGAAGAACTCAGCCTAAAGTGAGCAAATCCCAAATTCCAGAAGACAAGATCTCGGCCTAGATGATTAAGTCTAAGAAGAGAAAAACTCAGCCTAAGTTAAAGACTTTTTATATAAGGTCCACAAAGGAGTAGGTGGAAGCCATGCAGAGGGCTAGAGAATGATGCTTGGGAGTTGGAATTTTCAAGCTAAGATTGGTTTAACACTTGTTGAAATTTTTAAGAAAAATTTATAAGTTGAAGTTAAACTGAGGTCATGTTTAACACTTACTGAAATTTTTAAGTTGAAGTTAAACTGAGGTCATGTTTAACACTTGTTGAAATTTAAAAAAAATTTACAAATTGAAGTTAAACCGAGGTCATGTTTAACACTTGTTAAAATTTAAGAAAAATTTACAAATTGAAATTAAACTGAGGTTATGTTTAACACTTGTTGAAATTTAAATTTACAAGTTGAAGTTAAACCGAGGATGTGTTTAACACTTGTTGAAATTTAAATTTACAAATAAAAGTTAAACCGAGGATGTGTTTAATATTTGTTGAAATTTTGAGAAAAATTTACAAGCTGAAGTTAAACCGGGGTCATGATTAAAGGAAGGAATGATATAGGTTCCATCACCTCAGGATGCCAAGGTAATAGAACCTAGGGGGCAATGTGGGGACATAATTTTTGAATGACAATACGTGGCCGAGGTGTCACCGAAGTATCAGCCGAGGTGCTATGTGTCCTGGTCATAACGCCGAGATCATCTTGGCTAGGCCAAGGTTATCTGCGAAGATACCGGAATCCGGGATAAGCAGATAAGGGACAAGAGTCCTAGAACGAGAGATGATTTCAGTTTGGGTGAAGTTAAGACTCTTAGAGAGTTTATCCCAATTCTACTAGGAGTCCAAGATTAACAGTAATCCTAAGTCCATTAAAGCTAGGTTTCTATTGGGACTAAGTTGGTGTTGGCTATAAAAGAGAGGTACCCTTATGGGTCTAAGATATGCTTTTTATGCTCTGAACATTGAGTTAAGCACTTTTGCTACCTTTGAGAGATAACTGACTTAATTGTCGGAGTGCTCCCGGGTGGACGAACCACTGTCGGAATCTCTTCTTTTTGTGACAGGTCGTTCGGGTTTAATCTATTACGCAGGTGTTTTCAAATTGAGTGTTTGATTGGTAGTGTGGTCGGAAATCTATACACACAAATATTTAGTGGTTTCATTTCTCTCCATTTTTTGAGAGATTGAAAATATGAGAGAAATATGTTTATTTTCATTTCTTTCTATTTCTCTCAGATTTGGTAATCCAAACGAGGGATTGAAATATATTTCTTCCAATTTATTTTTCTTTTTCTTTTTCTCCAAATCATTCAAATCAAACAGAGTGTAAGAAAGAAGACAATAGGGTTATATGAGTCATTTTTGCTAGCGAAGTTGTTTTAGTTTTCCTTCAAATGACTCAACTTTACAAGATATATTTTGTCTATTTTCATAGCATCCATTGCTATGCAAAGGATCTTCTCGCCATTTTACCCATATCTACTTGCTTCATATTTGGTTTTTTTCCTTAACTCTACACCATTTGATCGTTTAAAAATATTATCGTTGAAAGAATATAATCATTTAAAAATTAATTTAATAATATATTTTAAAAGAAATAAATATTATGTAAGCAACCACGTCAATATTAGGTGCACATGTAACATGTCATAAAAAAAATATTATATCTTTTATTTATATTTATAGTTTTTTTTTTTAAAATTAGTTAAGTTCATTTGATTGATTATTTAAAATAAATAATATAATTGTAGTGCACACTAGCTAAATTAGTTAGACAAAATAAAAAATACATTTTTTTGGGTGTAATTTTGAAGATATTTTACCTACTAGCCATAGACTTGCTCTAATATTTAACGTGTTTTGCCAAGCCTAGGTGGTCCTTATGTGGCTTGCAGTAAAAAAAATTGATATTATCTAACTCGACTAACTTGTCTCATGGCCTGTTCTAGCCTGTCTGAGTCCCTAACTCGTAAAAAATGATTTAGGACTTTAGACAAAAATTTGTAACCATAATCCGCCCATAAACCCGACCCGTAAGAGCATGCATTGGTAAGTCTAATGATTAGTTTGATTTTTTTGTCTAATATTTAGTTTGATTTTTTTTGTTCTCATATTTAAAATTTTTATTTTTTTCCTTTCCATTTGCCCCTCCATTTATAGGTATTATATGTTATTTGATTTTTTTATTTATTATATGAGATGTAAAATGATAAAAAAAATAAAAATACTTGAATTATGTGGGAAAAGTAAATAAGAAAAATAACTAATGAAAATATTAAAAATATGTGTAGAACTTTTATGCAAGTGTAATGAAAGGTGTGTAGCCTAGTTTGATTTGATTTTAACTCGAAAGATTTGGATTTGTAAGTGAAACGTAATTTTAATTTTCTAAGGATAAATTACACTTACACCCCTTGAGGTTCGAATTTAATACATATTACTTTATGACGTTTGAGAAATTACACTAACCCCCTTGTCATTGTAATTATTTAGATGAAATGAAGACATTGAATTCATGCATTTTCTCTTTTCTTACTTTACTTTACTTCATCTGCTCATTTTTTTTTCTTTCCTTTGCTTTACTTTTTTTTTTCAATGTAATTTATTCTATTTTTCTACTAAGAGTTATTGTCTTTTATATAAGTAAGGGGTGTTTGTGAAATGAGATTATAAATCATGGTAGGAATGTAATTTCTAGAACATCGATAATGGAATATAATTGGACCAAATCTCAAAAATGTCATAATTTACCCATTTTCTAAATAGGCCCCACTCATACTAATTTAGTCAAAATCCATACAACCTATTAAAATATGCTATTTAGGCTTTATTTGGAAAGAAGGGTTGGGTTGGGTTAGGTTAGGTTAGGTTGGGTTAAATTTAGGACTATTTTAACCTTAAAAAGACAAAATAAGTTTTTTAATCTAATAAGATAAAGTATCCTATCTACACCATAAATATTATATTCTCCTCCTCCCAAAAAGTCAAAAAAATTAAAAAATCATTCTCAAATAAAATTTTTTAATCCTAAATTAAAATAATTAAAAAAATTAAAAAACCAAAATGTCAACCCCACCTCCCAAACCACACCAAGGATCTTCTAGAGTGTTTTTTTTTTAAAATTTTCTAAAGTGGTGTATTATGTGGTTGAGATTTAACGCTAAAAATTGATGTGACTTGTCATTAAATCTCAATTACATAATATACCACTCTAAAAACTTTAAAAAAAACTCTAAAAGATCCTTGCTCTCCAAACCAACCCTTAAACGCGATAATTGTCGTACTGTTGACCCCAGCCGAGCCCTAGTTGTGGGTTTATACTAGCCGTTTCCTCTTATAAAAGATTTTTTGGGTTTTAACCCTCGTCTGATAAAGGGTCAAGAATTCCAATCCAAACATCTCCATGGAATCACCGGAAGAAAAGGTTGTCAGTAACATTTTTTTTCTTTTGTTTAATTGTTATTTTAACATTATTATTGCGGTTATTATTGTTATTATTATGTGTTTGTTTGAGATATGAATTGTTTTTTAATTTTTTTTGACTAATTTAGTTTTTGATTAAAAGTCTGCTTATGATAGATTTTTAATTTTTTCCTTTAAAAAATAAAATAAAATAATTATAATTTAAATATTACACTTTATTTTATTGAATTAAAAATTTATTTTGTCTTTTGATATTTTAGTTAAAAGGCCAAAACTTTTCTATGCCAAAAAAGCTATATTTCGTTTGGTTGCTGAGAAAACAGTGGGGAAAAAAAAGTTATTTGGGAAAATTATTTTTGGTTAAAATAATTAATAAAAATAAAATAAGTTAAAATAGTGAATAATTTTATTTTTTTATCTTACAATCATCAAATTAATTAAAAAAAAAAAATTTATCATCTCAAACATAACTTTTTTAGTTATGTGAAAATAGTTAAAAAAAATCAAAAAAACAATTAAAATAGCCAAGTTGCCAAACCAGACCAATTTGAGTTCATTGGGTGTTTTGGGAAATTCGTAAAAAATTGTCTTTTTGGCTTTTGACTTTTTTGGGTGGCTTTTTTTAACAAAAAGCTAGGTTCTAAAAAGCCAAAAAACTGGCTTTTTTTTAGCTTGTTGCCAAAATGCTCCAGTTGTTTTTGTTTCTTGAAACAGAGAATTTCATTTCAGTTCAATAAGGTCGAAATACGTTTTCTTGGCATCCAAATGTGATGATAAGTCTTGGTTGGAAGTTAATTATTTGATTGAATGACTGTAGATTCTGATTTCTTTGGTGAGATTGTAATTATTTGATGTAATTGTAAATTCTTGCCAAATTTTATCTATATATATTTTTTTGGTATTCAAATTTTATCTATATATTCAATGGGAAATGTTGCGTCAATTTTTTGGGGAAATTACAAAAGAAAAAAAAATAAAATCAAAGTTTGACCCTTATTACAAAATAAATCCCCAGTTTTTAATTTTTGCAATCTAAATTCTAATCTTTTAATTTTTTTCAATTAAAACTATCGGTCTATTATCATTAATTAAAATCGATAGGAAAAATTATATTTTATTCATTAAACTCAACAAAAAGACATTTTGTTGAGTTTAACTACATTGAGTTTAATTTAGACATTTTGTGTAAAACTACATTGAGTTTAATGGCTAAAATGCCCTTTAATTGTTGGTTTTACTTAACGGGATCAGATTAATGGTTTATATTGAAAATAAATAAAAAGATTAGGGTTTAAATTGACAAAATTTAAAACTCAAGGTTTATTTTGTTACAAGGGTCAAACTCAGATTATTTTTGTAATTTCCTAATTTTTTGCATTGAGGGGTTCAAAGGACGAAAGAAACGATGTGGCGATAAAAGAGAGCTATCCTAACTTGTTTGGATGATTGAAGAGACACGAAATGAAAGACAAACTAGTGAGAAAAAATAGAAAAGTTGTTCTCAAACTCATTCTCAACAAAATTAGTGAGATTATGGAAAGTTGATATATATATATGTATTTTTTATTTTCAAAATACCTAAATTACTAATCTAATTACATAACATTGAAAATAAAATGACATTTTTATTTATTGTCTATCCAAACACAATAGTGAAAAATTCATTTCTTTTCTTTTCTTTTACTTTTTTTCTTCTCACCTGGATGAAAAATCATATTCTCATTGTTTCCTTCTCACTAATCAACTATTTGGTTAGCTGTGGAACTTTATTATTAAAAATCAGATAATGCCGAATTATTGTTTGTAATAATGGTGTTATATCATGACATATCTCGAAATAATGGTTATGGATGGGATCACCATAATAGTTATCCTAATGTGTCAGCCAGAAGATAACTTCAAACAAAGTGGAAAAATAGGAGGAAAATTCAGATTGTTTAATTGACAGATCTTGGCCAGAATTGTACTAAAATTGTTATTAAAAATCTTGTACTAAATGTAATATTTATGTTGTCTGTTTTGTTCTTTTGTCTCATATTTCTTATGCTGATTAAGGGTTGGATTGGATTGTTGGAATGGTTAAAAGTGGTGGTGCAGAAAATAGTCCACAACTATGACTTACATATTGTTGTTGTTGTTGTTGCTGCTTTGGTTTGTTTTTTTCGTTTTCTTTTCTTCTTCTTTTTAATGAAAAGAAAAGTGTTGGTTGCTTTGAGTAGAGATAGTTGGAAACGATACGAGCCTGAGCTTGTCACTTTGTAAGGAATATATTGAAATTTTCATTTGTTTGGCATATTTTACAAGGCTATGTCGTTCCTATCCTTTGTTTGGCCGCTGAGAAAACTTAGAAAAAGTAAATGATGATTGAGACCTTTAATTTACTATTGTGTTGGTTCATATGTAAACAAAAACCAAACAACTAAGCTTGGAATAATTTGTGTTGAGATGAACTTGAATTTTGTTTTTCTTTGGAACTGAGCAGGAAATGATTTATACGAGTTCCCATTTATTTTTCGTGTTTTCTTGAAAAGCAGAATGTCTATACTTCCCATCGTGCCACCAAGGTTCCTTAGAAAAAGAAAAACAGTGACAGGTTCATTAAGCATATGATATGCAGTCAAAATTGTTAATGAGGGTTTGGGGCTTAGCTCAAATACTGGTTGTGATCTTCAGTAGCTTATCAATGTGTTGCAAATGAATGTATCTTGCAAGTTGCAACTAGGAAGTTGTAAAAGATTGTGTCAATTACCTGTAATAGCATATACTTGGCTTGTGTTGGCTTACCTTGTTAACATGAGCTACGTGTTTTTAATTAGTACCCAATAAAAATACTGAAGCAGCATTTGGATTCTGGCTCTTCTAAATTTATGTTTTGGACACTTGACACTTGCAAGGATATGGGATATGTCTCCTAAATGCCTAGTTGGAGATGTACCCAACAAGTATGTGTAAGTCAAGTTTATTATAATATAAATATGCGGAAGACTTTTATTTTATTTGTAGAATGATATATTTTATGTTTTAAACATCATTTTACTGTTAAGACACATACCGAACCTAACGCCTATATTGTACCGAGTCCATGTAACATAGATGGTCATGTTTCTTCTCAATTTGAACACAGAAAAGTAGGGTTATCTGATTGATCCTCTCAGTATGATCGCACAATGCTTCTTCTGAATGGCTTTCATTTTCATTTCCTTCTCCTGTTTTTGTTATAGATGAACATATACTTGAAGGTCATTAAAGCTGTTGCCTTAAAAGTGAAGACATCCGAGACAATCAAAAATCTAAAGGCAATGTTACGTGAGAAAGAAGGCATTTCAGAAAATATTCAAGAGCTCTTTTTCACTGGTGAACGACTCAACAATGACCAAAAGCTTGTTGATTATGGCATTCAGACCCACTCCACTCTCCATCTCATCCTCCAAAATTCATGTCCAATAAATTTCTTCATCTACATACCATCAAACCAAAAAATATTTGAACTTGAAGTGAAGACTCGCGATACTGTCCAAAACATCAAATCCTTGATTCAGGACAAAGAGGGTATACAATCAGATCGTTACAAACTTTTCTACGGTGGAAAGCCACTGGAAGATAACAGTACTTTGGCCTTTCTCAATATACAGCCAGAATCTATTCTTCATTTGGTCTTTAACCCAACAGATGCGCTGTCGATTTCTGTGAAAATGTCTAATGGAGAGATCCTGAAACCTGAAGTTAAGCTCTTGCACACAATAAGTGATGTCAAGGGAATAATTGGGAGTATGATTGGTGTCCTGGTCAGTGACAATGATGTAGTGTATGATGGAAAGAGACTCGAGGATGGGAAGAGTCTAGCTTTTTATAACATCATAGAGAACTCTATCATAGAAATTTTACCTAAGTTGCCTTCTCTGTTTCAGATATTTGTGAAGCACTGGAATGGAAAAACTCTAGTTCTTACTGTACTCCGACAGCACAAGGTCAGGGACCTGAAGGATATGATTTTTCAATAGGCTGGGAGAGCCAGTTAGTCTTTTGTTTGCTGGAAAATCACTTGAGGATGACCAGGATTTGGCTAGTTACAATATCCATAGACTTTCCATTGTCCATATAGGCGTTTAACCACTACAATCTGGAAAATATTGCAAACACCAGCGAAAACATTGCCTTCTCTGTTTTAGATATTTGTGAAGCACTGGAATGGAAATACTCTGGTTCTTACTCGGACAGGACAAGGTCCGGGATGTGAAGGATACAATTTTCAATAGGCTGGGAGGGCCAGCTAGTCTTGTGTTTGCTGGAAAATCACTTGAGGATGACCAGGATTTGGGCAGTTACAATATTCAGAGACTTTCCACTGTCCATATAGCCGTTCCGCCTCCACTATAATCTAGAAAATATTGCAAAAAACTGGTGAGGAAGTATCCAAAAGCATACAATGATGATGGTTTTCTTTGAAAGTGCTAGCATGTTTCAGTATTTCATTACCAGATGAAGGTTTCTAATTCCCTTAGTATGCATTTTGAGACTATCTGTTTCAACCTATGTTATCAGAGAAAACGCTAATAATCTAACAAATTACATATTGATACACACGTTCCGAAACATGGTATACTTCCGTTCCAAAACAGTAAATTTAGTGTTTCAAAGCGATTCCAAAAGTTTTTTTCAATATATGTCCTTAAATGTTACCTCAGGAGGAAAAAAATTCAAATATAACGAATTAAAATTTAAAGTGAGTTAAGTTTTGACAAGACAAAAAATAAAAAAATGGGTCATAATGCTCATAGAAAATATTACATTTTATTGGATATCTAATAGGTAAAAAAAAATTACTCTAGAAGTACTTTAAATTCTTAAGTATAATATATACAAGTCTATCCCTATTGTACTATATTTTAGAACATGTGATATATCATATTCTCATTCTATTCCACGCATCGAACGATCCACATTCCGTGTAACATAGGTTTCAACTGCTATCCTTTTGGACATACAAGTATGTTGTTATGTGGGTATGGAGAAAAGTAACTCTAATATGAACATATGATGTTGCATCACTTTCTATCGTTCTTTGGTCACTATGGTCTTGTTCATACTTTAGTATCTGGTTCTTTACATATGCTATCAATAGTAGAATTATATTAAATAAAAAAAACAACTAGCTAAAGTCTAAAGGAATCTTGGGAAAAAGTAAAGTTTAGCTGATTGACATAACTCTGTAGAATTGCTTTATTTTACCCTCATGGTGAGGAAGAGAAAGAACTGTTGTTGAATATTGGATGGATCCAACTAGTTAACGTGATTAAATAGCCCCCACTTGCTGCAGTTTTTTGCAAGTTTATGGTTGATTTTAAAAAAGTTGTACTGATAAACTCTGCCCTGACTTTTCGATAATAAATTTATTAAGTTATTTTTGTCACATAGGGACTTTGATAGCTCAATAGAGAATCCAGCAAAATTTATAAGTCAAACGGCTTCCCCTGCTGATGCAGCAACACTGGATGAAAGTGAATAGAGATGGCTCAACTGTTGCAAACAATAGTCGTGGCGAGAGGAGGTGCTCATGGCTTCATCACGGAGGAAAATGATTTACAAACAAAATTTTGTACAGGAAAAATCATCCAAAATAACATGTCAAGGGAGGTGGGTAGGCTGGCTTCTTTACTTCCCTTACTGTGCAGAGCTGTATGGGTTGCCATCACAAAAATATAGTAAGAAGCTGCATGAGCTGCTATATTTTAGCATTGCTAAGCAAGCCATAAGTAATTTTGACAATTCTTGGCATCTCTACCTCTATCATGAAGAAGACTGACATATAACATTTTAATTTGATATTTTTTGTGAGGAAAAAAAAAAAGAAAAAGAAAATTGTATTTGTATTATTGGAACAATATTGCTAAAATATAACATGTTACTATTGATCGTTAAAATTTAGCAGTAGCTATTGAAGATGCTCTTGGGATTAGAAAGGGGAGAGCCTAGGAAATGGTTGCCCCCCATCTCCAAACCAAACAAAGAAAAGTTTCACAATGGAACTAGCTCAATAGTTACCCCACAAGAGTGTCTCTTTATGTTGTGTTTGGTTGGGAGATTTGAAAAGAGATTTGGAAAAAGAAAAAGAAAATGTAAAGGTAAATGAAATGTGAATAAATATACCTATATTTAACCTAATTTCACACATCTTTTCTATTTCCTTTTCTATATCCTTCACACATCTTTTCCATTTCCTTTTCTATATCCCTTCCCAAATCACCCAATCAAACACAACATTAGGGTTCCAAGCCCAAAAAACACTATCCAGATAAAAAGTGTTCTCTGCTGTCTTATAAGTCCATTATGGGCATCATCGTTATTCAAAGTGAGATATCAACATATTAAAAAGGTTGATTTATCACCTTCAGCTGCTGATGCTCTCTAACCAAAATAAAAATGAATAAAAGAAGAAAACCTCCAACACATATTTGCTTGCATCATATGCTCCTTGTGCATAAATATGAGTTGTGATCACTTGTTTCTTGAATTGTTATGGAAAGGTTATTGCGAAAATATACTTCTAAAATTATCATTGCTGTCAATGCATGGATGAAATTTCGACTGGTGGCCTTCCGCCTCGGTCAAAACCAAAACTCTCTCTCTCTGCAGTTTCTGTTCAAACCATACTTTGATTACGTATTTTTTTATTGTTTTTTTTAAGGAATTAAACACAGAAATAGGTTTGTAAAAGAACATTTTTCTTCCAACCAGACAGCCTCAAGTTCTGGAAAATATTTGAATATTTGATATTTTCAACTTGCAATGTGTTTCAAACCAATGTGGTTCCATCACAAAATTCAACCACTTTGATTTGCTATTTCTTGGTTGAGGTAGCACATTAACAATCCAACCAAAAAAATACGGATAATAATAAGCATGATATGCTGTTTGGCATATGATGCAAACATTTGTTCTGGATTACTTCCAATTTTACATCAAATAAATCCAGTTTACCAAAAAAAAAAAAAAAAAATGCTCATATATCTTGTGAAGTTGTAATGTCAACAAAGAATATCTACCAAAAAATTTGGAAAAACTGCACTAGGAGTGCATACCTTATATACTCAGAGTGCACTTTGTTCGATACATAGAAATTCACACCACGCAACACATACTACAATCAGGTTTGGACACAGCAACTAAAACATCAGAAAAAAGCATATATCACCTTGCGGTGACATTTAGTATATTTTCCAGTGGACTGAATGGAACATGGTTTGGACCTTGGATTCCTTTCACGAGACGCAAACAAGCCAGATATTTTCGTATTTGGTTGCAAATGGGAAGTTTGCGTGCACGGTGGCTTCCTTCTCTCTTGAGACTGGAGCTCCAGTGGTCCTACAATTTGAAGAATTTTTAAAAAAAACAAATACTATTTGAGTATTCAAACATGCACAAGATACAAACAGCAAGAAGAAGATGTAAAGGCAAGTACAAGCACTAGCATCTTGTCTGATTTTGGTTCTTCAACAACCTTTCTTTTCTATATAGAAATAATTCTCTTGAAGGCTTGTGTTTGGATCGATGATTTGAGTGAGGGATTTATGAAGGGAAAAGAGAAGGAAGGACAAATGAATGAAATATAAGTGTTTTTTTCAATTTTCCCTTCCCTCCACAAGTCTCCCTTACAAATACTTAATCAGAACACAGGCGTAAGGTGGGAGATTACTCCAATAGAGAGAAAGTGGTGAAGGGGTGAAACTAAAGTATTTCACAGATTTCCTATCTTATGTTCTGCTATTCACATATGAATGGGATAAGCATAAAATATCGCTACATAGAAAGTATTATCAAGTGGCAAGAAACATACCCCAAGCACAAGAAAAGTGAATGCTTGTTTTTCTGCACCAAGGTGGATTTCAATCAGCTTCCGCAGATCAGCAAGGGTCGCATCCTTTACAACCTTTAGAGTGGTGATAAACTTTCCAGCATGTTCCTTTGACACTTCCCATTTCACATACACTTCAACCAGATCACCACCAGTGCTTACTTCTAATGATTCGTAGTTCTCCTTTGAATCCACTGATAGCTCATCAGAATCCCGGATTTTGTTCATCAGTGATTCTGCAGAGATTTCATTGGATGACTTTTTCAAAGTAGAATCCTCATCAAGTGTTTTCACAGGAGATGAGTGAGGATCAAAGCTGTCAAACCTCTTTTTGACAGGAATTGGGGTTCTATCGCGAAATCTCGATAGTTCCCACAAAGTGTGAATATGTTTTGGATTCTTTCTAGCCTAGAAGATGTTGCATCCTTAGCATCTTCAGGTTCACCTCTCAATCCTGAACCTACATAGTATGATCTATCTCCGAAACATTCAACGTTTTCCATCCTACTAGAATATACTGTCTTCTCTTCTATTACCTCTTTCTCCACTTCTTCATCAGCTGACTTCTCTTTGTCTTCCTCTGGTTCTTCTACTTCTTCCTCAAATACAGTGCTCAAGCTTACTTTCTTGGCAAATATTGGGGCAAAATCATCGTCGTCATCATGATCTTCATCATTCAATCCATTTATATTGGGTGGATCCCAAAGGGCTAAGTTAGAATTGTTGCCTATTGTATTAGCACCGCCATCAAAATATTTGATTTGTCTACCGAAATCCAGATCCATCGATTTATCCAAATCCATTGATTTCTCCATCCCTGGATCCTCATCAGCATAAATGTCTAATAGCCTTTTGGCAAATCCACTTCCATCAATGTCAGTAGGCCCATTAACATTTCTGTCCTTTGAACACCGTAACTCTAACTCAATTTCCTCCAAACGTCGCCTAAGAATTTCAACTTCTTGTTGTTGTTGCAATATCCTTTCTTCCATCTTCCTCCTCTCCAATTCAACAAAATCATTTGCCATTTTCTCACATTCTTGTATTTTCTTCTCCAACTCGCGTTTCAGCATATGGATTCTCTCATTCACCTTCATGTTAATCTCTTCTTCACTCGTCCCCAATTCCTTACCTTCCACTACTGTAAGTTTAGCCCGTAAAGCAGAAATTTCTTCTTCTTTCTTCGTAAGTTCTTTATGGGCTTCATTGCGCTCTTTCTCCCTAAGCTTGTTTTCCATTTGCAGTTTGAAAATGAACTGGTCCATAGCTGTGATCCTTGATCCTAAAATAACCGCTGATGATGAATCTTCCGTGCCATTCTTGTCCTTGAGTGGTGTATGAGGACCCACGAACAATGCATTTTGCTTTTTGCTCCGTATTCGAGAGTAGAAATCGCCTTGTGCATCTCCTTGGGATCTAGGCAGTACACAATATCATCAAAATCTTCGACTTATCATCCTCAAATGAATCCTAAAGACAAAAAAATGAACACAACAACATCAAAAATAAAGATTTAAAAAAGAATCAGAAAACAGAATCACGTTAAACATTATATGACAATATTATGACTGAAATTTACCTGCAAAAGCATAGTCAACTTGTTGTCTCTGAACGGCACGTGAGAATCACCATTTGCAATGGACTCTACCACTCTCTTTAGTGCTATATTTCCTTGGTTGATCTTTCCAGTCTGCACTTTCAATGGAAAATAAATTAATAATTTTACTATTTAAAACCTCGAATCAGTAGAAGGGACCTTCATAATTTTTCAGAAAGCTACTAATAGAGCATTGTTTAAAAATAATACCTGCATTTTGGCTTCCAAACCATTTTGACCAGCTTGCTCAATATTTTCAGAACCAGCCATGTCAACAAGCATAAGCTGTCCTCCCATAGTTGGGACATCAAGAATTACCTGTGAAAAACAAAGAAGTGCAAGTTCAAGTAATAGGATTCCATGAATAAGGTATCCATCAAAAGAGGCACAAAGAGAGAGAGAGATTCAAACCATGCAGTGGCCGAGAGCTCCTCTCATTGCAGAGTGTGCTTTTGACAATCCTTCGCTTCTCAACTTTTGGATCTCTTTTGATATCTTTGCAGCTTCATTTCCACAGATAAAGGTTGCATTCTTTGCCTTTTTCCCATCACTTCAAGTCTTACCTGCAAAAGCAAAGTGAAGAATTGAAGTTACTAATAGAGAACAAAGTACCCACATAAGCACACATGGGCAAACAAGTGACCTAATGGTTAGAACGGTAGCATTTGTCCCATGGTCAGAGAAGATTGAACTACCAGCCTAATTCCAGGCTCATGCAAGACAATAACAGGTGAAAATAAGATAGACATCTAAAGAAGGATAAGGCCTATCTTTCAATTGACAGAAACCAGAATAACTGTGAATATGTGAGTGCAAAACAAAAGAAATGAATCCTAAGAAGAATTATGCCTACCTAGGTTGCATTCATGAAGTCCTTTTTCTCCTCAAACTCAACATCTTATGTTACCATAATTCAACACAATAGACTCCAATCAATTTTTTCTTTGGTAGGCTGACGTAAACATCATAAAAAAGTATAGCTAAAAAAATCCAATCCATTTACCCTCAAAATCAAAGTGTGTGTGATAATTGGGAAATTTATCTGTTCATGCATACAGTTTGAAATGTCATCCCTAATCCCTTGTATGAAAATGTCCTGGTTTATGCTTATTATAACAAGCATTAGTCCATCCACCAGAAGTCCAACTTGTTAAGGAATCGAAAACCTATTTCGTCTTCTTTTTTTCCTTTTTGACATGTAAGATTTCATATTTGTTCTATTCTATCATCAAAAAAACAGATCTCCAGGAAAATCAGAATTGAATAACAGAAGAGCAGAAAACATGTAATGAGAATGAATAAATCTTAGTAGTGTCCAATGTCCCCTTCAAACAAAAACAGCCCAAAAATTCAAGCTAAACATTTCCAAAACCTGGGAAACACAACAGAAATACTACCTACCCATAAAAAATAACCAAATTTGAATTTAACGTATAGCATTTAGGCAAACAAAATATCAAATTGCACCTTGAATATAAAACTACAATAAATTTCAACCATACTACTTCTTGAAATCAGTGAACATCTAAAACCCATAAAATAAAATAAAAAATTCAATTCATTGTAATAATTAAATTTCAAGAAAAAGTAATTTTTTCACCTTGGATGCACTGCCCTTAGACCAACCAAGGCTCAATCCTCCACCATTATTTGTCGACAACAAATCATATATCTCTTCGTTGTATATCTCCAAGACAGTTACTTGAACAAATGTTCCAACCCCAACACCCTCACCCAATATATCCTTCAAAGATCTGTACACAATCCCTGGCTGTTTTGCACATCCAAACATGGTATAACTCTTACCAGACCCCGTTGGACCGTACATCATTACTGTACACTTTGCCCCCAGTTTCACACCATTAATCCTAGATTGCACAAACTTCTTGTAAAACCCATCAAGATCTTCTTCTTCAGATAATGAAATCCCATCTAGGCTAAAATTTCGGTACCCAATATCGGTACGCACACGAAGAGACTGGCTATCTGGATTGATCTGCAATGCTGAGATGGGTTTGTCTTTTCTATCCGGGTAGTCTCGTATTCTGCCTATGACTTCCACTGGATGTTCTGTTGGTGGGAGTTCTCTGGCTGTGGAGTTTGGATTTGGGGATGGTTTTGCCATGTTGAAATTCAAGCGGTGCTTCGATTGGGGTGTCTTTAGCTGGGTTTGATTTGATTTTGAAGAAGGTGTATGAGCCATCTGATTTGATTTGGCTGAAGGTGTTGGTGTTATTGAAAGAAAACCCAGCAAAATTTGAAAGGAAATCTTCAAACTCTGTTCTGGGTTCAGAGAGTATAGATCTGAAATGAAGCTTTTCTTGGAGTTTCCCGAGAAAATTCAAGATTCAATTTCAGAATCTTCTGGATTTTGAGAGAGAGATAGAGAGAGTAGGCTTTATCGAAAGCTGAGTTGAGGGGAGAGAGAGAGAGAGAAGACTTTAGGGCGATGTGAATTTGGGAAATAGAGAGACAGTTAAAAATGGAAGAAAGAAAATAGTTTCTGAGAAAGGAAAGAAACAGAGAAAGATGGAAATGAAAATAAAAATTAAAAAAGGGTTTTGATTTTGAAGTTTTAAATTGAAATGTAGCCGTTACGAAGTCTAACGTCCATATTTATTGGCTCCTCGCGCGATCACCGCCGATTTGGTTTCTTTCCTCGTGAATTAATCGGTCTGTGTGTAGTAGTAGTAGTGTCATCATATTGGGCTGGGCCGACCAAGGTGGGTCCTTCTTTGGGAGTTGCACTGATGACCCATTCTCACTTTAGCCCAAAACAAAATAAAATAAATAAATAAAAGTACTTCCTATTCAGAATTTCTATACCATAACTCATTTAAAATTATGTCAATGGAATTTTATGAATCATAGTTATAGGTTTTTTATTTTTAATAAATGAGTTTATATTTATTTTTGTTTGTCATTAACATATAATTTAGGAAATTTCTAAATATCTCAAAATTTCTATCAAATGTCTCTATATGAGTGTGGACTTTACAAAAAAAAAAAAAAAGTTGCAATCAAATTTAAAATCATTAAAAAGGTTTATTTATTTATTTGTGTTTCTTTCTTTTGGAGAAAGAAAAACTTTGTGAATTTTGGTACCAAATGCAGGAGTGGATGATAACTAATTGGTGTGTGAGCATGCCAAGACTTGTGGCCGAATCCAAGGTGATATGACTTCTATCAAGTGAAGTATGAGCGATTAAGCTTAAGACATTCTAAACTGTTGGAACTTGAGAATGGACAAGATAAAGGCGTTGGGCTAGATTGAATTGAAGTATGTGAATACTTGATTGGTTTGTTTGGTGCTAGATCCTTTGTCATGCCCTCTTCCTTGGGTATTTTTAGTTGTTGTTGGCAATTATTCGGTCCTAATTTCTCTTCTGGCAATCTATGATGGCCTTCTACATAGCCCATGATCTTCCGCTTAAAACTAAGCACTTTTTGTATTTGTCAAATTCTTACATGTTATCATGTATTCTTTCTTCCATGTCACCACTTAACTACAATCTCGCTTAATTCATCCGCGATTAGCTTGTTGTATCTTTATGATGATATGTCATGTCTCGTGATCTCTCATTATCAACCACACTTGTTATATTTTATAGTGAATTTTTACCATGAGTAACCCACCCATAACTTAAGATGATAACCCATAGTCTTAAAAAGCCTTAAAACATTGCCACGCAGTATTTTTTTCATGCTTTTAGGAGTTGTCCCACTAATATATAATAAGGAAAAAGATCCGAATCCCTTTGAGGTCACCCCACAACCCCCAAGCCTCATTGGCCAGTTTTTTTTTTTTTTCTTCTCCTCCAATCACCAACCCTACGCATAAGGGGTGGTTGGTGATTGAGGGGTCTCAATCACACTTTTTAGAATAATTTTGTGTTAGTTGAGTTCATGGGAGTAATCACCCAAAAGATCCAAGAATATGGATATGTGGTGTGCATCATGACTGAACTTCTTTGCACATTTATAATTGCTTGATAGTTATGCTAAGAGAAAATAAGGGCAGGATCTTAAATTGCTTCTTTAAAATCAGGAGCCCATAATTGTTACTTTTGATCAATCAACTCCTTATTTGTTGCTATAGATATATCTAAGGATGGAAATTTCACATAACATGATAAAATGACTTAATTGTATAATGAAATTAATGGATTATGATTGAGTATTTTTTGATACGAACACGTATATGACACGATTTGTGAACCCATATAATAAATAGGTTGTGTTTGGGTTGAACCTGCGAAATCCAAAAATGACACGTCTAACCAATTTATTTTAGCGTGTAAATAGTTAACAAGAATACGACCCACGACAAAAAAATGTTTTGTTTACCACTTGCGTAATTTTATACATATATACATATATATGTGTATATATATATATAAGTGTATGAATATAAAGATAAATATTTATATAAATTAATTGTTATATAACTCGACATTTTTTTTCTTCTTGATTTTTTCCCTTTCTCTTTTCTACCAAATAAGATTTTATTCTTTTCTTTACTTTTTCTTTTCTTCTAAATGAGATTTTCATGTTTGCTTCTCTCTCTCTCAAATAGGTTTTTTGTTGTGTCAATTGTGTCGTGTCGTGTCATGGTAAATAAATAAGTTTAGAAATTAACCATGTCAATTGTGTCACCCGCGGGTCAGCACGATTATTAACAGATCATGTTAGTATGACACGTTTATTAAATAGGCCGTGTTCGTGTTTATACTTTCAACATGTAAACCCGATATGACATGACCCTAACATGACACAACATGACACATACCCCTAAATATATCAAGGTTTAAACATTACAGATTGACCTAATCAAAACTTAGGCCCCACGGATTGCCCCAAGCCACTTCTTCTCTTGAATCTTCATATCACGTGGCGGCCTCCTATTAATTGTGTCAACAGGTACAAATAATATTGTGGGGCCAAACAAAGAGTATAACCAAACAGCAAACAGAGTTTCCAAGCCCATCTAAATATGGGTCGAGTAAGGTCAAGGTCCACTGGACTACGCCATTGTCGAATATGGAGGAGCGCTGAATTGTTATCTCTAATAAATGGAGCAGAATGTGTTGGAAGAATCGGCATTGACCTATTAGTTGGAACCATAATGGCCTGAAGTATGGTAAGAGAGTGGGCCTAGATAGAGTAATGATGGAATGCGTTAAAAACTAGAACTCCAAGAAACCAAGAAAGACCAACCTTTATATAAGACCAATCAACTTCGTCTGGTTGAGTATTACATTCCAAAGACTACCATCCTGAATGTTATTTTTAGTCTCTACGTGACAAAATTTTGAAGATTGAAGGCTTGTTTAGGACCAAGGAGTGTTCCATTTCCACCTCCACACAAATATCATCAAATTAGAGAGCTGCTGTAATACAAATAATACTATATGTATCAATCGACATATTAATTAAAACAGACAATGTAACGACGACGTATTATAATTTGAAATTTTGAATATTTATAATTTGTATAATGGATAAGGTCAATAATAAAATCATAATATGCTGTATAATACAATTGTAATTAAAGATACCAATCTCTGGTGCGATATCTAATCACCAATCGCTCAATCACACATGGGCATTCATATACAAATATAGTGAGTTATATATGTATAGATGACATCTTACCCATTACACAACTAAATATAATGAGTCATATATATATATATATATTTATGCAGGAAGTAGGAAAACAGGAGATAAAAATTCATCCAGTAACAAATTTCATTTTTAAAAATAACAATCAGTTGAATATGATCGAACACAATTTTTTTTTTTTTCTTCTGATTGTTAGATAATATGTTATACTTCAAATGCCTTCCTTCAACCATTACATATCAAAAAATAAAAAAGACTTAATAGTTTAGTTTCTATTTTGTTGAATTTCTTTCAGAAACTGTTTTCTTAAGAAATAAAAAAAATGTAAAATTAATTTGGTAAAAAAATTAAAATAAAAATTATTATTATTTTCATATGATTTTTTTATTTTTAGTATGAAATTTATTTGAAATTTAAAAATATATATCTTTATTTTTGTCCAACTAATTTTAATTTAAAAAAAAAAAAAAAGAAGGATTAAAACTCAACCAAACATAGACATGAATGAACACGAGGACATTAGAGTGCTTTTTGACAAAAAGGATTCAAAGGATCTTTTTTTCATACTCTCAAGCTGAGACCATACAACTAGATTGAAAAAGATCTAACCGTGCAATAGAGATGGAATTTGAGACACAGAAAAAAATCACAAAAGACTAGGGGTCTCGTAAATTCTCGGATTCACCTCTTCCACATCTAAAATTTGAGCTTTTTCAAAATGTCAATACTTTAATTCTTGTGCTATATAAACATAGGCTTTTTATGACGGACTTCTATAAATTGTTCCCATTTCTCATCCCACTTTACAATCGTGATGATGAATTTATTAAATTAAAATAACAAATATAGTATGATTATAAAAAAATTTTGAGGATAGGACGGTTTTTTAAAGGCAAGATCCCAACCCCTTTGACCGCTATCTCTGTGACATTACCTTGAAAAGTTAGGCACATACACAGAGTGAAAAATTTAAGGACTGTTTCAATCTGAACATAAATATATAAATATGGGAAATTTATAATATACTAGAAAATTAGTTTACAGTTGATTACAACAATTGTCCTTCTAATGCAGCATGCCCTTCATACAAAGTCAATTACATACCAACAAAGTATCGCCTCCTTCCGCAGCTCAAACACGTATACTAAATAAAGAAAAGGAGAGAGAGAGAGTTACATAAGAAAATTTATTTGTAGACTATAGGGGTAGCTGCACTACCCAAAAAGTTTACATTCATGAAATTTGGCTCGCTCCTATCACCCCTAGTGATGTGGGTATCAGAGTCCGTTATAGCAACTTCAAATTCCAGGCACTACCTGTATTTGATTAAGTGCCCAAAGTATCTGGTATCCGAGGTATCTCCAATGGAGGTGCATTCTGTGATAAGTTCCCAGTCTCACGGTTGTCTTCTGAGTATGTTATTTGATCTTGATGATCCCATTTATTCCAAAAGTTACAAACCTTGTAATAAATGTAAAATTTAAATAAAGAACATGCAAAGATTTTTTAAAAACATCAGAATTAAAAAATAAATTCGAAAAAGAACCAACTCATGAGTTCAAATTTGTAGGCTAAGGTGGGTAGTCAATCTAATGGGTAGTAGAGCTGTATGGAGCGCTCTAATTTGAGCTGCACTATGTTATCAAAATCTTTGCTAGAAACGTCGATCCTTGAAATACCCGAAAACAAAAACAAAAGGTTAGAGTACACGTGAAGTTGAAACTTGGTTTTGCCGACCAACATATGGTAATCAGTAGGTTTTCATGCACGAGTGGTTGCAAGAGCACAGGAAATTTAATGATTTTTGACCGCTAATCGATATTATTAGATGGTTCTACTTTTCCCAATAAAAAAAATGTCAAAAGAAGTTTCAAAAGAGGGTATAAAATCAAGAACAGTATGTACAACAAGAT